>JBAMHX010000008.1:14775512-14802312 GCA_037177515.1 Pseudomugil tenellus | reverse complement strand
ATATATATATATTTAAGTTTTTTATTCAATGTTTTTGTATAATCTGTATTGCATCCCCTGCCTGTTGCTGGCAGGTTGTGCCACCCATTAGGTTTAGATGCTCATCCATTCTTACAGACTGACCCAGATCTGGTTAAATTAACAGGTATGGCCTGGATTTGATTTGGACGGTGCTGGTGATGGCAGAAGGGACTGGCACCGGCGAAATGCCCTCCTTTGACTCACGTCCTAGCTTTGAAGCAAAAAAGAGACCAACTTCTTCTGATGGCCGTAAGTGAAATTTTTTTTTGTTGTGTTGATGTTTACACTTTACACTTGTGTTGTTAGAAATGGATAATTATAATCTTAAAGTTCTATAAACAAAGAAAGAACATATTTGCTGAAAGCTACATTACATCGGGTCCAAAAGCAGAGCAAGTTTCAAATGTACAGGTTTAGACAACCTTTATTTTCTTTTCCATTAAATCAGTGTTTTCATTCACATCATGGATGTTTAATAAATGCACTTGGGGTTTAGGTTTTTTTTTTTTTTTTTTTTTTTTAAGCCAAAAAAATGATTCAGTATTGTCTTTTTTTTTATTTTTTTTTATTTTTTTTTTTTTATTAGACATCAACACTAAAATTACAGCATATTTTCAGTTTTCTAACAGTAGATCTTGCTCTTACAGGAGACGAACCTATGAGGAAAATGCCTGTGACAAAATTTGGTTCCAAACCACGATTTGAGCCTGTGCACTTTGTCAGCGGTGGAAGCAGTGGAGGAATTGGCACAGATGAGAAAGAGAACAACAAGGATCGCAGGAAGAGCGAGTCTTATGGACTGAGACAGTGGGAGTCTAAACACTCTTTCCAGAGCAGCTTCAGCAGAGCAGAGGGCTTCTCTTCTCTTAGGCCATCTTTTGACAGAGTCCCATCATACACATCTGACTCTTGGGGGTCTCAAAGGGACAGAGTGATTGCCTCAGGCAGCACTGGTGGACTTGGTTATGGAGGTCATGGATCATTAAATTTCATGACAAAAATGCAGCAGGAGTACATGGCCAAGTATGATGCCCACACTTCTTCTTATAGTTTAGACTCTTATAGTCAGCCGCAGAGATACAATGGATACGGGGGAGGGAATAGACCAGGAGGCTGGGAAACAGGACGTCAGGGTTTGGGGTATAGTCGTCATGACAGGCCATCATCAAGCCGGCCGTTTATCAGAGTCTACAACAGCCCTGGCAGGAGCAGTCCTAATGTGTCTCAGTCAGGGTCTTCGCAGCCTCTTCCAGTCTCTCAGTCAACATTGGAAGAGAAGCAAAGGCTCATAATGAGTGTTGCGAATGCATTGATAGTTGCCTTTAGGGACCCTGTGCTGATGACTGGAAGTGACTCACCAAACTATAATTTCATGCTAAGTCGCAGTATCCAGGCCTGCAAAACCAACCCTGAGTATATTTATGTTAACCTGAAGGACATTCCTCAGTCTGACCTGCCGAAGAATAGAAAAGTACCAACAGATGGTTATGCCTGTGAACTGAGATGTCAGGGTGTGTATCTTGCTACAGGGTACTCTGGTAGTAAGAATGGAGCGAGGGACCGGGCCTCTGAGCAGGCAGTTAAACTTTTCTTTAAACCAGTTGAGGTTCGAGTTGTGCAACGTAAATACAGACACTTAATGGTCAGTGACATGGTTGTGTGCCAGATGCACAGTCCAACTCCAGCATTTCTGCCGGCACTCAGGAACCCAGAGGAAAGACCAACACCCAGTTCCAAGGGTCATTTTGAGCCTGACAAACATAAACACTGGACAGAATTTGTGGTCATGGACAACGCTCACGATGCCATCTGCATACTGAACAATTCTGCAGCTTTCAGCCGCATGCAGATAGACTATAAGTTTGATCCACTACCAGACAATAATGCATGGCTGTGCAGTGTTTTTGTGCAGGATGAGCTGGTAGGTCAGGCCACGGGGACTAAAAAGAGCTCAAAGCATGCAGCGGCTGGGGAAGCTGTGAGAAAACTTCGCTTGAACCAAGCACGACGGCAACAACAGCAGCAGCATCAGCAACAACAGCAGAAGCAGCACCAGCAAGAATTGCAGTATTTCAGAGGAAATATCCAGTCAGATGCTGGTGGATGGCAGCAGGGGGGCAAAAAGAAGCATCTGAGTGAGCTGGTAATCTTGGAGAACTCCGACAATGCTATCTGCATCATTAATGACACAGCTCAGTTTAACAAAGTGACTGCAGATTACAAGTTTTCAGTTCTGCCCGATCATCGCTGGAAGTGTGAAGTTTATCTAGAGGGACAGTATGTCGCGGCAGGAATCGGGCCGAAGAAAATAGTAAAACACATTGCAGCAAAGGAGGCTTTAGCTACTTTGAGACAGACCCAAGCTGTAGTCAAATCCAACCTTAGGAAGGAGGGACACACCGACGCCATATCTCGTTCTCAGATCATGGGTCGCTCAGGCGAGGACGCCACGAGGCAGGAGATAAAGGAAGACAACATCGGAAACCAGCTGCTCCGGAAGATGGGCTGGAAAGGAGGTGGGCTGGGCCGAGACGGAGAAGGGATCGCAGAACCAATCAGGGTGAAGGAGCAGTTCTCTAGAGAAGGTTTGGGTATGGACACAGATAAAACAGGAACTCAGCTCAGCAAACGGGACATTGAGGACATTATTCGGAACTATGCTAGTTCAGAGCGCCAGGACGACCTGCGCTTCTCAACTGACCTTACCAATGATGAGCGCAAGCAGATTCACCAGATAGCGCAAAAGTATGGCCTAAGAAGCAAGTCGTATGGACAGGGAAGACAACGGTTCCTCATCGTCAGCCGAAAAGTACACAAAGACCAACTTATTGGCCAGCTTTTACAGGAAGGGCAGGTGGGACGGTACGAGCTTGTCAAACCTCAGGCAAATCACTGAACTGCATGAAAAAAAAGGACCTTTTTCAAAGCTTGGACATCACAACAAATGACATCCAGGTGTACCTGCTTGCATATTTGACTGTGACACAATTACAACAAATATTAATAAATGTTGTCAGGTACAACTTGCAGCTTTTGAATTACTTTGACATGAGTACTTTAGTTTTAGGAGACTGCGGAGAGAAATCTTGTTTTTGTTGAATCCAGCCTTTCATTACCTGAGCTATTAGTGCTTTTGATGGGTCACATTCTAAAAATGCACAAATTATTTCATATTTTATTTTTATTAATGAAAGTGACCATATTCAGCACTAAAATGATCATGTTTTTGTACCTTTTAATTAACCTGGCAGGAAATGCAGCTTTTCTTTGCATGGAAATATTGTCGGCAGTTGAGTCGTGAAAGACAAAAGATTAGGTGGCATTAACATCCAAACTGTAGCTACAAGCTCATATCACTTCCTCTGTAGTAATTCATTTGCTTTCTGCGTCATATTATTTCATTTTTCTACGCCTGGAAATCACTGCAAACTGCACAAATACTCCCAATTCTTCACATGAAACTGTAAAGCTGCGATCCTTGTTTCGTGCAAGATGTTTATGTAAGTCTGGTTAACATGTCTGCTTGTTTTCACAGGTGTAAATAATAAATTCAAACTGATAACATCAACAGGCTGATTTCAATTAAGGAAGGATATTAGGCAAAAGAAACAAGACTGATGTATATTTATTTTTATTTACAAGAGAATGTACAGTTTGTTATATGGGTTACCAGTGCAAAGTCTTAAGAAAACATACACCATACTGTTTAAACTGTAATAAGATTTGTGATGGTTGACATGTAAGATTGAAAAATGGTAGAAATTTTACCCCAGTACAACCCATAAAGATTTAATGTGTCCTGTAAATATGGCACCAGGTCGATCCATTTGTGCCATTTAAATGGGTTAAATGTTATTATGGGAGTGTAAAGACAAATTAAGTGCCCAGTAAGGGTACAAAATGTCTTCTTACTGTATTGAAACAAGTCATGTTTACCAATATAAGATTTTAAAATTAAAATGCAAAACAAAAGCTGAAAGAAAAGGACCCCCGAAAGGCATCAGTTGAGTTGTTTGAGGGATGGATGTCCAAGCCAGCTTAATTTTCTATCCCCCAGAAGGCTTTCAATATGCAGAAAAAGAAAAAAACACACCAGATAACTGCTTTGTTTTCTGTAAATACAAACTGGGAGCATCTACTCGGCAAACCACACAGCAAGCACATCTACTTAACTGTCACCATATGCAACCAGTTGAGAGATTGGCTGTCACAAACTTAAAAAAAAAGAAAATAAAAACTGTTGTGGTATGTAGCAAGTAACCCAGGTATAACAAGGTACATTAACTCTGAACAAACATCCACCACTGCCCAACAACAGCTTTCAGCAGAAGTGAACGCCACAACACAACAGCA
This sequence comes from Pseudomugil tenellus, assembly GCA_037177515.1. Lineage (NCBI taxonomy): Eukaryota > Metazoa > Chordata > Actinopteri > Atheriniformes > Pseudomugilidae > Pseudomugil > Pseudomugil tenellus. Next base: position 14,797,938 of record JBAMHX010000008.1, on the reverse strand, counting down.
TACAAATTTCGCAACAGTTCGGGACAAATATAATGAAGGTTTTCAAAGTGTGTCAACATATGTGTGAGATTTGTTTTCTTGATCTGTGGTTTCTTTATTCTGGGCTGGACACTTCACACTCCAATGACAACAAAGGTCAACAGTCACGCCAACTCTGTTCCACAATAGCAGAAACCCTCTTCTCATACTCCCGTTTGTTTTCCTGGTAGAGTTGAGCTGCTTGGCTGTTGGCTGGACTGTTTGGGTTTGGCTCATCCAGTAAAGACTAAATATACACAGAGCATCAGCAGGTTACATTTCCAATAAAGTTTTATACCATAGCATAGTCACTTAAGGCTAGTTAGTCATCACGTGTGTGCACAACATGTAATGAAAGTGTGTTTACTAAGTTTATTATTACAAACTGTTAACACTTGCTAATAATGAACTATTTTTTTTATAGAAGTGTATTACATTACCTGTATTGAAGTTAAGATTGAAGAGACATCATAGGTTGGACTCCAACGATTCTGAAGTATATCTAAGCATATGCTGCCATCTGCATACACTGCAAAAGAGCATTTACAATCACACAAAGCTTTCCACATTTCATCCTTCTTTAGTGAAATAACCTACATACCATTCGGATGAAACATTTTGGAGACAAATCGCACTGTGGGAGGTTTATTTGGATATTCCTCTGTGAATTCAATGGTAAGTTTGAAGGTTCCTGAAAGTAGTAAGAAGCAACATACTATAAACTGAAATGTAGAAGTTGAATCTAATGGATTCAATGAATAAAACTTAAAACCATTTATCACTTTTCTGATTGGAAACAGACTTTAAATTTGACAGAAACTATAGATAAAAGATGGTTCCAAGGAATATTTCTTTAATGTATCTAAAATGACAACTCATCAAGCACATATCACATGGATTAATAATGTAAGTTAACCATTACATAATTAAGATAACTTTCTAAAAACTCTGAAATAAGTTCAAATAAATCTAAATTGAACTGCAATAGTTGGGTAAAAATCTTCTTTGATATAAAAAAAATACTTTATAGAGACTTACCATCTTCAAAAGGTGTTCCCTCTGGTCTTTATGAAAAGAACAAAAGTTTTGTAAATTAACTTGCAAGATTTTATTTTTAAGAAAACCTACAAGCACAGCGTAGTAATTTACATCTCAAAATACAATTATTTGTGTGTTGATGATGATTTAAACGTATCCAATTTAGTCTTTTTAGACATAAACTTACCCAAAAATGACAGCGTTCCATACCATGATATTGTTTTCTGATGGGGCTCCACTAACTCCTGCTGGAGGATCCTCTTGCAGCCTGCCAGATGAAGTAAAAACAGAATATCGGGCTTTTACTTTTAAAGCCTGATATACTCTACATGATATATGATACTATTGAAATATAACCAAGTTGAACTTCTAAAACGCAAGCTACCAGACAAAGTTTGTTGAAAAATAAAATAGGCATACAGGCAATAAATTGTATATATAACCCTTGAATTGGCAACATATGCCAATCCTGGGATCTGTCTCTTTCCAGTAGCAAACTGTTCACAGAGGCATACAGAAAGGCAAGATATGAACATAATTAAACATAGATTAATCAATACAATTACCATTTAGAAACTATTATATAAGATATTGTACTATTATGAAATTATAGGAAACAAAAAGTTTATAGTCAAGTTCAATTGAACAGTGCCTTTATCGATCCAGTCATTATAAACAAAAGCCCTTTGTTAACTTTAATAATTATTGAAGTTGTCAAATAAAACAATGGAGATTTTAACCATGGACTGTTAAACTGTAACATATATAGAGAACTCACGAGCTTAAACTGACTGAGCACAGGATTTTGAGGAATTTAGTAACTGCATGGCAGATGGTTGCTGAGCCTGAGTCTTAAGTGATGATCTTTCAACTCCTGGGGATAGTAGCTTCCTTCCCTTCAATGCTGAGTATTAGGGCAATTAATCATTCAATGGCCTTTTGGTAACTGACTTGTCAACATTCCTTTTTACCTGTTATAAACATGTCTCAAGGGATCACATGACTGCGGACAAATAGTGTCACTAATGTTCGAGGAAGTCTTTACATTACTTACAATTGTAACTAACGTTCGTACAACACCAAAACAGTTTAGTGATCTAAAATTACACAACCTTAACGTTACAACTACGGATTGCAGAGCTAACGCCGGTGTAAGCTATCTACCAGTAATGTAAACGTTGCATGTCCATTACTCACCATTATCATTATCTTAATGGTAATTAAAATACACCAGATTCATATTTTAAAAACAACTCAATTATACGTAGTATTTACAGGAGTACATGGAGCATTATTTTAAGGTGCGTTTGTAGTTTTGAGTGCCATCAGGCTACGGCTAACAAACTAGCCTCTGGATGCTAACATTAGCAAAGCTACTTCTCTGTTGTTTTTTTACTTACCTTTTAAAATCTCTCATTAAACGTCGTCTAGCTGGAGTTGACATCCTCTTAACGCAGAAAGCTAAGTAATGGGAGGACGAACAAGCAAGTCCAAACAGAATAAATATATTTCACATAAGGTTTCTCAACTCCAAGCTTGCTTGCTAACGATGGCTACTAGTTTGACAAATATTTGGCTGCCTGAATGTACGGGCGCTACCACTTTCTCTACGGTGAGGGCACAAAGTGTGGAGTTGTACCAAATTTGTAACCGCATTAAGTGTAACAGTAATGAACTTGTAGAACAATACCGAAAGTGAAGTTGTCAAATAACAATATTAAACCATTTTAGATGAACTTAAACTTTTAATAATCGGAGCTTTATCATTTTATATTTCTAGGAGACCCCGTGTCTATAGTTAAATTATTCCACTGAAATTACGTCATATGTTTGCACCATAAACTGTGTATAAAATATTCAGAACCGATATTTTGATATGGCTTCGTACATTCGTAACTATAATTTATCTTCTGAACTTTGGTAGCTTTATTATATAAATCGAGGTAAGGGAAAAGCTTTTGACTGCTCAACAACGTGTCCTCTTGTTTCAGTTTACAGTATCGTCGCAAGACCACACGATGGAGCCTAGGTTCCAGGTTTTATATGTCATATTTCAGAACAGCCAAGTTTCACATTTGTACCACTGAGTTAAATTACTGCTAAAGTGCCATGATAACACACATTTGGGTCCATAGTCTGCTATAAAAGAAATAAAAGTCATATAAAACATAAAAAAAACCATTTATTTCGTTATCAAACATTGATTCCTCAGTGTGAATATATGCAAGCATCTTTCCCATATGGTCTAGCGGTTAGGATTCCTGGTTTTCACCCAGGCGGCCCGGGTTCGACTCCCGGTATGGGAACGTATTTATTTATTGCATTTTCGTAAATATGGTATTTTGTTCTGTCCATGTTAAGAAGTACAACCACAACCATTTTATTTATTTCATTTTAAAAATATTTGAACCATGTAGTTTCGTGTAGACCCCACCCGTTGGAAAGTTATCCTCTACTACCATCATCTCTGGAGGGCTGGACGTTCCCGGAAGATGCCTATTACCATCTACATCAGACTGTGCCAACGCTTAACCGAGTCAGCCTGGCACTGAAGAACAATACTTGCACAACTAACATTTTTCATCGGAAAATTAAGTTAAACTTGTTTGAAGCAGTTAATTGTCTATAAATGCACACCTGTGAGTGAGTAACGGTTTCTAAAAATAATTTGTTGTTGTTAATTCAAGCTAACACTCCGTAATATTCAGCCAATTCGTTGGCTAGAAACACGCACGTTAATCAGTATACCGCTTAGGAACTTATTTTTCCCAAATTATGACTGCCGACTCTTTGAGGAACTGGATTAAATGAAAAACTTTTTACTACACGGTGCTCCTAGTGTAAGGTCTAAAACCCTGCCCTAATAGTTTACTATCAGGCTTTGACCAAACTTGTCTACCAGGTCAATAATTTCCCAGGAAAATGTGACTGCGAGGAATTCCCCACGCATCAGCAGCAGCAGCCTCCGTCGGAGAAAACCGCGACCTTGTGTCAGGAAGCACACGAAAGCAGCGGGAGGGTAATCTTCAGAGTGCCTGTGCCGTGATGTAGCTTTAGCACCTCACACCAACAATCACTATGTGTTAAAAACGTCGCCGCGTTTCTTCACAACAGCCGGTAACTTTGGAAAACGTGTGACTATGCTTCACTGAACACAACTTCAATCAGGGTAAGTCTACTCTAGATTTAAATACCCCGTTTCATAGAGGGGTTTTATGCCCTTTTGGATCTAACAAATGTTATTCTCTATGCTGCTCACATAAGCGTGGAGTTTATTTTATGATGTTTTATCTGTTTTATATGAAATGTCAACACGTTTTGTTGTTTATGGCATGATTAATTGCTAAATTTTAAAATAGCAGATGCATTTGAATACTTTTGTATACCAAGAAGTTAGTAAAACTTGGGAAATTTGACAAAAGTTAGAAGATATTTTTGTTATTAGTCCCTGGATCACACGGCCTAGAGGCGTGCAGATTATAGTGACTCCTCTTTGTGACAGTCAGCTGTCATGTGACAACACTGATGGTGTGAGTATGCTGGAAATATGTGCAGTTAATGTTCATTTGTATGGATGTTAAGTTCATATGGATGTCTTCAGTAGAGAAATTTGTTGTTTTATTTGAAGGAGCTTTCTTAAGGAGAGGTCAGCAATTCCACTTTGGTGTCTGGAAGTTACAGAAATGAAAAGTCAGGAACAAACTGGGGGAATATTATCTAAGGAACTATGCTAGCTGGGAATATTATCTAAATTAGAATATTTTCTGTCATTTTCCTGAATGTCATTGGAGCTTTATTATAGTTAAATCTGCAATGACATTAAGCTTGTTCCTTATTTTTCGTCTGGGATTTTTCCAGTGTTTGTCCAGTTTTCATTATGATCCCAACTATTCCAGTTTGACCTAAAATGATGGAAAACCTACAGCAGCCAGTGCTGACGTACAATGTGCCACTGATTCCATTAGGCAGCCTCAGACTGAAATATTGACTGAAATGGTGGGGAACTGCTGTTGGAGACTCATAAACCTTTTAAGCTCACAGAGAGAAAAAAATACAAATGAAACAGATTTTTACAAATATATATCTGATGAAGCAGATGTAGATAATGTTTTTTTCTTTTACACTGTTCATCATCCTAAATCGGGGGAGTCTAAATGTTTGCCAGATGTTTACATTTTTTGGTTGAGATGCTTGTATCATGGGACTGACAAACAGCGTCTCATTGGTCAGTCAGAATTGCTCACTTCAGAGCAGGCAGCCATGATGACGCAGAGGGAGGGAGAGAGTTACAAGATGTTAGTTTGTTAGTCCCACCAGAGAGGAGACCAGCTGGACCCACCACCACTACCCTGACCCTCCATTCCCATCCCAGTTAAGCCCTTCCCATGGTGGGAACGCTGGCAGAGGTTAGGAGATAATTGGAAACTTCAATCTACTGAAAACAATTATCCACAGCTCGATTTTCCAAATGCACTCCAGTGTGGAGTCATCTTGTTTGCTAAATCGTGTTGCCATTCAGCTGCTTTTACATTATCCTCTCCTTTGCCTCATCCCTCTCTGCTATGATGGCTTTGAAATTGTCCAGGCTTCCACTGACATGGACCAGTTGTGTATATATCGGCTGGAGGAGTTCCCAGCCTGTGACAGTCATGTCACCATCCGCAGTCGGAGGAGCTGAGCATTGTGATGATGACGGAGAACAGCAGCAGAGAGCTCTTCGTTGTTCTGCCTTTAGTAACAAAGAACTCCTCAGACATCACATGCTTCTTCTTACACAAGATATACCCATCTGCCTTAATGGGCCTTGGTATTGATTTGGCTTCACAGAAAGGAGAACTGGGCTTTTATCCCATGTGGAAAGCAGCACTTCAGTTTCACTAAAGCTTTTAGAGATGCCCCGCAAGAGATTAATGAATATTACAGCTTTTTCTTTGCAAGTTGGTTATCGTGAGAAAAAAATACACCAACCTTCTTCTTTCAGTGTTGAGTAAAGTGATTTATGACTTTTTTTTTAATCTGATTTACTCTGTCTAATAAATGTGTTCTCATAAACTTTCTTTGCAAGTTTAAAACTAGAGAAATTTTATTTTCTCAGGCCATCAAATTTGTGTAACACCTTTGTTAAAGTGTAAATTATTGTCATTTGGTGCCTTGGAAATAACCACAAGATGGCAATGTTTATATGCTCCGGCTAAACAAACAGTCGTATGAGATGGCGGAAACCTCAAATGACTTGCAGAAATGCAGGAACTGACTTGTGAAAAGAGAAATAAAACTCTTAAACTTCCCATTTTTTTTAACATATAAGTAAAATACCCCACACACACCCCGCCGCCTCTCTGTTGTCTTGATAACTGTTAAGGACATGCAGGGGGAAGTGTTGTTTGCAGAGTTCCCTAATTGCACTCTGCTGTTTAACTACCCCTACCTGCTCACACCTGAACATCACCTCGGCAGACATGTTGGATTGCAAACCGCTGCCACTGGACATGACGTCAGGGAGAAAGGAGAGAGGAGGGAAATTCCACCTGTAACCTCATTCCACTCTCATGCTCTCTGTCTCACAAGCATGTGACTTGGATGCATAGTCATGCCTTAGTTTCTCCATGTGTCTGTACATTGCTATGATGTAATCCACTCAAGGCAGCCAAAAGTATTTTTAGCTCAATAAAAAAAGGATAACTTGACCTGAGTTGCACATATTTGTTGTGATGTTATTAAAGAAGGATTTTTTTGGCTAGTTGATGGAGACTTTACAAAGTAAACTGTGGTGTTATTATGACAATCAGTTCAATGTTAGATGAGCATATTTATTAATAATAATGATAAAATAGCAAGGAATTTTAGATGAAAATCACCAGATGATATGCTTTTATAAGTAGGATCTAAAAAGAGAGTGTTTTTATTGCACCTATAGATTATTATCAGCTTTCATCATGTGACTTGCATGTCAGCAACATTTGTGGGTGGCAAAAAGACAAACAAAGCAGACGTTCTGCTTCTGGCTCCTGCAGCAGTTTGCTTTTTGTGTTTGGGGGGCCAGATACATCGTTGTCGCTTGGATGTCTCAGTCGGCCAATGATGGGACTTTCTTTTCCAGGCTTTCTGCTCAACCTGAGCGACAGGCTTATTTGGGTGCTGCCGAACAGCATTGCTGCATTAAATGAACCAAACACTTGTACGTTTTTCTAAATGTGACTGCAATGAAGTTGTTTGGATATTTGAGTAATTCAACCTTCAGTGTGTTGTAAATGTGAGATATGGGGACGAGACTTTTGCAATCAATGAAAACAGACTTCTCTTTTCCTTGACAAGGTGGCTGCAAATGTTGCGGTGAGCTAAACTGGGTAGCAAAATCTCCATAAGCTGGCAGTTTTGGAGGTTTGTTAATGAGGATTTTAACAAGGACCAACTGGTTCAGTTTTATAAAAATATTGCTGCCTGACATTACTTCATAAGTGCTGAACTGGTTTGGGAAATCTGCAGTTTGCTAATGGATCACTGTTGAGAAACCATTAACAGCAAGTTAATTATGGCAGCTAGCTTTTTGCCACCGAACATAACAAAAACTGTGACGTCACTGCGAATAATGTGTACATTTAAATTGAGCTATACAAGATATTTCTCTGCTTCTTTCTAGTGTTTATGCCACGAAACGCTAACAATCACCTTGTTTGAAGGTTTTATTGAGCAAAAATTAGCACGGTGATGTGGTTAGCGCTGCGGTCTCACAGCGAGAGGATCACTGGTGCAAACCTCGGCTCGGACAGTAGCCTTTCTATGTGGAGTTTGCATGTTCTTTCTGTGTTAACGTGGGTTTTTCTCCGGGTACTCCAGCGTCCTTCCACCATCTGAAAACATGCATGTTAGGTTGATTGATCTTTCTAAATCCTCCCCAGGAGTAAACGTGAGAATGGTTGTTTATCTGCTTGTTCGCCTCTCTGTGATGGGCTGTCCATGATGCACCCTGCCTCTCACCCGGTGATTGCTTGGATAGGATACAGCTACCTGCAAACCTAAATTTGATAAAGCGGTTAAGAAAATGGGAGGGGGGTAAGGAACAAAAGCAGCGTATCGTATTATACTAAGAAATGTTTTGCCTGTAGCTGATGACTATGAGGAAATGTGCGGCGACTGACTAACCTTGTGCATATAAATAAATGTCTATTATTTTTACACTTTCTTTTGCCCCCCCTCCTCCATGTCCTGGTTTAAAGGTCCCATATTATAATTTATATGTGGATGTCAGAGGTCCAGCAGTAGTGTTTGTTTTTTTTAGTGTTTTACTCCAAATTCAGCCTTTGTCCTTTTCTGTTATTCCAAAAGGGACTCTAGTGAGGTCCACTGAGAAGAAGCTGTTTCTGAGCCTTTAAAGGTTCATTAATGATCTAAGTTTATGCACACTTCATGGTTGGTGATTTTAGATGGCAGGCTCAGCTAGCTGGGGGGCGTGGGTCAGTGGCAGTATCCACTACTGGGGGGAGTGATCATTTCTCTTCTTGAGGTCACAAAGTGAAAGATCCCAGACATTAGCTAAAAAGTGGAGCAAACCTGTCGGAAAGGAGACGCTTTCATACACAGGCTATTGGGAGACATACGACTGTTCAAAAACCTTTTTATACAGAAAATTCAGCATAAATTGGGACGTTTTAAAGTCCTACTCTTTAAAACGCTCACCTTATGTCGGAAAGTTGACAGAAGTCTCCACTTCATGTAAAACATATTGCAGATACATTTTAAATCTGTACTTTAACATAGCACTCTAAAAGTTCTCACAAAAACAAACAACAAAAAACTAGTAACATTTATTAATCTACAAATTAAAATTAAATTTATGTTGTAATTATATCACAGTTTATTACAATGCCATCCTGCATTGTTTAAATTAATGCTACAGAAAATATGAAAACTCAAGATTGTAACAACACAGAAAACAAGTAAAAGCCTCCCCTCCCTCCCTTTTTTAAAAGCTCCAGAACACTGTGGCAAGATAAATCTGCTATAGAGTGAATGGATAAAATATTTAGTCTTTACACATAAACTGTGTTCCTTATTTGAGGAGTAAACTGCTGCAGCTTACAGCACATTGACATCATCGTTAACCACATTACGTCCATATATTTATGGTGCTCATTAAGGTCAATGTAGGCCCTCAGTGAAGTGTGCTGTGTCTCTGATGTACATGTAATTGCATTAAGGAGTAGCTTAGTTTGTAATGCTTTAGCTTACTGTTGTTTGACCACACAAAGTGGTTCCTCACAAAAATAGAAACTGTCTTTGTCTGCAACTTTGGCAGATAATGATTTTTCAGCCTATCATTTTTCGCGTCTACAGCTCATGAGGTAGTAGTGAGTGGTTCTTGAGGACATGAGTCAGCTTAGCCAGTGCTGTTTGGATTTCAGCACTGAGCTTTGCTGTATGAAGCCAAATGATATATCCTTATTCAGCTTTCAACAAATCCAAGTCTTAAATGCAAAGGAATAGCCAACTGAGTTTTACACTGAGCTTTGGGAGACCATTGCCTTTGTTAAATACACATTCTGTCCTCTATCAGCAGCTTTTGTCCTTTCAGGGTTAGTTCACTTCTTTAGTATTCATTTCAGAATGACAAGTGGTTCTCTGACTTCTTGAATTATTTAACTGCATGCAGGCAGTCAGTATTATAATCAAGGCCTTGAGTGACAGCAAAATATAGTCTAAGGACCTTGTAGCATTTTATTAATAACGAGACAGAGATGAAGGGCTCATGGTTTAAAATGCACTTTCAATTGACACAAACTGGAGCAAACATGGTCCCAGCATCAATATGGTTGATGAAGCACACTTTCAAAAAGATGCATCCTTGTTTATTTATTTCCGGGAGATAAAACTTGTATGAATAACATAACATAGTTATCTGTCTATACCTGAAATAGCCTTCTTTTTTTTTAGTTAGCTGAATGAAGTGTTTAATTGGCATTTATTTGTCAAAGGCCTCTGCAACTGTGCTATTGTCTGATATGCATCACTGCTTGACATGAGATGCAAACATACACATTTTGCAGTAACTTAGAACTATAAAACTTAGTCATTGCTACATAGTAACAAGGGTTATGCCATAGGAAGCGACGGCTATGGGTTCATCCCCGAACTCCCCCAATCCTCTTAATCCTCAATCTTCAAATAGAAACAATACAATAATATAAAGCCGCACATGTGCAGTCACAAAGCTCCACCTGCTGTGAAATCTTTGAACCAGCCGGATATGGCATCAGAACAAGATTCATCCTGGGGTCATGACATTTTATTTGCACGTGATTTGAGGTCAATGAGACAAATTGTTCCAGAGAAATAGCCAAAAATATGATTTTTCATGCATAAAGCACCACCTGGTGGGGAAACCATAAATCCAAATATTGTGAAATTCCAGTCAGGTCGTCCCCATGGTGACGTAAGCAGATATACTGAGTATTGAAATGAAAGCGCAAATAGTTCCAGAGGTATAGTAAAAAATACACGAAAATCTGATTTTTCATGCATAAAGCGCTACCTGGCAGGGAAACCACAATTTTCAAAATTGTAAAATTCGAGCCAAGTTCTCCCCTTTGGGACCTCAAGAGGTATACTTGGTATCAAAATCCAGTTGTGAAAATTGTTTGAGTTATCGCACTCACATGAAGGATATCTGACGGTGGATGCGGAGGTGGTGGGAGTGGTGGTTGGGGAAAACCATAATATCCCCGACACTCCGCGTTCAGGGATATAATAAAATCAGTGATTAAAATAGTTTTATCAAGTCATTTTTACCCATGATGAGAAGCTGTCCTGTCTACAATCTCAAAATGAGAGTAAGTAGCACTGAAGCCCTGATGTTTGCAGGACTAATGGCTGTTAACAAATTCTAACAACAGCAGGACATTTAATTTGAGTAAAATGCCAGAAAAGGGTTCCTTGAATTTCAAAGCCAACACACAACATTACTAACATCAAAAAATAAAACACTGAGACCACATACAGGATCCCTGATGGCAAACATACTGTTCATGGGAAATTGTTTAATTTGGTGTCTATGCTTGTGTGTGTTTTTCACCGAGGAAGAAATAAATATGTTAGCTCTGTTGTGTCTAGAATTAAAATGTATGTGTGGAAACAGCCCTGGTATCCAGTATATTTTCTGGAAATCACCTGTAAATGTGTGCATCATCATTTTCTACTTAGAGGTGTCAATGAATCACTCTGATGCTGTGGGTTGAGCTGTAAATCTCTTTGCAGCTGTTACCACATTTAACTTTTTGTTAGATCTACATCTCTAGTCCTGCTCCGTCAGCACGGTGAATCATGTCAGGTCCTAGATCAGCGCAGAATACTCATTGTCCAGGATTGATAAGGTGTGCACAGCACTGCGAGCTGTCGGCCTGTTAAACAAACTAGATTGTTGCAACAAGAAGTCCGACCTGAAAAGGCTGGCATACTAAATAACTGTAACATGTCCTCGGTTGCTTTCAATCTCCTTAACAATCCACACCTGACAAATATTTCTTTTGCAATACATAAATATATTCTTTTGCCATCTCACTGGGGTTCATTAAAATGCCTTGCCCTCCTGTTTACCTCATTCCGGGTCTCTTGTGGGGTGCGCTTGTGTCCTGTTTACTGACATCCTACTAGGCCGTTCTTGATTTGAGCAGCTATCGAATGACCTCTCAGTTACGCAAATAATTCTATGTCCTCCAAAAGCTTCCATATCTCACGCTGTCAAGGATTGTTTTCAGATGTGTCAGCTTTTATCTGCAGCTTTCCAACATAATACCACATTAGTGTTCTGAATTTGCACATTACAAGCTACGTGAACATACATATTTAGACATTTTTTGTGACTTTAAATGATAGTTGCAAAGAAATTTTTTAAACGTACATTTATTTGTAGCAGGCATTAGAAATTAACATAATTGTGAACAAGGATGGTCTGTTTTTTTTTCCATCGTGACTTCGAACTATCTGAAATTTATTAACGTATTTAGTTATATGTAGATTAAATGTTAATCTTTTAATTGGAATGCAGCAGTTATTAGATAAAAATGTTGTCGTATGTGTGATATCTTGAGACAAATTTCAACTTCCTGACAGACTGCATTGTTTGTTTGTGCTCTTCCTTTATTGACAACATGTCAGAGAAAACGTGTCCTTTGTGAGATGTGCTTCTGTTTGTTGTTGGTCTCTGTTATTCACGGAAAGCTAACAAGAGCAACAAATGACCCCATTTTCATTCTTTGGCTGCAAAGGAAAGGTGTGTCTGCACTGTCACACTAATCGCACATCAAGGCATTTTTCTCTGCTCTGGTTAATGCACAACTACCTTAAGAATAAAGCATGAACTCAATGTTCCATGTGATACGTACATTTATGTGATTTCACACAGGTTTTAAATAAAATTTCCCACTGACATGTCTTGAAGCAAAAGCAATGTGAACATATGTAGTTTTAGTGCTTTTCCCAGAGTACGGATGAGATTTCTTGTGCAGATGGATGAGTTGGTGTTTACAGAAGGTTCCTGGAAATGTAGGAAATTATTAGGAGAGTACAGAAAGTTTTGTTTCTTGCTGATTCGAGGGAAAAATACATTAGACTGTTCATAAATTACTAAATTAAAGTTGTCATGAATATGCCAGATCAAACACTAACCCAGAAAACATCAAATACTGCAATTACGTCTGGGAATCAACAATTACAGTTTCTTTTACTTACATTGACTATGGAGTGTGTTGAAGTGGAAAGGCCTTGTTTTTTTTCCAGTATACACTTGATACACTTGCTGATATGTGTTCAACAGTACATTCACCACACCAGTCATTTTTACTGGTACTTACTGTACTTATGCTATCGAATAATTACTGGAATGTAGGCTACCTGGTACGATGATATATTCTCATCTTGTTACCAGAGGTCAAATAAATGTGAGATGATTTCTTTTATTCCATTCATTTAATGGAATAAAAGAAATTCATAAGTAGATAAAAGACATTAATCCAATGAAGTGGAGAAAAAATATGCTGGAAAATTCTTATTAAATGTTTTATTTATAATAGTGTAGTTCATAAAATTGCAATGCTTTGTTCCCTTCACTGTTAAATATCTTGTTAGGTAACATTTGAATTATTTTTTAATAACACTGTTGAATTTGATTTATTTTACACTTTTGATTCTGAATCTCGGTCTCACGCCATTCATGAACTTAGATCTTTTTTCACCAGCAGGTAAAAAAGCAGAAATTCTTCCTTTATCCTGGTTATTGAGAACTTGGACAGTTTACACACATGCTGCAGTTCCTCTTCTGTAGTTCCTGTAACGAAAAGTAGAAAGTTATCTGGTTCTGATGATTATGGGCGGGGGCTGTGAGGATGCACTTCATGCCTTTTAAAACTTTGTCAGGGAATATGCTCACTCTGGTCAGCAGCAAAAGTTTACAGAACTTGTTTTATTGCAGAGTAGTATGAATTTATGCTTCTCTCCAATAGGCCTCACTGAACACTCACCTAATATTAATGATGGGTTTTAAAGTAAACAACATAAGAAAGAAGTTTTTGTAGGATGTGTATTGTTCTACTATGTTTTCATGGTTGTCCTGGATCTTAGCCTTGATGTAGAGAATAACTTTAAAAGTTTTCTCCAAAGCTTTAGGATTATGGATTGATGTGATGATGAGAGCGCTTGATGAAGACTGAGATGTTCATTTGGGGGTTTCACGAGAAACCGATCCAACTTTAGAAATGACATTTCTTTCTGTTAAACTGTATAAATGTTTGACTCTTCACTCTGCTAGATATAGTGTGCAACGAGAAATGTATTAGTGCACACGCAGTATGAACGTACAGAGCCCAACATTTACCACAGACCACCACTTCCTGTTTGCTCAAGTGTAATTTCTGATAACGATTTTTTTCAGATCTCTGGTATTTTAATGTCAGCTCAACAAGCTAAAGTTAGAAAAATGGTTTTGACTTTGTGATATGTCACACTTTTTCCATTTGATAACACCTTTTAATGCAATTTTTTCAAAAAAAGCATCTTTAACTGCTTGAGATCAACTCTCAAGTGAGGATTGTTCACGAGCGCTTTCTGTGATTATGAGCAGGGGGAAGAAAATAAGAGAGTAGCAGAATTTCTTTCTATCGTGAAACACTTTCTCATACCTAAAGGCACTCAAGCTATCAGCTTCATTTCTTTTTTTCTTTTTCTACCTTCAAGAGCCTGTTTGACACTCGCATACTGCTGGGAAATCAACTCCTCCAAAGCAGCTTGACTGTCTGGCTAATAGACTCACAATTCACTGTAAACATTTTAATGGGACACAACGAGTTGTGGACTTCACCCTTGAGCTACTATACAGATTTTAATCACCGTTTCTGGCCCATATTGCGTGGCCAAAGTCTAAAGTAAGTGCATGCCTGTCCATTTGTTGAATTACACCTCCAGCACTCCTTTGCAGGAGAAACCCGTTGATCATCTTTCAGGCTGGTCTAGGTGTGGCCTTTTCTTGGTTTTCTCTGCTCTCCCCTCCCCCACACCGCTTTGTCCAATTCCTGCCAGAATACAACTCACCTGAAACGATTTGCATGCTCGCCGCTGATTGGCCAGGTGAAGGCACTCTGCCTCAGGCCTCCTCTACCAATGGCGACAGTGCTGCGTGACTCATAGGGAGAGGACAAGTTGCTTCACTATACTTCTCCTTTTCTGTTTGAACCAGCAGCCATTGCATTGTCTTTTTCTCCCTCCTCTCTACTTTTGTTTTGTCACTATAAAAAAGAGGTGTTGATCTGGCAAGTCCTCATCTCTATACACCATTTTTCCCACCTGAACACGTCTTGGATTATTCCCAGTTTCACCTTTTTGTTGTTTATTTTGCTGTTTTTTTTCCCCAATGGTTGCTGAGACCGAAACTTGTTTGATCGCTATAATGGACCTTGTCATCCGAACCCTGTGTATTTGAGGTCAGTGATGAATAGTTCTTTTTGCTTTTTTTTAACTTGTTTGATGGTCAAAACAATTTTGGTGATGGTGAAACAATATAAAATGGTTTTATATCCATTTTCTTCACCATTTAAAGTCAAATGAATGCACTTGGGGGTTAAAGTATGTTTAAAACAGTGTGTGAATAGATGATATAGGTAGTTAGGTTGACATCATGTACACCATTGACTTGACAGCATTTCAGCAGCTTAACTTGCCATATGAAAGATTTCTGAAGGGTGCTTTAACAAGTTATTCCAGTTTAACTGATGCATGGTTTCCCGCATCTTACTCTTTCCCTGCCCACCTTTTGATCAAATCTCAACTATGGAAACACCAAAACAGCGTTGACTGTACTGTCATTACAGGAGTTTAGCTTGTACGTATTAGTCCCATTTTCCTTCCACCCTACAGGTTTTCTTTGGTTTCACTGCTGGCGGGATAAAGTGTTAAGTTTGAGATTTTGTATTTGTCATGTCAAGAACTAAAAAATGATCTGTAACAGATGTGCTTGTTTGTTGCATTTCTTTTACAACTTTTTGCCATATAAGGTGTGTTGACACTAGGGCGGGAACAGAGGTTAGCAAACCTCTGGGCCAAACCCACATGCATTTTTCATGGGGTGTTAATAAGTAATTGCATGCATGTATGGATTTTGATCCACTGTTTCCATCCAGATGTCAAATAGTTTTTTGTTTAAAAAAAAAAAAAAGATGCGTTTCAAGATTTGTAAAGAAATCTTTGTACTGTTGCTATTTCTGCTCCAAGTGGCAGCTCTGTGTAAGAAGATGGTCATGGAGTGCTTCATGCATAAGATCCTCACTTCCCCAAAACTCAAAATGTCTCATCTTGTCAAATTGATCTCCAAATATAATTTCTGCTCAAAGGAAAGTTGGAACCAACAGTAGTTTTCTTCCTCTTTTATGCATAAGTAAGCTGACCTTTTCTGTTTCTTTTCTTTTTAATTTTGACCCCCTGTGAACTAAATTATTCTGCTTAATGTTATTTAGTATCTGTTTCTAAAAGTTGCTCAGTACAGCAGAGATAAATGCTTGCTTCCTGTTTCACCAGAATCCACTCTGCACTTTGTGAACCACATAAGAGCATGTGCATGCTATATTACTCAGTAAGTGTGTCTACGTTCTGAACAGCATGGAGATTTCAGACTCATTTTAGTGTGAAATTGGCACTACACTGTCAGTCCACAGAGGACTATGGTCATCTTTGTACCGACCAGCTTAATCCAGCCAGACAGAACCTTCTTCTTAATTAATTATAATATAACCAGAGGCATTCAAAATGAATGTTGTTGGTGTAATAAATATATGTGCTGAAGCACTGCAGAGCAAATCCTTTCACAGATGTCAAATACGAATGAGTGCGTACAGCTATAATAAGTGAACTTTTACAAAAGCGAATGGTTTTGTAAAGATACTGAAAGGGAGCAGCTCTTCTGTCTGGATTCTTACCAGCTGCAGCATCAGCACATGATGCACTGACTGAATGGTTCTCTTGTGAAGCAGGTATGAGTTTGCATTTGACCTAAATTTCTCATCTATGCCCACCCTGATTTGTTTTGTAAATGAGGCCCTACTGCCTCAGAGTATGAACTCGTATTGTAGCTGTTGTTTTCTGACAACTGTGTTTGTCTCCTTTTAAAGGAGAGGGGTAGTAAACACACTGGAACAACCGTTTCAGCTCGGGTCTTTTAATACAAAGTCAACAAGTCTTAGCCTGTAATTAGATCATTAGGCTTGGGCAAGACCATGGAGGAATTGCAAGAGAAGAGCATGACGAAAGCAGGAGGAGGTGCGGTTTCGTTTATTACTACAGTTCCAGCATGCCATGATATGTAAAAGTAGAGGGTTTGCTCAGTTTCATATTACAGGTACATGCCATGAAAACAAAAAACACAACTGTGTATGGTCTGACCCAAACTTAATTATACTTCACGCAGACTAACATTCATTTTAACCCCTTTAATGCTGAATGTTGCATAGTTGATATCCTTTCTGAGACATTGGTAGAAACTTTATTAAAAATTCAGTTGAACACTATATGATACTATGTAATATCCTAGTATGTAGTATTTAGTAGTATTTAGAAGGAAGAATTTAGTACTATATGATACTGGTCTCCAGCCCCCTGATGGACACCAGAAAACAGATGAATATACGTTTATATCATTTTGACCTATCACATGGTAACAAATAGTAAAAATGCCAAAAGAATTTCCCCAGATTTCTTAAAAAGGTCAGAAAAGACTTCAGACTTTAAAAATGGAAGTTTTCTTAGCAGTTGTTCTTGTTTCAAGCATTATGGGCATTTATTGTGGTGAGATATGCTATATATTGATGAAAATACTGTAGGAAAGGTATTTACTTCTTAACATTCATTTTGTTTGTGTCAGTTTACTCTTCTCATTATTATGATTTAAACCAGTTTGAAATTTCCCTGTTTAGTCTTGATGTGGTAATGAAGTGGAAGAAGTTGGTCAATACTTGTATTTCTTTATGTGACAGCTGATCAGATGTATGAAGCCAAGATGATGTTGTTGTTCCCATGATTACATTTAGAAATATGTTCCCCTGTCACCCTGAGGTGGCTGTGGTAAGAATTATTTGCCAGCATCTTCAGTCAGTCCTTGTTGTCAAGTAACCATCACTTTTATCTGTAAAGTGTCCCAGTTTTAGAGGCAGGTGTAGAAAACCAGCAGATTCATAGTGAAACTAGCAATACATCCGTCTTCTTTCATTCCAGTAACTCTTATTTTGGCAACATAGCTTGAAATAATATGAAAAACATAAACTTACTCTCCCTTGTTTGTTTATTTTTTAAGCATTTTTTTCTTTTAGTTTGAGATTAATGCAGACTCATATGGTCAGATTTCTTGTGATGGGAAGTTTGAACTCTTGTGACAAACTGGGAAAATCTGGGTGTGGAAAAGTTAATGTGTAACTTTCTCCTCTGCTTTAACAGCTACCGTGCCAGTGAGCAAGGCATATTCAGTTATGTTGATGTGCAACAGTTTATCAGAAAATCTTCCTATAGCAACTAAAGTTAAATTAATTGCGCAACTAGCTCTCTATGCTGAAACTGTCTCAGAGCATGTTGGGACTGGCTGCCTACTTCTCTAAAATTCATTTAGAACCAGAACTGTGATCATATTGTCGGATAAAACAACCCAGATAAGTTTCAATCCTGTATCGTACCCATGATGCAACAGTCATTCATGTTTGTGTCTTCAGACTTATTTCCTCTCAAGTAGTTATGCATTTTCTTTTCTTTTTCTTTAGTAAAAAAGCTTTCAAATGCAAATGTAAACCTAACTAGCCTTTCAGATCAATGGAAAACAATCAAATTGGCTATAAAAATAAGAAATTAAAATAAAAACAAAGTCTACAAAAGACAAAAAGATTATCAAAATAAGCAGGTCACAGGCTCACCAATGAATTTATTATTATCAATGTTGTGTGTGAGACCCCAGCCTTTAATATTTTCTGAAAGAGTGGACAAGTGGGACACTTTTGATACTTTTTAATAAGAGAGAAATATTTGAAAGACAGCTGTGGTGTTTTTAAAGGCAGAGGCTGTATATTTGGAACATAAGGCGACACCTTTTATAAGTCTGGTTATATAATACCCCATGCTGGTCAGATATTCTGTCTCCTAACATGGCTGCAGTAGCATATCTTGCAGCAACACTGTATGCAATGCTGAAAAGTAAGAAGTACAGCTTTGAGGAACTGTAACTTGAATTTTGTACCTTATCTAAATGCTTTTCATGGGAAGTCACTTATTTTAGACTCTGCAACATGTATATGATATGTAGCCATTTTGGGTACAGGATGTCCTTTTTCAGAATGAAGTAGGATAGAAGAGCACAAACTTTGTTCACAACTGATTGTCCTAAAAAGACGGTGTAAAGTTTTTGCAATACAATCAAGTGAACAGGTCATTTAAAAAAGAGAAGTATATTCTGATTATAAATCACAAACTTCCAGCAGCTCCAACAGGATTAGTATCCTTTGACTAGGACATAGTTTATAGTACTGTTTTTGTACATTTGATTAATGCTTTGAACATTATTTCAAGTGAGCATCATGGTAATAATTGGATAGTGAGAAAGTTTTATCTGTCACAGTATTTGTGTCAGTGGTGGAGGCAGGATGAAGATGCCTCTGTTGGATTCATCCTGCATGCGGTGACATCAGGCTGAAATCAACCCCTTCGTGTGAGATATATGTGAAAATAAAAACTGACAAGTAAAAAAATATATACTTATGGTTCTCATGTTGTATCATTTGGTACAGAGTTATTCTATTTATTTGTTTATGTTATTTAACATTAATACCCATTTTCCTAAATAATTCATTTTTATTACATTTTTGTTATCTCCTTTTCTCATTAAGAGATTTTCCACTTTTTAATTTAGCGTCAAACAGCCTCAAATGATTACCAGCAAGTATAATAGTGTACTTTTTAAACAGTTTCATATTAGCATGGTTGCAGATGTCAAAGTTCAGCGTTCATGGCCATGTTCACACACAGTGCTAAATGCAGAATTGAACAAAACTTCATAAATGTATCAGGAAAAAAAAGCAAGATCTTCCATTTTATTAGAAACTGCACGTGTATATATCATGGGATGGTGAGCGCTCTGTTGTCTGATTAGATATTCTGTTGAGCTGAAAATGGAAACATTGAGCAAAGAGGGGAAGAGAAGGGGAAACGAGGTGGGTCTTAATCAATACAATTGTGTTACAAGATCTGTTTTACTTAGAAACTGGCATTTTGCCTGACTCTGATGCCCTGCAGAATCCTTTACCCGCATTTTTACTCCGCTTACGAAAAGTACTATAATACTGCTGAATAAGCAATACTCAGACCATCAAACATCTAGATTCTAGACTGAAAACGCACCTCCCTGCCCTGGCCTTTGGAGAATACCTTGCTTGTTATTTTTATCCATTTATATGTGTTTGTATCTGTGATCGCAGCTATTGAGATGCACTTTGGTCAGTTAAATGTAAACATGGTATATAAATACATTTGAATAGAAATGAACATCTACTGGATTTTATTATTCACTGTATCTATATCAAGATGTGTTTTGTTACGGAAAGTTTAACATGCGACTGGCATGACTAAGATTTAGTTATGAGCATTAGAAATATGATTTTGGAGGCTGATCCTGCAGCTAAACACTATTAATACTATCATGTATTTAAAATGCAGTGCATGTAAATAGACAACCTCGAAGCAATCATTGTCAACTTCTCTTTACTGTCCTGTTGTTCTTTGCAACCAGTCATTTAAACTTAGCAGAACAAACTGAAATAATAAACTAGCTCTGACAAGATCACTTAACATTTCAGAACTTCTTTATTCTCCTCAAAAATTTTTCTGTATTGAACTCTCTTTAATAAAAAACCCAAAAGGTCTTGCAGTTCATATAAACATTGTATTATATCTGCTAACAGCATGTTAACAAAGAGATAGAGTTTTTAAACACATCCACTGGTCTGTTTGTGTGCAACATGGTATTCTTCCCCCTCAGATTGTCCTTCCAAACACACTCGGACTTCGCTGGGTTGAACGAGGCCCACCTGCTCTCTCTTTCCAGTATACCACAGAGCCTGCTTTACTAGCCCTCTCCCTCTGTGTGTTCCTAAGCAACAGCCACTCCTTGTTTACCTTTGCGTTTTTGCATTGTGATTCGCATCAGGACAACATAAACCCAGTCCCTTGGGAGTCTCTTTTTCAGGTCTCTTTATTAAGACTGGGATTGGAGAGAAAGGTCATTGTTTTAATCTTCCTGAGAAACTTTCCATTTCATAGCTGTTTTTACCAAACCGTTCTAATCGTTCGCCTGTATTTTTTCTCATATTTAATTATTATACACAAATATTGCGAAACGCCAATCTGCTGCTTTTCTTTTTTCTTTTAACCAGCTGAGTACTTCTGCCTTTAAGCAGGTAGTCTACTTTATTGTCCTCATCTGGTAAACCCCTGTAGCACCTTCCTCATGCACTGACTCTCATAAACAAGTGTATTTTATAAACCTTTCTCAAATATTGACCTTTCTAGGCAGCCTGTCTTGCACAGAACTCTGACACTTCTCCATCTGGGCGATTTAAACCTCTATTTGATATGTTGCAGCTGGGTATCTGAACTATACTGAATATGTAGGGGTTCATCAGTGATCCTAATTTTCAACATTTGTCATAATAAATCAGACATGGCTGTACAATATGAGGAGAAATTAAGTGTTAAAGGTAATGCTGTCATACATAAAACATACAGTTCCACCCCACTGAGTTGTAGTTCACTGGGATTAGATAACACACATGGTTTAACAGTTTGTTACTTTGGTTGTTTTTAGTTTTTCTTCTCCCTGCTATTGACTGTAATCCAAGTATGTACTTGGCATCTTGAAAATGCAAAGACTCTACAGTCTTCAGATCTAGGTACGGGGCACTTGTTTACAGGCTGTAAGATTAGATAGAAACATTGGCCAGTGACACCTTATACCACTCTGACCTAGTATCCAATTGTGTGAAATCAGATAAGCTCTCTTAAAGGGGCTAAGCAGTCTCGGTGTGACTGGTCCTGGCCTCCAGGCCTTATGAAGGATCAGACGGGACCAGCTGATTTAGTTGTTACCAGTGATTTCACTGCACAAATTATGCTAAAGCTGTAAATTGTGAGATTGATAGTGTTTTTTTTTTCAACAAAGAAATGTGACTAATACATAGTAAAAGAAGCACCAGGACTTTCTGCATGAAAGAGAGGAGGATTTCTGTGTTGCTTTTGCTTCTATTTGTCTAAGGAAATAGTTAGTGTATTTAACCCTTTTAATGCCTAATGTTTTATATTTGATACCGTTTCTGAGACATTTTGCATCACTTTATAGTAGAAAATTTATTCAAAACCCAGTTGAACACTATATGATAATGGTCTCTTCCCTCCGATGAACACCAGAAAGCAGAGGACTGTACATTATAATATTTTGGCCTATCACATGGTAATAAATGGTAAAAATACCCACAAAAAATTTCTAATTGTTTTCCAGATTTTTTTAAAGAGCCATAAAAAGACTTATAATAATTGGAGTTTTGAGCAGTAGTTCTTTTTTCAGGCATTAAGGCGTTATGGTTAAGACGTTTATCTTCTTTTTTGCCCTAGAAAAAGGGCAAATAGATTGATTTTTAGTTTGTGTGACAAATTTGGAGCTTCTTCAAAATGGTTAATAAAACATCTAACCAAGCTAACTCGCTGCTTTATAATTAGCTATTTGTACAACCAAGGTAACTATAAACGGTATGCCCAGAGGTAACAAATTATAGAGGTAACAAATTATATGTTCTTGAACCTCCAAAAC
>JBAMHX010000008.1:14756139-14775412 GCA_037177515.1 Pseudomugil tenellus | reverse complement strand
TATATATGTATGTATAACATGTTCTAGCTTGTTCAATTTGTGCAAGAATTGTGCAGAAGTATGTTGTAATTATAAAATGAGTTAT
Source organism: Pseudomugil tenellus (assembly GCA_037177515.1). Lineage (NCBI taxonomy): Eukaryota > Metazoa > Chordata > Actinopteri > Atheriniformes > Pseudomugilidae > Pseudomugil > Pseudomugil tenellus. The sequence goes on along the minus strand of JBAMHX010000008.1, from coordinate 14,775,327 downwards.
GGACAGATTGTGTTACCTTAAGGCAGAGTCAGACTATCTCTGTTACCATGTTTTCATTGGTTAACCAAAGATGAGCCAACCATCTTGTGGCACTGTATTTAAAACTTTTGTAGACATGTGTATGTCATCTAAGCCTCTCCACCAGTAACAACACACACATGAAGATGCAAAAAAAAAAGAAAAAAGCAAATAGGCTTATTTTACACAACGGCAGAACATTAATGTTTTTTGCAGAGCTGAACAAAAAGTGCACAACAAGACGGAGGGAACATGATATTATCTGATTTCTGTGTGACTGTTCCAATTGAAGGTGCTTTCCTTGTAACGTTACTGCATGCCTGACTGTGGGTGGACACAGCAGCCTACGTGTGTCCAGACCTGTTTGGTATGCAGTCTCCTCTACAACAGCCGGGTCCCCTGTTCAGCTTTGGCTCAAACTTGAAGCCTTGTGAGTTCTGTGCTCCATCTAAGGACACACACCTTGTAGTATTACAAGGTAATGTGGAAAGTATTTTGGCAAAGTTAATGTAGTACATAAACTTAAAATGGAATTTCTTCTTTTCAGATAAAAAGCCGTTATGGGATGTTACGTAATGTGACGGCCTGTGTAATAATGTAGTTTATGTTACAATAAGGAATTAGAGGTGTCATCCTTTCCTTTGTTTTTGTTAAAGCTTGGTTGTGAGTCTGCTTTCTGGGTATGATAACCTCTTTCTCTGCTGCCAGTATTCCTCTGCCGTGACATGTTAGTATTGGTATGAATGTAAACACGTCTAGCTATGGGTGTGTGAGTATGTTGGTGCTAAAATCGCTTAAGGTGTTAACCTGGCTAAGATACTGACATCTGTGACATTTTATTCCCAGTATTTTAGTTTGCCCTTTGATTTTTTTTCTTATCACACTTCTCTGTTTTGGCCAGCTGTACATGTGGAAGTTTGCATGCTAAGAAAAGGTGAAAATTTAGCTTCTCTAGTCTGGTCATGCATCAGATAGGTTCCACAGCAGCTAAAACAGTCAAGCGAAACATTAAAACTATGTCACTAAAGAAAGTGTAAAGGGGGCAGTGAGATGCAACTGACACATGCACAGACTTGCATGCTCTTATCCTTACTTTTTATTCTTTCTTTTACTTGGAATTGTTTTTCAAAACATTTGACCAAACTGAGACCCAGGTGAGAAAAAACTACCAATAATACATACAAGTACTGGAAAAATTGAGAATACAAATATAATCCAACATACATCTGTCAGACATGATTGTACAACAATTCTGTCCAGGGGGTTGTGTTTGACAAGCCTCTTTTCTATTTTCTTGAGTTGTATAGATCCTGTTATTCATTCAGAGTTAAAAGGACTTTGTGATTAAAGAGCTTTGACATGTAGAGGAGTTAAAAGTGGATTCTACATTTATATTTCTTGCAATGCCATTGACAAGAACCTGCAACATTTCTCATCTACACCAGTCAAGATTTAGCTTTTGCTTGGTTTTCCTGTGTGAAAAAAAGTACACTCTGATGTTACCAGTGATAGAAATTAGATATATAAGCAACGAATATGGCTTAGCGTTTGTGCTATTACTATTATCTACATGCTGGTAAAACCATCTTTTTAAGGGTCAGACTTGCATAGAAGTGTTTGGTGGTGGTTTAGCCAATGCTGTGGTTTCAGAATGACAGGATTTGGTATTTAACTGACTAAATAATAAACTGTATCATGCAGCGTCTTTGCCCCCATCATCCTTTGTTTTTCATTTTTTTTGTACTTGTTCAGTCATATCTGACCTTTGACCTGTTAAAATGTCACATGATGCTGAATATCTCATTTGGAAGATCTGCTTGAGACACATTTTGACATCTCTGCTGCTGATGTTGCCCTAAGTGATCATTTTGATAGACGTGTACTTTCTGCAGCACATAGTCTTAACTTTAGCCTTACTGACAACATCACAGTCCTTCTGATAAACAGCTCAGTGGACACCAGAGTAGCACATACTACATCTAACTCTGAAGCTTTAGGGTGCAGTAATTTTTGTTCTGTGACTGCTGCAATTTCCTGTCCTGTTTTCACAACTATAGATGTTCTTCCTTTCTGCGACATGTGGCTTGTTGCCACATTACAGAAATAGGCTGCTGGGGGTAGTTTGCATCTGTGAAGTAAAACACCCTTCTCTGTGGCAATATATAGCGTTCATAGCAGTACAATAAAGGTACAATTAAATTTGGCCATTTCTAATCATAGAATTAGTTTGTTTTAAGCTAATTTGAGATAAGAAAATAATGTGCATTTATTGTTGATGTTCTTTTAATAAGTCTGTAGTTCTTATTAACATCTGAGGAGTTTATTGGCTGCTTTCACTGAATGTGTATATGTATATAATTGTCATGCATTCTGACCTATAAGTAAACACTGTGTGACAGGAACTTTGTTGTTTCTGAGAATTTACATTGAAACTGACTCACAGAGCCAAGTTGGAGATGTGCGTCTGTAATAGACTGGGTGGGGGTTTGCAGTGCTGTCTCTTTCTGCATGGCTTGTGTCAGCATTGTGGGCAGGAGATTTCCTCAAATAGCAGGTGTGGCTTCAAGATACCATGTAAGCCTGTCAAATACAACTTCATTGTCTTTAAACAAGCTAAATGTCAGAATGTGTAAGAAAAATCAGTGGTGTCTCATCTGCAGATTTAGTTTTACTACTGAAAAATAACTCAGTGAGATAACTTTTGTAAATCCAACGTACAAGAATAACTTTTTAATTTTTTCAAGTTTACCAACTAAAACACAAGAAAATCGCTTTCTTACAGAAAACACTTTGACATCTAAAATATTTTCTGCTTGTAATCTGTTTGTTGTTCATTTCTCTTTCATAGAGGAATTGAGCAGCTATATGATTCACATAGGAAATGCTACCTGTGTGACAAACTCGTATCTGTAGAGTAATAGCATGTTGTTTGAGGAGGAAAGAGGGGGAGTTGAGAACTTTCCGCTCTTACACAGAGGAAGACTTTTCTTGTGAGTGTGGTTTAACAGACAGGAAGCTGCAGAAACCCACTGCTCAGTGATGCTGTTCCTGTGAATACTAAATTCACAGGTCAGTTTGTGGGTGTTTTCTTTTTTTTTTAATCCAGTTTTACACATAACTATTTCTAGTACTTATTTTTTTTGTATGCCATGACACATAAGCGTCCAGTATGCTGCCATATTTCAGATGAGAATTTAAGAGAAGAATCAGTCTATAATGTCTTAGATAGAAAAATGTTTTGACATACAGGGATGAAATGTAACCAAAGCAGAGATGGAATGTGGTCACTGAGGACATTTCTGAACTGCAGTCCCCGGGGATATAACTGAGCTTTCATCCCAGATCTCTACACCCTATCAGCCAGCTGAAACTAATGTCTCACATTCCTTAAAAAGCTCAGTTTTTTATATAAAGAATTGTATAGAATGGCACGAGATGGTGTTATCACAAGAGGGCACAGGTCTCTCTTCCAGAGCCTGAATTCTGAGTGGAAAACTACAACATTTACCGGAGATGAGATTAAATTCCTTTCTCCTTTTGAAAGCCTGCACTCGAGGTGACGCTTTCTTTGTTTGGCTTTGGCACAGCAGACCCTTATACCCCCTAGTGTAGCACACTGAGGTCCGCCTCAGATGCAGTGTTGTCAGTGTTTCTGATGCCCTGTGCGCTCTGCAGCTGCACGCTGCGAGCCAAAGTCTGTGCCTGCCTCTGTGCCCATTTGTGCCATTTAATCACTGCACACACAGTGTGGCCTCTGGAGAAGCACTGTGAAAGCGCTGTTTTATTCAGCTTAGTAAAGTTGAATTTGGAACATGGAGAAACATGCTGTATTGTGAAACGCTAGGTGGTGAATAATTGTAGAATGATCCAAAAAAGAAACGGTATACGAAACAGTTATAATGCTGCTAACATAGTGCAGCAGCAATCATGCAAACCACATGTGTGAGGTTTTATTCAGCCATTTACGAAACCTCTGACTGCTCCCCTTATACGCTGTTAACAAAAACATTTCATTTTTGTAAATTTGCTTGAATTTTCAGCACTATACATTTGCAGTTTCAGATAGTCGCTGACTATCCTCATCTAAATTAAGCCACATTTTTGCCGCAATTTTTTTTTTTTGCGCAACTAGAATTACCATTGTTACTTTATTTGCATCTGGGGAAAAAACAAAAAGTTTGTTCCTGGAATTACAATCAGGATCCATATGGGCTATCGCAGAGCTCCAGGAATGAGCTTCAGCCTCATATCACTGAGTCATTTCCTTCACAGGAACCCAGAGGATCCTGCAAAAGCAGCATACTTTCATAACATGGCGAGGCTGAGCCTATGAATGTTCTGCCATCCGCGTCAGTGTTTTACAGGAAAACAGAAATCCTTTTAGAACTTTGACATAATTCATTTTTCGTATTGGTGAGAAAATACATCAGCTTTTTCAAATGGCAATATCACCTTTATTAGAATATATTAGGAGTTTAATGACATTAAAGAGACTGTTGATCTTTGTTTACATCAAAATGAAGATGTGATATGTACAACATCTCCATCTGTGTGGGGAAAAAGTTTTCACATAAAAAGAACATCAATGACACCTCTTATTAACAGGACTTGGCCGTCTTTAAGACATGTGACTGTTATATTAAAGCTAAACCAGTAAGCTGCAGAACAATCAATCATCTGAGCAAACCAGTGGTTTTGTAACCTAAATTGAGAATGGCAGATCAGTAAAGTTTGCCTGGTCCTCCCGCCCCCCCCCTTGCATCTCACAATGTTTGCACTCACCACATGCAGGGTGAGTCACTGCATAGTCATTCAATTGGCTTAAATTACCTCCTTTCATGGTCAACAATGAGCTCAGCTGAAGAGACTAAAGCAGGGGAAGTAGGGCCTTCTGGGAATGCTCCATTTGTTCATGAATCCTGAGTCTAATTGGTTGTTATTGCGACTGGCAGTCACCGTATTGCAGAGGTGGAGTCGGCAAGTGTTTGCTCTGTTTCAGTCTGCTCCACACCAGGTCACCACGTATAATAATGGCAATCACCAGAGGAGAGTTAATTAAGGAATGATCCCATGATATTGGTCATGTGACATCACTATCATCTGTGAATATTGATGTAGAGTAACAATTAGATACCTTAAGGCTGCGACTGATTATTAACAAACATCACGTTACATCACAATGATTCATACAATTTGTTATTAATGAGTAAAATAAAATCGAACAGGATTTTTTTAATACTTTGAACCTTCTGAATAACTTTGGCAACATCCTGAAACCTGCACTTCTCAGTATCCTTTAAAACAGTGTGAAAGCAGCTGCTTTGTTTCTCCCCCCACTATTTTTATTATTTCAATCTCATAAACAGCATGTTGCAGCTGCAATGAGCAAAACATGTGGGAATTAATATTTTTGTGCACAAAAAGACAACAGTGTAGACATCATGGTGATTACAATGTTTCAGGGAAAGATTTTTGCTCCTAGACTGTCAGAATTTAGAATATAGTCCAGAGCTGTGGGCTGATATTAATGCCATAATAGTTGCATCATCTGACATGTTCAAGCTGTAGTCTGAGTTTCTCCTTCTCAGAAGGCCAAGTAATACAATTTGTTGTGTTCTTATAGTTTGGTTTTCTCTTTGTTTTAGACCATTGCTTTGAGGAATATGTCACAGAGATTAGCAGGAATAGGCGACGAATATGTAGAGCAGTACACACAACAACTGTGTTTGGTTGTATTTCATCACAGGACACAACAGTTAAACCTTTCATCCTCTGGCCTCATCAAGACGCCCCTCCTGGTAACCATACTAAAATATTCCAGTCTGTCAAAAGAGAGCCCCACCCAGACCAAGTCATGGGCAGTCTATTTACTCTGCGGGCTATTATACATTGACTAACATTTCTGTAAGATCCCTCCCTTCCCTGTTCTCCTCCTCTTCTTTTCATGACGTAGTATGTGCAGTCACAACCCGGCCCCTGTGCTGGGACAAGGCAGCTGTTGTCATGTGCTTGGGGATAATGTGCATGCTGGATCGGACTAATTGCTGGCTCTCTAATAGTCCTGTGGAGTTAGCGCAATGCCAACTGGGCCGTCCAGATCAATGAATCACTGACGGGAGGAATATAGAAGATACACACATGTGTAGTCACAGACATAGTCTAGTGCTGTATAAACTGAGCTGACAGCAAATAGAATAAATGATGCGCAGACATGAAAGGTTGGACAGAAATAGGGCAATAGATTTGCTATGCACCACCTGATAACCTGTTAATGCCATGTTACTCAGACTTTGGGTTAATGTGTTTGTCACTGGAAACACGAGTAGGGAGTCATTAGGCAGGCAAACATGTCCACCCACATTGTCTTCAGTGTTCTCTCTTTTGTTCATTAACACGACTTATAGCCGCATCTTCCTTAATTTGGAAAGCTCGTACTGTATTTTTCATCTTTTGTGCATTAGTCTGGTAGCGCATTGTAGCCTGAACAAACACAGCCAAGTAGAACAAAACACCAAGCTCCAAGCATGTGGCAGCAGCGACCAGCTCTGGCAGGGGTGGGTAACGACTTAGCGAGAGGGATTGACTGGAATGAAACACTAGCCTTCAGATTTAATTTCCTTGGCTCGCTCCTCTTATCCAAAGTGTGGCTTCACTGACAATAGCCACATGTTTCTATTCTGTCTGAATGCTTTGGTAGATTGGATCTGTCTCGCAAGCTGCAAAAGTCCTCTATCACCTCCCCGTCTGTTACACCCCCTTCAAAAACAATTGGTATGTAACTTTGACTATCACACAGGCATTTCAAAGCAAATAAACTCCACCCTGCAGCAGTGGGAAAGGCTCTGGGAGTTGGGAGTGTTGGAGGAGGGGTGTACCAAATGTTGCCATCTGAATTTTCTACTCCTGCCAGCTCTTTGGTCTTTGAACAAGAAGGTTGTTTGAGGGAGGGTGGGATGGGGATGGGAGGGATGAGATAGATGACTCCAAACATCACCCATCCTCCTATCCTCCATACTCCCAACTAGCCTTTGGGTATTAGGCTATTTGGCTACACCTCATCTCACATGCACACACTCACAACAGCATGGCTACTAGTTGGCCTCCCACTCTGCCTGTGATCAGAGCAGTTCCCTGAGGGTCTGCACAGAGGGGCTTCCAGTGCATCATCAGGCTGGTGATCTTTCATCTGTATGGGTGTTTGTGTGAAGCAGGGAAGGCTCACTCAGACCCCATTCGCCCTAGCACCCGCTCATGTGATCATGTTATATCAGACCCCAGAGCTGTGTGATGTAGGGTTGTGTGGATCGGGGAGTCTCACAGTCAAGGTTAAACAATTATGAACTAAAATGAATAGAGCTCCAAGATGCTCACTGCTAGGGCTGCACAATTAATCGTTAAAGGTCGCGATCTCAATTCACACTTGTATGCAATCTCATTTCCAACAATTTTTTTTAAAAAAAGAAAAAAGACCACTATTCTACCGCATTTTGATCAGGGACATCATCTGCATAAAAACAAGCGCTGCCTCTTTCTCTCAACAAATGAACAGTGGAAAATGATTTAAAAGTTGTGTAGGTAAAAGAAGAGAAAAGTGATATTTATTGTTTTTAGATTCAGTGTCAGCTGTTGCGAAGTTGACGTGCCGGTGATTTGTGCAATAAATATTTATATTGGAAAAAAACTGTGATCTTAATTCTTGTAAAAAAAAATCGTAATTCTCATGTTACGGAAAATTGTGCAGCCCTACTCACAGCTATTTGCTAAGATATTGTTGCTCCTAAAGTAAACTGTTTAGGATTTTTTGGGGTATTTTTAGCATTATTGGAGATGGTTTAATTAAAAGAAAGGAGGAAAAAGTAGGACATGTACCAATGGGGTACAATCAAAACCATTACAGTGAGCAACTCTGGCTGTTGTACAAGATTTAATGTAATGCTGTAATCCACATGGCTTTTGATCTGCTTTGATTGATTTTATGCCCAATAATTGATAAATAAAACTACAAGTTATGTTTTTTTTGTCTCCATATTTTTTTAATTTGACTCCGATAAACTGCACAGGATAAAGCAGCTTCTTCGGCCTTGCAAACGACGACATTATAAAACAGGCTCAGCAGCATTTGGCAGGTGCTTCTTGTCTTGATCTTGACTTGCGTTAATCTTCTGTTCAGGTTTGTCATGTAGGAAGAGAAGTATCAGCTACTAATTGGATTTTGTCTCTGAAAGTTGTTGCTTTTAAGTCTGAAAGATCAAAATCAGACACAACTCAGTTAATTTAGTTTTTCCTTAAAATGTGTTGCTCTATGTTTTACACGCCCCCTAACAGACTATTGCCGTATGTTGTCTTTCAGAGAAATTCAGCTGATCTAATATGTTTGCTGACCATAAACCCTCTTTCTGTCTGTTTCTCTGGCAGGTGTAGATGCTCCAGGTACAGCGGGGCCCAGCCTCTGTGTCAGAGAGGGACGAGGCTGCTCCCACCTGGGCCACGGCACTCCTCTGAAACCTGCCTCATGGTCTGTCTCTGTCACAGCTGTAACTGCTCAGATTAAAGAGGACAACACAGAGGCCGTTTTGTGAGGCGACGCAGAGAAGGAGGAGGATTAGCCACAGTGGGGATATTTTATTTTGCTCCCTGCCCTCTGAACTCCACTGCCATGACGACTGCAGTACAATCCAGTGAACTGGTGTTTGAATTTGCCAGCAACGGGATGGACGAAATCAATCAGGTATCTGTCACGCGCAGAAACCAGGTTTAAAACTATTTAAATGTTTATTGTTTCTATATTTTACATTTCCATTACATGACTTTCGGACAAGCTTGACCATCCTTGTATGGAGTCCTGTTTATAAATGCAGTGCCTTCAAAACAGACTTGTGCAGACAGCACCGGCCATGGGATCAGGCTCAGACTGATGTCTTTAACTTTGACACCCAACTGGGAGGAGGATTGAGGAGGTCTGGGAAGGGGAATGTGGGCTGTTGGACTGTACAAATGGAAGTACTGGGAAAAAAAAAACCTGCTGCGAGGTTAGGGTGCGTGGGAGGGAACGGGTGGGGCTCAGATGTGAATGTGTTTATGGCACAAAGGTTGCTGTGTGGGTTCACGGTATGATCCTGTGCCTGTCTTGTCGTTGGCTGATCAGATGTGCAGTTATCTAGTCAACACACCTGGTTCTGAATCCTGTGGAGCAGGCTTGCTTTTAACTATATGTACGTGTGTTTGAGTGTACTGCTATCTGAATGTGGATCAAGAGTGACGAACTGTTACTGGATCCCTGAATAGCACCACTTCAGGCCCAACCTGACCGACCAGTTATGTTGTTGCTTGGTAGGGATGGGGAGAGTTCAACTAAAAGCTACTGCATTGTTCCAGTGCTACAGTTTTGTTCCATGTCACACTCACTCAGCCTGTTATGGATACTCACAAAATCATGACAGCGTCCCCCTTCCCCCTATGACACACTACTGCAGTACAATTTGCTTTCAGCTGAAAGTTTTATAGGTATATTCTGGCCAAAACACTAAAGCTGAGTGAAATCATATTGTGGCATTTGTAATGATTAGCTCTGTTATATTGAAGTTTAAGTCAATAAGTAGCTCCCTAAAGTGCATCATGTGACAATATCAGAAAACAATCACTATTGATTATGGGATGTCGTATAAACTTGGTCTTTCAATCTGGACAAAAAAGTAAATTAGTCATTTTAATACTATGCTGTTTTAAGTAAATATGATGGTATTCATCAGGTGATGGGTGGATTCAGTTTCTCAGAAGTCACAATGAGGATATTGAAAGTGTATCAACTGAACTCTATTATGGCTGGGCAGGTAAAGCAGAAGAGAGTGGGGGTGTGTGTGTTTATGTGAGGGGGGGAACAGCCTGCGCGGATGATGTTGCTTTCAAAGGCAGAATGGGGAACTCAGAAATGCAAATCATGATTTTTCTCACTCCTGTTTCCCTGCTAGAAATACTATTCAAGTAAACAAAGAGGAAGAAGTAGTTAAACGTTATAGTTCACATTATAATAAGTAAATTGTTGGGTTGCCATTGCACAATTATTAAACGTTTAGTTGCTTTCTGTCGTAGATCTTGTCAAAAATACATCGCAACATGTTTTTCCAAGTTTCAAACTCCTTGGTTTACATGACAACACAGGACATGTCTGAAGTGTTCCCAGGAAAAGCAGAATTCAGTTAAGATCAGAACAACAGCAGCACAGCAGATTCGCATGCCTTGTGCTTTGTCATCAAAATGTGGGATTTGTCTCTTTGCAGTTGAAGGGAGGATGTGGGAAGTGCTGCTGTTACAGGAGCTCAGTAGACAAATAGTCAAAATGTCTTTATCTAGTGACACACACACACTCAGAACTTTTTTTTTTCTCAAGGACAGCATACATCATTTCCAGTCCATCCAAGAAAATGTCTTGGTGTGTAGCTATCTGATAATGTCTACCAAAGATTCTGATTAATGAAGAACATTCAGTGGATGTCAGACACACTGATAGCGTCTGTAGTCAAAGCAAAACTCAGGGTCTTTATTAGCCCCAGGAGGTCTCATGGCTTTGCTGCGGAGATGGCACAAGCAGTGTGTTTTTCGTCTTCAAAGGGACTTGTGGTGCCATCTTACTTCAGATGCCTTTAATACCAGCATTGTTGGCAGTAAGAAAGATACATAATAAACAACTCATAGAGTAATTGTCGTTGCTGGCCTTGGTGGCCTAACTGTGTCACGCCTTGTCCAAATAATAAGCCGGTCTGTTCGTTTCCTGGTTAAAGTGTAGCAGAAATGGGTACGTAGCTATGCACTAGAATACCCCCTCATCCCACCACTCAGCTCAAGGCCTGGACACCTGGTATGCCCCCGGGGTCCACACCAACAATGAACACTTGTGTAAGAAGAGACAGATGAACCTTTATTCATCTTCCTCCTACAGCACCTTTTTGTTTACTTTGTGCTCTCCTAAATCAGGACATCAGCGTCACTTTTATTGATCCACGTTTTAAAAAACTGAAATAAATCCCCGGATTGTGTATTTAGAGTCAAATACTTAATTATTTCTTTATATTTTCTTTCTTTTATCTTCTTGTAGATATTTGATGAGAGTTTAGTGACTGATAAATCCAGTCAACAGAGGAAGATGCTGCAGAAATTCCACTTTGATTGGAACATGTTTGTATTTTGTTACTGTTTCAAACATTTAAAGACTTATTTTAAAAAAAGATGTTGTCATTTTCCTTACAGCTGGTGGGGTGATTTGTCACTGAAAAGATGGATATTTAATCAAAATGAGCTTTTTATGCGACAGTGAGGTTTAGCTACATCCGACATTTAGATAATTTTCCTGATTTAGCCAAAAGACTTGACCATGAGCTGCTTGATGCTCAAAACAGGGTAAGAAATAGCCTTAGTTCACATTTTATGTGTAGTGTGCTGCCCTCTGCTGGTAAAAAAATGCCTTAAAGTACCTGCAACGACATTTCCTATAGGCACTGAGAAGGTAAACACAAGTTATTAAAATCTGGCTTAAAGGTAATTAAAGGTAAGCTGGATGCGCAGCGTGTACGTTTCTGTGTTTTACTTCTATCAACAAGTATGACTCACTTATGCAAATGATTTTTTAGTCATCCTTGTCTTTCCTGTTATCTCGAACAAGGGATCTGATGCCCACTTGTCTTTGAGCAGCTCTTGCATGTGTTTGGCTTCTCAGATGTTGCGCAACACTCTAGCCCATCCTGTGGTCATTCTCTCCCTCCGCCCCGCGTCAGTCTGTGCAATGCCTGAATGAGGCACTTGGGATTCCCAAAGGCATGATGAAGAAGGTGCTTGCCATGGAATTCACATCTGATCCATTAACATTCATTTGGGCTTATATAATTTCTAAGCGTAAGATCAGGAGAAGTGGGCCAGATCAAACAGCTGGTTCTCTTCTTCTTCAGTGGGTCCCTGTGGACTCCTGCAACACTACAGAAATGAGCTCTCTTTCCATGCTGCGTGCCTCTACATTAGCTAAAAATGAGTATGACTCTAAGTTTTACAAGGCAATAAAAATAAGAAACCAAATCAGGTTATAGCATTAATCTCATGTCGTGTGGTGTTTCGTTTTGCATTCGTGATGTGTGGTGGAGGAATTAATGGTGGTTTGGGATAATCAGTCTCAGTGTAGCATGCCATACTTTACACTACGTATATGTGTGTGTTGTCTTTCTGTTTAGCTGGATGACCCGTCAGTATTCCCAGCAGTAATTGTTGAGCAGGTGCCCCCAGCTGATCTGCTGCAGGTATACTCAGGCCTCGATTCGGATGAGGTGACCAATGGCATCATGGTGGACACCACTCTCCATGTGGTGGAGGAACCATCTATCTTGACAGGAGGAGTGGACCTCTCAGGTAACTTCCCAGCTAACAGCCAGTAAAGCTGTTGGGAGGGTCTGGTGCATCTGAAAATAAACAAGTCAGTTAATTCCATATGAAAAGGAGGCTTTTAGATTTATATGATACATACTGAGATAGACAAGTATTCACCTGCAAAGGTTTCATATTGATGAATGTGGTGTTTTCTGGTGACCAGAAACGGCAGTTTCAGGTGCAGAGGACAGCATGGAGACGAGTGAAGCTGCAGCAGCTCTGCTCAACATGGAGTCTCCAAACAACATTTTGGATGAGAAGCGTATGAGTGAGTTCATTCGCACGTTTATCAATTTGTAACTCAATAGAATATTAACATCAGTTAGCGTGTGTAATGTCATCTTTCTGTATCTGTCTTGTATGTGTAGTTCACACCTACAGCACCCTGCTGGAGTCAGACCTGACATATGCCCCACTGAGGCCTGACCAGATGGACAACGTCGCCCTTGATGTGTCATTAGACGAGGAGACCTCATCCATGGATGAAATTGCTAATAAGTGTCCCTTAAAACCTCAGAAAAAAACCAAAGGTGACACTGTTTTTCCCTTTCTCCTTGTCAAACAACAGGAATAATCTGCCATATAATACGTAATGAGATAATTGCATCGTGGCCTTTTTTCCACTTTTTATAACACGCTACCCCTCAATTTGAATCATAGTGCGAAAGCCGCGGGTGGTGCGTCCCTGCTCTCCTATTTCCACCCCTAACCTGCCACTCAGGAAGAAGAGCAAAGAGGGCAAAGGTAAGGATCACTAACTAGTCCACTTTTCTGTAATAAGCCAATAAAAATCAAGGTCTCTCCTCCTCTTGTGTATGCTTTGTTTCCTCCTGCCTAGCGTGCAAACAAAAGTCCTCAACCCCTGCAGTCCAGCCGGGTAGAATCTGGTCGAGTTAATGGATGAAGGGATCTCAGAGTGCAGTGTTTCACAGGGAAGCAAAAGTGATTGCAGGCTGGAGGGCACACTGATGCTCTACTGATAGAAGCATTGTAGTGCGGCTCTATGTGGAGCCTCATTGCATCATTCAGTGTGACACAAAGAGGAGGGGGGGCTGGGGAACGCTAGGTTCAACTGCACACGTATACATCACTCTGTCACGATGTCTGGGATTCAAGTGGCTACTGGGAGTGTTGCTGTTTTTAACCACTGCTGGCCAAAGCGTCTCACAAATTAGAGTAATCTACTCCCAGGCTTGGTATAATTAATTTCCGTCTGAGGCTTACATGCACACACACACAACTCACTATACGCTAGCTGTTGGATGAAATAGCAACTTCTCCTGTAACCCCATGGCTTCCTTCTATAAACTGAATTGCTAAATGAATTATAGATGTTTATAACACAGCTCTGAGGCTTTGCCATGAATGTCAATGTGGCTAAATTTCCAAACTGTGACTCAAACAATTTTCCCCCTGATTTGTGCAGGTAACACCATCTACTTGTGGGAGTTCCTTCTGGCCTTGCTGCAGGATAAAAACACCTGTCCTAAATACATCAAGTGGACACAGCGTGAGAAAGGCATCTTTAAGTTGGTGGACTCCAAGGCAGTTTCCAAGCTGTGGGGAAAACACAAGAACAAGCCTGACATGAACTACGAGACCATGGGGAGGGCTCTCAGGTATCGTTAAAAACCAATGAACAACATTTACCAAAGTGGCACAATCATACACGTGAGCTCTCACTAAGTTCCCAACCTTGAACATATGATTCAATTTTTATTAAGAAACATGCATGTCAGATTAAAGTTTTCTTTTATATTCTATGGATCATCTTACCAACTTTTTCCCACATAGATACTACTATCAGAGAGGGATCCTGGCTAAAGTGGAGGGCCAGCGACTAGTCTATCAGTTTAAGGAGATGCCAACTGATCTGGTGGTGATAGAAGATGAAGACGTAGGCTCTGATGCCAACCCCACCTACGGCAACCAAAGATCTTCCAATGGACGCTCTGTGGTGCGCGGAGGTTCTAAAGGGCACGGAAAGGCTCACAGTCAGCATCAAGTGTCAGCAAAACAGATGAAGAAAGAACCCAATGATGAATGTCTGTACCAGGACGCTAATGGTGGACACCTCCTTCATATGATGCAGGATCACCACGTATCTGGTGCCCAAGATGCAACACAAGCTTTGAGGTACATCAGATGCATGTTACGAGAAATAATCAGCTCCTTCTTTATTTTATGATCTTTTAATTCTGAAAGTAGACGAGTCAGGCGTCAGTTTATTTAGCATATGTTTTACTGTGTGCTTATGTTTAGATAGACATGCTAAGTAGCATATTTAAGTATTGGCAAAAACAGACCGGAGATACTTTACAGTTACCGAAATACACTGTTTTACCTACTAAACCTCAACATTCTTCCCTATTCAGCTTCAAAATGTTTCCATCAGTTTATTTCTTTCTTGTCAAGACTCAGATGAGATGATTGACATCACTTTGATGCGTGTATGATGAACACTGCTACAACCAGCAGCTAGTTTTCATGTTGCCTGGCAACGTCTCAGTGACGACAAGACTCCACAAAGTGACTCCCCTTGTTCACCCAGTCCAGAAATAGTTCTTCCACGCAGGTTATTGTGTGGATTATGCAAATGAATCTGAATGTATGGTTCAAGTCTCATCTAAACGCAGTGCAATATTTAGCGTGAATGATAAGTCAAGCTGCCAAGCCTCTGGCTGTAGTCCTATATAACCTGTGAAGATATGAAAGCAGTATTGATCTTTTTGCTACATAAGGCTGCCAAAATATCAAAATATGTCCAATCTATACCACAACTCCCAGATATCATGGCACACCAGAATGTGCTTGCAGCATCTTCATGTAAAATATCATGTATTAATATCAGTATTAATTTTAAAATAACTAATCATCAGAGAGACTGCTTCTGATCTAAATCTGTTAACTAATAGCAAACATATGAACATATGACTGCACTTTGGATTTGTATATTTGGATATTGTTTTTATTGTTAGTCTGTTTTGATTTTATACTTGTCAAGGACTACAGATGTAAATGAGCTTTTGCTAAATCTGGTGCAGCCATCTTTTTATTCTACCTGCACGTGTCCTTTAAATAAGATAAATGGTTAAATAAATAAATCAAAATTAATTTGGATAATATTCAGATTAGATAATTAAAATAACATAATAAAACATAATCAAATGTTACTTCCTGTTTCTTGTATTTAGGAGTTTATTACTACAGATTCATGTAATAAAATTACACAAGTATAATAAACCTTATAGCTTAGAAGTAAATGTTTATTCTGATTGATTTCAGCTCCTGGTTTTTTTTTTTTGTTTTTTTTTTTTGCAGATTTAAGTCTACTGACTGCATTGCGAGCAGGCAGGGACATTTTTCTGAATATTGTCTGTCGTTGGGAATTGGAACATTAATAATAATCATAATAATCATTTCTGCAGTGGTGTTATCGGTGTCATTTGGAATAATGGCATTAGTTTTGCTGTTTAGCATCATGACTGTATTCTGGTTAACTTTCTCAGTAGGGGACCATTAGAAATAAAACTTGTTCATAATTTCAAAGATAGACCGAAAATTCAATTATATGTGATCATGTTAGCAGCTATTAAGTTCTTTTCTTTCTTTGTCTCTTCAGAAACATCAGCTGTCCAACGTCTGTGCCTATGGTGCTGACATCTTCCAGCTCTCTTCAGTCTGTTCCTCTCACTACCGTCCTATCCAATGGGGACTCAAGCCACTCTTCCCCTCCTCGGGTTATTCTCCACACCATGCCCTCCACAACAGCAGGTGGTAAAGATGTGCTCACCATCCAGACGGCCTCTCTCACAGGTGGGGCCAACAGCCTGCAGGACGGCCACCCGCAACAGCTTCTGGTCACCAGTCTGGGCACCTGTCCCATCTCATCCACCTCCTCTTCCTGTACTTCTCCAGGAGTCATTAGTTCTGCCACCTCCAGCTTCAATGGTCTCCACCGCCTCGTCACCATCAACACCACCGGTGGTCAGACCATGGTGGCGCAGCAGCCTGGCACTGTAATTGCCACTGTGCTGAAATCCAGTCCCCTCTCCGGGCTTCAGATCAAAGAAGAGATGCTGGACCCCAACTACTTTCAGTCAATGGTGAACGGCGATCCATCACTCGCCGAACATACATTTGAGAGAGAAGAGATGGAGGCAGGGGAAGCAGAGCTGCAGTACAGAACTGTGATCATTGATTCCAGTCAAAGCCAGGACCTGGAGACTGCAAGTGAAACTATAACTAATGGACATTCCTCTCAGCGTGGCAGCCCCAGTGAAGGCCTGACCCCTGTGGAGGAGCTGGAGGTGCGTGGGGAGATGTCCCTGCAGCCTGAACAGGGAATCAAAAGCCTGCAGGAGTTTCCACTGTCTGTTCAGTTGCCTGCAAACTTCATCCAGATAAAAACAGAGCCTGCAGAGGCCTAGGGCTGGAGCTGGAGGACTCTACCACAAAAGCTGAACCAAAAAAAAAAAACCCAAAACAGAATCCATTTGACCAGATTTTTTTCTTCCTCCACCGCAGTTATCTGATTAAACATCAGAATAGAGGGATGTTGCAGCATGTTGCTATTAAACGTTGGTCAGTTCAGCCTCAGGATTTATTGTTTACTCACATACTTTGTGACCATGTGCCTAATTTTAAAAATCAAGGGAGTGATTTTTTTTTCTTTTTAAAGAAGTTAATATGGATATTATCTTCTGTAGACATGAAGCCCAACACACAGACACATGTACGAAGACAAAATGCCTTTCCTTCTCCGGGAACAGCCATTGGATAAACTGGGAATCCCTGTCTACAAAATGTGCCAGTTAATTATTTTTTATACTGTACATCTCATCGAACCAATATGTTTAAAGAGGAGAACACAACAAACCAAAACCTTGTACTGAATGCCAAAAGGTGGAATGAAATAAGGAGGATGTGCACCGTGCTTGAGCGTGTTCTCCTTCAACCACATGCAAGTTTCTGCTTCCTTGGATGAGGGATTGTTGTAGTGTCATGGTTATATCCGATCTGCAGAAAAGATTTTAATTGAAGAGTGCCTTACAGGGAGTAAAAAAAGCGCAACTTTTCCTTTGTAGATCTCCTACACTGATGAAAAACATCTTTTTCTTTGACATTCAGTAACTTAATATGCATTTTTTTTATATAAGTAGTGAAGGTATACATTCATGCTATTAGCGGTGGCCTGTATAACACTGTGTTACTATGGAAATGGGCATTTTCTGTCCACCAAGGACACTGTAACATCAAAACTGTTTGTATAGAACTGCAGACTAGAGGCACAGCAAGATAGGGAGGCATAAATGGAGAGAGAATGAAACAGATTTTTATCAGTCTCTGCCTCAGAGGCTCCAAGATTTAAATCATGTTTATGTAAATGGAAAATATATATAAATCTATAAATATATATATGTATACATATAATATACAATTGAGATTCAATTTTAAGGCCACAACAAATTTATTTATTTTGTGAATTCCTAAATTCTGTATAAAAAGGCACATTTGTTTCCTATTTTCATGTCTGAACCTGAGGGAAAAGAATATGAACGATAATACAAGGAAGCTTATTTGGTAGTTTTTTTTTTTTTTGTGTTTTTTTTTTACAAGACCAACATTTTTCATTTGTATAGCATTCCTTATAACCAGCTTTGGTATTTTGTTGAGTTCAGAACTAGTGTTCAGTGCAGCATCCTTATTCCTGTTATATTTTCTCGTGCATATACTGTAACATGTACTGAATTCTTTTTTGTCCCACTTTTCAGCAGACATACCTCTGTACTTTTCCCAACAGTCAAGCTATTGAGGCTATTTTAAATATCATGTTGTCTGTATTGCATAGAGTATCATGTGTGCAAGACGATGTTATATGTCTTTGAAATCTAATCTCAACTTGCTTTATTTGTTGGGCAAAAAAAGGCACCAGTGTTTTTTTTTTTCCTGTCTTCCCCTGTCTCACTTCTACCCTTTTTGTGTTCTGTCCTGTTCCTGGATCAGATTGAGTTGGTGCCTTATATGCTGTCCCACTTGGTTAAGAACTTCTCAGGTGAGCCATCTGATTGGCTCCCTGATCCAGATGGGGATGAAGCCATATCGATCCCGTGCAGCATCACGACTAATTTGGTTAGTGGTGATGCTGCTACACTGTAGCTGCAGACTGAAGACATTCACACAAACTGACTTCCAAATGCAACAGCGTCTGAGCGCAGGAGTTGAAGGCTCCTTCACAGCCTCACATGAGCCAAAGGGCTTACAGACAATCTGAATGTATGTTTATTTTTTCCAGTACACACACAAGCAAATCTTTGACAATCAGCATGGGTTACATTTACATTAAAATCTGCCAGTTTCGCTGATTTCTTTCTTTCTTTTTTTTCTTTTTGAAAGGAAAAAAATCTTCAAATTGTATATATTACTGTATCGTCTCTTTCTCTACCTTAAAGCACTGTTGTCTGTGAAATGTTGAGGTATGTTCACTGTTTGTTTTGTTGCTTCCTTGTCTTGGGTTGTCAATGGCCTCTTGTTTGAATTTAGAGTAGATTTTTAAGAAAAAGTCAATATGCTAATTAAAAACAAAATCTTCTACGCTGATATCAGCCTTACTTTATTTGTTGTTTGTGTTCCTTGTGCAAGCAAATAAGTTTGGAAATTGTGTGAGCCAAAGATAAAATATCAAACGACTTTTTTTTTTTAGGAATTAAAGTGACATTCTGTAACATTTTCTCTTGTTCACTGACCAAAATCAATGTCTTT
>JBAMHX010000008.1:14739558-14756039 GCA_037177515.1 Pseudomugil tenellus | reverse complement strand
ATCAATGTCTTTTATATATATATATATATATATATATATATAAAATCTAACACATTCTCCAAAGCAAAAAAAAAATGATTTGTTTATACATAGATGGGTGAGTAAGTATAAAGAATAAGAAAATGTAAACGATATTTTACAAGATCTCGCTCCTTTTCTATGAGGTACATGCAGACAAATGGAGACCAGCGCACCATGTGGTCACAGATTCTGATGGTTCTCAGATTTTGACCAGTGTTTTTTTTCCGCAGCAATGAAAGCTACTGACACCAAGTAGACAGTTCCACAGAAAGAGTATCCCCGGGATTCTCTGTATGTGTAATACCTGTGTTGTTATGTGTACTTATCGGAGAGCTGAGGTTGGAATTATGTTTTCAATAAGTCATTTTAATGTCATGCATTTGTTGCTATGGCGTCACCAGTGTCGTTGAGGCTTTTTGATGCTCTACGGCTACTGTTGTTGCAATAAATTTTCTAAAACATGAGGCGCTAAAATACATTATTAGCTTTGAATCTGATGCAGTTTCTCTGTAAATTCCTACACATTATCCCTTTTCAAAGAAAAAGCCAAAGTAAACTTATAAAGTTCATTAATTTCTGCTAAAACAGTTTCTTCCTTGAAAAGTTTGGTTGGGCTGCTGCAGCTTTTGGGGACATTTGATCACATGACATTTAGAGAGAAAGTAAAAAGCTAATGTAGAAATTTGGATTGGAGCCATTAGCAAACCAAAGACTGATTGGACTGTACTTAAGAACACTGTTTCACCAGTTGCTGTGGGCGGATGAATATATTAGCATGTGACATGCTCGGAGCTGAAGACAGCTGCATCTGTCAGCACAGCCTGCATAGTGAAATGTGTGTGTCTGGGTGTGTGGTGTGTGCTCAGGCTGCAGCTAGTGAGACAATATAAGACAAAGGCTTACAATGACATGGACTGATACTTTCAGAGCATGTTAATGTGTTTGTGTGTGAAGAATGGACTGTGTGTTTGTGTTTGTGTCTGTGTGTGTTTCTGGTTGCATTGACTTCGATTGACTGTTCATGTGTGTGTTTAGGGTGGTGGTGTTTAGGAAGCTGTCGGGCAGCAGGGTTTGCCTACTGTGCAATGCTCTGTTTACACCCACATACACAGCTGTGTACCACACAATTCAATCTTGCCATCGGGTGAACACACACACACACACACACAGAAAAACAAGGCTGTAAGTTCAGACAACCACAATAACCCATTTCACTGCAGCAAACATCTTGCTGAGCTTTTTACAGAGGGGGGAAAATGTTTTAAACAGGACAAAAATGATTGCAACAAGCTCCACATTAAACATGATCATTACATCCAAACAGACACTTGCTTTCTTTTTCATTTGAGTGCTTCATTGATTGCCTGCCATATGGTAGTATGGAGGGACAGGCTCATATAGATTACTGGAATAATGAAAGGCGACCAGCAGCCGTTATGTCTGTGGTGTGCTTTCGGTTAGTGAGTCACAGACCCTGAAGATACAGCAAGAGCGGGGTCCTGAGAGAGGAGGACTATTTCTGTGTCGCCTGCAGCCACTGACAGAGCGAGTGTTTACTGCTGTGCAATGCTGCCTCTCACAGCGGGAGCGGTTGAAGGATGACGGCTGACATTATTGTGCCTCCAGCTTGTAGCAGGAACAGTACAGGGAGAGCTTATTTAACCATCAGGTCACCAGACAGACTGCAACATTACAGAGAAAAAGAAGCTGTTGACTACAGTCTCTCGGCCACTAAAACTGCCGTTCGGTACATTAACATGACAGCTGGTTGAATTTCAATAGACAAAATCTGTTTAAATCATAGAAGCACTAGTGAGTGGATTTGAGGACATCAGGTTTAAAAAAAAGGTATAAATTCTGCACCTCGTGTGATGTGGTGGTAGTACAGAGTTCTGTACACTAGATGGCACTGGTAATACACTCGTCCTGGGATGAGCCTGAGTCTCTGTCTGGATTATGGAGAGCTATTCCTTCAGGTCACTAATCTAAATACAGATACTCCTCATACATTGGTTTTCACTCTCTTCTGCCCCAGAATAGTAAGTTGGGCATACAAACAAATAAGAGGTTATTTGAAATGAAAATAAGCAGCTGGGAGTGAAGTTTCCTGCATTTCTGATAAGTAACAAAAATAATTAATTCACTTGTGAGCTTCAGTGAAAGTGGCCATTCCTCAGACTCGGTGGGGAAAAGAACCCTTTGAACTTTCATAACCTGGTAAATGCTCACGATCTGCGTTTATTATTTAGTCCAGTTCATCTTGTTTCCCCTACTCATCAAACTAGGGATAAACAAGCACTGGAGTTTGGCTTTCCTATATAAAATGTATGAGAAAAACAGCAGGGCTTCATTTGAGATGATATATTCTTTTATTGTGATTTGTGAGGGAGGAGTTCACTGTTATGCACTTCCTCATATCTCATGGATACAGTGTTAAGGCACTTCATACATCTCACAGATGCAAATCATTTTCATTTTCAGTAAAATAATAATAAAAAACTAATAATCAGATATTTGATTTTATGAGTATGATGTAGGGTTTTATTTGAGGTTTAACTCCATTGTCTTGGTGTTGTTTGAAAAAATGAAATGAAAAATAGTTTATTAATCCCAGAGGGAAATTCAAATTCTGTAGTCATTTGGTTCTGCTGGTTAGGGTTTTTCAGGCACTGGAACAAGGCAGAATGTCTTCCACATCACTGGTATTCTTTTCTGACTCAGACTGTTGTTCAACTGGTGCTGGGGAATTGGACATAGTTGTCTTGAGCAGGGAACTCTGGGACTGACACCATCTGGACTTGACACCAGGAGATGTGGAGGGAGATGAGGTTGTGTTCAGGTCCTTTACTGAGCTGCGGGGTGACAGACTGAAGGTGTGACAGGAAAGCTGTAGGCTCATGGAGCTAGCATGTAGCTCATAACAGCTAGCAGTTTGATGCCTCTTGTGCAGATCTTGTCTTTATTTGCTTGATGTCACAGCTTTATTTGTATAAAGCTCATTCTGGTTTTTATATAGTTTTAGTTTTATTTCTTCAGGACGATTCTATAAGAACCACTGGCAAATTATTTGTCAAGCAGCAGCTGCCTTCATTAAAAAGTGGCCTTGAATCCAATTTTAATCAGTTATTGCTCATGATTTAAGGATTTAAAAAGGAAAAACTCAACGATGTTGTCCTCTTATCATTTTGCTTCTGGAAAACTTCCTCCAGAAATATTCAATATATTTTTTCCATTTAAAAAAAAAGGAATATGTGAAGCTTAGAAGTCTAGGATTTTAATTACAAACCGTCCTGATAACATCTTATACCTTACCTTACATTATTTGCAGCATGTGATGATATTGAAAAGGGAACATTAAGACTAAATCCATGTGTGTTATTTTTCTTCTATTTCTGTTTTATGTTGACCAAAACTGTGAATTTGACACTTTTAAAAATGTATCTACAGTATTCCCACCTGACGGTGTCATTCCAGGTCTTCCCCACTATAATTATTAATTATAAGATGTCTGTACGTTAAAGTTTGACTTTCATGGTTAGTATTGGACTTTTGTCCCAACAGGCATGAGGAGCTCTCGGGGAGCTGACTGTAATATCTGTATCAGCCTCTGTAGTTGGAGGGAACCATCCTATTCAGAATGGCTCTCAGGGCTTCCATGGAAATTTACTCTCACGGCTACACAAAGAGTCCTCAGAGATCGTCCTTGCCAGATAGACAACTAGCAGCATCTTAAGAATGTTAACAATTTGTGATACATTGTGAGCGCCGAAGCTCAAACAGCAGCATGCTGAATGCATCCATTTTAATAAACACTTGAGTATTTGATGTGATAAGCAGGAAATGGTAAGGAATAAATTATATAACCTCTGATTTTATAAACTTTTCAGAACTGCCTCAGGGGCTTTGCAGTACACTTGTCAGTTTATTTGAAGTATGTTTGCAATGATTGCATTTGTTAACTCATGCCAGGATTTTTTTACTTGACATGTGCTTTGGGCTATTGACATTATTGATTTAAAAATAACAATATGCTTGCAGACTAAACTCGAAACAACATATTCATAAAACGCTTACATACATATGCAGAGTGTTTTAACCTCTTTAACAAAATCCATGTCATCGCCAATTGTTTTTGATATCATTGACATTATTACCATACTGAACCAAGATGAGTTGCCATCCATATCCATGTGGCAGGCGAGATACTCGATATCACTGCAAACAAACAAAATAATCATCTATCAAATACACAGAAAGTCTCAGGATTGTAACAGAGAAACAATAAAAACAGATACATCTATTTTATCTTGTCTTTAATGCTAACTGTCTCTGCTAATGAGGAATGAGATTAAGGGAGAGGAGGGAGGGGGAAATGTGTCTTTTCCGTGGTTTGCATGAGTAGGATTCAAACTGATATTGCTATCAGTATCCATACAAACACCCCTGGGTATCAAGAGTCTTTCAAGGAAATGACAACAACAGAGATTATTCATACAATGAAATTTTAATTGGAAAAACAAGTAAAGCAATGGAAACATACAGAAGACTTCAAAGCCAACAATCACAACACGAGTGCTCCATTTTTGTCTGCCTGTTCAACTTCTGAGTGTTCTCGCAGAGCTTGAATACTCATGGGCTCTTATGCACCTTGTTATTGTGATGACAGAACACCAATTACAAATGCGTATCTCACTTGCTTATCTGTTAGCTGCAGATGAAACTTACTTCAGCTCGTCACGCTGATGCATTGTTACAGACGAGAATCGCCTCAGCGTGGAAGAAAACGTTTGAAAAAATGGTAATATTCTAAGTAGGTTGTAGATTGCAACAGTGATGAAAAACAAAGGAGAATAACGTATCAGTGAGTACATCACAAAAGACAGCTGAGGTCTGAGTATCTTTAATTATACATATTCAGCTTAACATGATGTTAAAGGCTGAAAGAAAGACTTGGTTGATAAGTTAAACTGACATGTTTAAGTTTTAGACATCAGCAGATTCCTCTTTAATTGTAATGAGCATGGTAAAAAATATTTAAAAAATATATAATATAAAAAATTTATTTAATTTGGTTATGTTTAGATTTCCACACTGTCTCTCTTTATTTTTTATTTCTTATTTCTAAAATGCTTTTGCATGACCAAAAACAAGTTTGTCCATGATGTCAGTGGTAATATTTTGGGGATATTGTGCTGTGTTTTTACAAGGAAGCACTAATTGTTGGCAGAGCAGCTGTCATGGATGTGTTTGAAGCTTTTTCATGATTGCTTGTGTTTTTCTTTTTGGTGTTTTGATATTTGTCTGGATTTGGAGAATGTTGGTTTTTTCACACAATTGTGTTTTGTCCTTAGGGGTTGTTGTAGTTTCTGGGTGTGGGAAGCAGTTTTATCTGGTGGTTATGTAAGTAATAGGAAGAAGGAAAAATAGACATAATCTCACAGAGCACTTTGCTGGGAATATCCATGCAACCCAATAGAAAAGCTGTGCTGTAAATTCTGTTTACGAGATTTAACATGTTTTAGCAGAAACTGTGAGAATGGTGATCATTTATGTTCACAAACTGAGACTGCAACAGGCAGCAGTCTAGTGCTGGACTGATACCATGTCCAAAATGTTCCTATGTATAAAATTTCATGCATGTTAATGGTCGGGCAGAATAAGAGCAGCACCTTTCTGAATAATTCACTCCAATAAATCATCTCCAACAACTGCATAAGCTTTACAATTTATAGCAGGGCTTTTTTCTTATTAGACTGCAGTAGTGCTTCTGCTGCACTTGGTGAGTGCTGGTCTCACAAATAAAACCTGGAATCTTTGTCTATGTCTGTTGTATCGTTCCTGCAATCATTTTCAATACATGTATTGGAGTGTTGAAGTTCAGATGAGGGGTGATCTATCTTTTAAGGTCTATTTTTCATTCATTTTATACACCCAAAGCTCAGGTTGCCTGTGGGTGGGACTTCAACCCCAGTTCAGATTGCATGGAGCTGGTTTATGACCTCATGGTTTATATCAACTTAGGTTAACACGCTTCTGGCTGCAGATACTTAACCTTAGTGTGGCTAAATATATGTTGTGATTGCATCACTCAGATAATTGCATGCTTGTTGTATGTGCTGTAAATCTTTATACATTACAGCTTTAATAAAACAATTACATTGAACTCGTAAGATAAAATGCATGTACAACAAAGAACACTGGTCAAATTGTTCATAAGATTAATTTCTTGTGATGTCTTTTAACTAAATTTCTCTTGTTGAACATCATCATCATATAGGAGAAGAAATGGAGAAAAATGAAACATCCAAACCTTTTAAGAAGTATCAAGTATTTCCGGATTTGGACTGTTTCCTTTTCCACGGGAGAGCAAACTAAAATATGCTTGCACAGACAGTTTTGGTCTTAAAAATGGATCTGGAATATTTATGAGAGAGAAGAACCTTAACCCAAAACAACATAAACAATTTAAATCCCAGGAAGCACAGACCGGTCTTAGATCCTCCCCAGCATTCGAGCGATCCACCAGTTGCATGGCATCACAACCTGACAGATGACCCGGCCTCCTTGGTAGTAGTATGGCCAAGGGTTGAAACCACCCAGTGGCTCATAGTATCGGCGGCAGTAGCGGTAACCACGGCGACAGTGCTGGCAGCAGAAGCCGCGGTCATCCAAACGGTTATCCAGCTCGATTCCAACATCTCTCTGCAGAGGACACAGGAGCGGGCAGGGTTACAATCACATACATGACAAATGCCAGTCCTCTAGAGGCAAGGGCAGGAGAGGAGGAAGAGGAAGAGCTGACGTGAATTGATGAGGCTGCCTTGGTTGCTGGCCTGCAGAATACATATAAAAACTAAATGAGTGAAAAGATCCGAACTGATGTCGGTGAGAAATGCATAATTGTGTCATGGTTGATGACTGTGACGAAGAGATCGAGATCGCCGTGAGAGTGAGCAGGCTTGACTCAAACTTTAGGAGCATGAATTATGATAATACCCTTGAACTTTCTATTATACCCAAGGTAGCATGCTTGGCGAGTGCACAGTAAATCCAGCCCTCTCAACCTCTCTACAAGCATTATCCTCAGTCAAAGGCACTCTAACTTGCTAGTTACCATCATAATTACATTATTTCTTCATCTCTGACCTTTTAACTCCACCAAACGAAGCAGACATACTGCACTAAAATGGCCATGCGTCCTCCAACAGAGCATTCAAATTAGAGCTCCTCAAGTCTTTGTGCCCTCCCCCTGACCTTGACTTTAAGTGCATGGCACATTCCTGAAGCAATTAGCAGAGTAATGATCGCCTAAGAGGGATTCTTTCATTTGCTCTTGCTGGCTGCCTCTGAATTTATAGAGAGGCCAAATGAAACCCAAACGAAAGGTAAATTGGGTAGAATTAATGGCCCTTGGACTTTTTCATTGTGCTGGTTGGTTCATGCCCCCATTGACTCGTGAGGACTGAAAGCCATGCCTTTAATCACCAACAACTCTGAAAAGTATCACTTAACTGACGGTGCAGGTTGAAGCAGAAGCTGCCCTCCGTATATATTTGACCACATCTCTTTTAGCAAAATGAATCCTTTTAGACAATCAGACGCTGTCTTGTTAAACTGCTCGGATCCAGGACGGCCTGTGCAGAGAAACTGGTGCGCTAATGCTCGCAATGACTCAGCTATATGCAGTCGTGTAGAACAAAACACAGCCACTGTTGGGAATTGGAAATGTGTGGGCTGTGTGTAAGAGAAGAGGACCCTCAGGGAGACATGGTTGAGTCCTTTCAGCCCCCCCTGTGCAACCTTCAGTATGGAAATTAGAGGATTTCTTGCATCTACTCTACAAATCACTGAGCAGTCAATCACTGTGGCTTCACACACTTTGCTATCCTTTGTTGCTGCTACATACAATAAGTTTAGAAGAAGCATGACCAATAAGTGGTCATGCCACACATTTGATAAAGAGAGTAACATCACACACTCATGAGACATATTTAAAACACAAGGAAAGGGTGCGACAGATGCTATCAAGGAGAGCTGGGTTTGATTTATTATTGTGACTGGCACAGGTAGGCTTTTAATGATTTATTGTTTCAGCCAGGCTTCAGGTCATCAGCTTCCAGGCAACAATCTGTTATGGAAACAAGACCAAAGCTGTCAATGGACCAATGATAATCTTATCTGCTCCCCACAGCCTGAACTGGGATGTTAGGTAAGTCTGGAGCTCGAGCTTAGAAAATGGAGAAAATATTTCATTCAAATGATGTTTCTCAAAACAAACAGCCAATCGGCAGCATTGTACCTTAAAAACAATTAATCAGAGCAATCCTTTTACAACAGAGGGTACATATTAATCACTCTGGCTTTGAGTTGCCTTCTCTAGTGGGAAACTGCGGTGATAAGAATGGTTCACCTTGGGAAATCTGAGACAGTCACTCACAAACAAGCAACATTAATGAAGAGTAAAAGCCATTACCCCTCTTTCTGCGTCTGATTTCATCACACACTCAGGCTCACGTACACACATGCAAGCACATCCTGACGCACACACCGGCATCCCCTGTGCATGATATGAGTTGCTGGATGCGAATGAGTCGGCAGAGTAGAAAACGGTGTCAGTCATTCAATAAGATGTAACGAATCAAAGCATGACTCTTCTAATCTCCACACTTGTTGGTATTACTTCACACGCTGATCACTGTTACTCATGACATTCATTCTGGGATCAAAACGGTGGCGATAACATTTCTGTTTCACAGCCTGCTTTGTATTCAAAAACGCTTTTTTTTCTTATGTAGATGCACGAGACGATGCAAAGCTTTGCAGCAAATCTTGACCTCAGATTTCCATCTCACTGTGCTCTGCAGTCAGGTGGAATGACAATGCCAGTCATGTATTTCAGTATACTGCAGTAATAAAAAGGCTTTAGCTTAGCGTAAAGATTCCTCTTGAGGCACAAATAGCTGCTGCATTTATGGATTTGAATTTCAGCTTTTTACACTGCTGTTATACAAGATGCTGAATGTGGCACCCAGAGGTTTGGAAGGATTTAACAGTTTTAGCAGGCGATGTGAACCCTTGGTCACATACAGCAAGGCAGAGCAAACATGTTTACGTGTGCATACGTGTGGCTGATTCTTATTGGAAGCTCCTTTTTTGGTATATAGGTCAAGGACAGCTGCACAATCCCTTCAGGCCTGTCAGAGAGTAGTTATTCAGTTTGAAATTTCTAGGGCCACCTCTGAGACTCCCTGCACTCTAACATGGCAGCCATAGCAAAGTTCAACACCATATATCTGTCAGCATCTGTCACAAGGACTCAGATGATTATTCTGCTTTATGAGTACGTGCTGTGCACAGACATGACACTGAATTTCAGGTTTATGAAATGCAGATGAACTGAATGCATGTTTTTTATGTGCCTACTTCTGTAACAGAAAAAAAGGATGTGGGAAAGTGAAGCAGTGTGAGCGGCAGATTTTACGTGTGTACTAGCTTGTTTATTCTGTGACTGTGTGCACATTTACATGAGTTCTGGATGAAAAAAATAAGAACCATCAAGGCTTGGCTAACACATGTGGCATCCCATCGGCAAGAGCTAGAGCTGAGACTCCTAATTATAAACTGCAGCCTGCCCTCTCTGCTTGGCCACAAAGGCTTTTGTTATCACCAGACCCACAAACAGTGCTTGGACGTGCAGCTGGAATGGATTGCAATGGTATGCATTACTCAGCTAATAGTGGCAGAAGGTTTCAAAAGGAGAACAGAGTTTTTTCATTCCTTGGTATGTTTTAATTGCATAGCTCTGCATCTCCTGCCACAGACAATGAGGGAGAAGTTGGAAGGGTTGAGGAGGGAATATGAAGAGTTGGAGGTGTTTCTGGGACGGACCTGATAAATGTCAACATTATAGGACATCTCATTTCTCTGTGTGTCTCTCACCATTTCTTGCAGCTCCAAGGAGGCCAAAGCTGACTCATTATCCTTGAAGTAAGCTTTAGTGACAGCTCACCTGTAAGTGCTCAGTATTTGTGTGTGTGTGTGTGTGTGTACATCTTTGCTGCTGTTATCTTTAACAGCAACAGCCGGTTTCATTGGCGACTTTGAGAGAATATTTCTGGTGTAATACAGTACACTTTGCAGTGTAAATTTCCCTCCAAGTCTAGATAATTATTCATGCAATGTTGAGTGGTTTACATGCAGCATGCCAAAATATGCCACACAGCCTCTCCGTTTAGCATGTACTTTGATAATTAAAGCATTATTAATAAGTGCAACTTATCTGAGCAGCAGTGAATGACCTTGAGAGTGCTTCTTTGTACAGTGCTTTCCACTGCCTGAGAAAAAAGGAAGTGAAAAAAGAAAAAAAAAAAAAAAAGAAAAAATGGCACTAACGGGTGCTGTAAGGCACAAGTTGCTGCCTTTGAAAGGCAGGATATTCCTCTCAATTAATGGAGAGACATTAAGGGAGTCTTCAATGAACTGGCCTTACTTAAACAGATATATAGAGCAATTGCTATGCCCTCTGGTGCACAAAGTCAGTTTTAACATCAATTAGTGAGCGATTTATATGCAGAAAGAGTCTAGGCAGAGCTGGAGCTGATTGAAGTAGCTCTACTGTATCTCGTAGTGTGGTCCCTGGGTGACGTTGCATAGAGGGAGGACTTCACTTACATAGTCATTTACAGGAACGTGGTCCAGGACGTCGCGGGTAAAACGCTGACCTACGACCTCTGCATCGGGCGTGTCCTCATCTTGAGCATCGGCTTCTGAATGCAGATAAAGAAAAGATAAAGAGTGCAAGGAGATGTTAAGCACTTGAACCTGCTTCTTGTTGTTTTGAGGTGAAATGAGAATGATTTCAGATTTCTTCTGCGTTTTCGTCCAGCTTCATCATTCTAATATTCAAATAAAATATGCTGGAATTTATTTATTTATTTTGGGAATAAGCAGTAGATAATGGATGGATGGATGGATTATTTGAGGTTTTCCTTTTTTTTCCTATCAAACAGTGACTCGTTGTTGGGGTAATAATGTAAATTCTATTTTGCAGAACACCAGTATCTACAAGAGAAAATCCCAGTTAGCTAACAGTAGCAGGCTGAATGTAACAGGGCAAATCTACACAACTGCTTTTAAGTCATATTGTAATTAACTTGACAAGGCTTTGAGGATAATTCACAATTATATTACATACTATATATCCCACTACTTCTTACTCTTAACAACACATTTTAATCTATGAAAAAACTTCACCATCATCACAAGATGATTTCACCTAAATTAATAAAGTTTCAGACATTTTCAGCGATAACATGGAGATTTTCTTCCATTATATTTTAGTTCTTTGACTGACTGACACAACCCTGATATTACTTTTTAAGATAATATGCCAAACTTGTTAGAATATGCTTGTTTACACACACTGCAGTTTTTGGCATCCTGGCAAATATTCACTCTTTAAACTTTGTTCTTTTTTCATCTTTTTCAAAACAGAAGCTTCCAAGTTGCAAAAGTTTCCAACATGTTGTTAACTGTGTCCATTTGGTGTTTCACGCTGAGCCGGTAGTATGACTTTTTAGATGATGTGAGAGAGATGAGAGAGAAGCAAAAAGGAAAATTTGCACGTCAGACAGCTACAGAATGAGCTAAAACGGACAAAAAATCTATAAAGCCGAGGGAGGCAGCAAATGTCCTCTTTTATTTTATCATTTTGTTTTGCAGTTGCTTTTTGGATCGCAGTTAAATTAACCAAACCCTGCATAGAATATAAGACATTTTTCAATTTTATTTCCTATCTTATTCTGCTTTCTTTTCAGACTGTGAACTTTCAGAACCTAGACAGACATCAGCTAACAACAACATAACATGGAATAATGTTTTGATCATTGCAAGTGTGCGATAATGACCATTGTGGAAATGAACAGAGACCTAAGCAGTATGGATTTAATTCAAATGAGCATAAGTAATCTTGCAAAATACAAATAAAAAAGCAAATTGGGATGAATTGCAGCAGCAAAAGATGTGACAGTATAATGTACCCTGCAGCTTAGAGCATGCAAAGGAAAAACCAGCAGAGGAATTACAACTTTTAGGTGAGAAGCAAACCGAATGATGTGTAAATAGAGTAGCAGATGAGTCTCTCAGCTTATAAATTGTTGTGTATATTTTGTTATGGTATTCAGAATCCGTGCTGCTGTTCACAGTTAGTCTATTACATTGTTTGCAAAGATTCAGTAGCTATCATCACTGTAGAGTTTGCATACTTTACACACGCTTGTAGTTAAGTTCATTGCACAGTGTGGCTGGGAGGGAACTCTTAAGGTGATGTGCAGGCTAATTTTAATCTTAGAAAGTGAAGACCTAGAATTCATAGTTTGTATGGGGTAAATATATGGAAAATACATATCGGGGTCATGTGTTTCAGAACTATATGCTTGCTATTGTTTAAATTAAAATTATTATGTAATGAATAATATTAATAATGTAAGTAACATTTGCAAAACCAAAACAGATGTAAAGATTCTGATTTGCCCAGTTGTTTTGCATATTTTGCTCTTCTTCTCATTTACCTGCAGGCAACCAAAGCTAATGGACTATACAAGAAGAAACTAGATGTTGGTTTTATATAAAGTAAGGAAGACATACATTTTACTACAATACAATGGTATTATTTCACATTCAAGCTGCTTATTTTTTCTAAGGATGACACAGCTTGTTTTATTGTTATAATGAATTAATTTATTAGATTATTACTGCGTTTATTTGAGCAGCAGCTGGTTAAAAATCAGTACTTGTCTGTTGCTGATCTTTTCTGATGAAACACTGTCTGTTGTGTATCATGAAACCTCTATTAGAAGAATATTGAGTAATTCTATTAATTTATGCATCTAGTATAAATAAATAAAAAATAAAAAATCAAGAGATAAATTAACACACTCATTAAATTACATTAAATGACTTTTTGTTCTACAGTGATCTCTTACAATGGACATGCTTTATCTAAAAAGTTTCTTTTGAACCCTTTTTATTTGTAGCTTGAACCAATTTCCTGAAAGCTTGCCAAGTTTTTCCTCCACAATCCTGAATGCTTTAGGCTTTTTCACTTTGCTCGCTATAGCCGCTCCCCTCTTTGATTCTGGCAAACCAGTCATTGCCTCAGAAGGCATTTCATTCTGTGTGCCACTGCGATGGTGTTGCCATGGACACCAGATTTAAACTTCTGTATAATGTGAAATATGTAGAGGTTTAACTGACACGGATGGACTCCATCACCACTGTGTGAGCTCATTTGGCAAAGGGTTTTAAAGGATCTGACATTTAAATGTAAGTGTCACATTTCAACTTGCAGTTCCTCACACCCTCTTCTAAAAGTACTTCAATCAGGTCAGGTAACTTCCTACATGCAGAAAGAAACCTGACTTTTAGAACAAAATATGAAGACAAAATGCAACGTTGCAACATCCTATTCAGAAGTTAAAATCAGCTCCAGTAGACCAGTTAAAGCAGGTAATAATAATCTGTTTTGTGCTAAAGCGCGAACCCGGAGGCCATCAATACGTACAAGTTATGAGTTTTAATACTAAATAAATCTCATATTCTTAAAACTTAACTAAACCTAAAACTTTTAATGGATTTTTATTGTAATATTTTTTCAGTGTAGTCAACTTAGCCTGCACGAGTACTGGATCTGAATCACTCCCCCGCTCCCCCCTTCAGTCTCTAAACTTTCCTTACAAATGGAGAGCAGTCTGGGCCAGTTGCTCATGCGGCTGGTAAATCATGCTGTCTCTATGGACCTGTGCATGGCCTGCAGAGATGGCCTCCAGTGAGAGTGTTAATAGTCTGCATTTAGAGGCAGAGCTGCCCCCTGCTCTTACCGGTCAGGGGGGAGGGATGGATCCAGTGGATGGGCAGCTGCTGGCAAATCTCCCAGATCTTTGAGTCAAGGAGGAAGTCTGGGTTAACGATGGGCTCCTCAGCAGGAATCCACACTTGGGAGTCTTCCACCTTCATATCCACGGTCTCATCCTCCTGTTAGAAGAACAGCAAACACACACACACAGTGGCATGTATGTAAATTGCACACATCATATAACACGTCCACGCATGTCAAAATGTCTAGAGCTGCAGCACGAAAAGTAGTCCTGCATTTGCACCTTCCTCCCCTGAGTCATGCAGCAGTTTTCTTGTAGTTTCATCTATCACCTTTCTGTGTGCTGAGAGGACAGCAACTTCCTGACTCTCGCTGCCCCAACTCCCCCCTCTCTTCCTCACCCTCCTCTAAAGCCTCTGGCATGCTCTTTCTATTATACATCATTGAAATTCACAGACAGTGATGATTTGACTTTTAAATGACTTTAGAAGTGGTCTTCATTACTCCAAGTGGGGCTGCAATATCATTTAATGTGACAGACACAATAAAGCCTTGCACCCCACCCCCCCATTCTTCTCCCACCTCCTCCCCACCACTGTCACATTATGCTTCAACTGGCACCCAGCACTATCAGTGGACTTAATTTGTTGATACTGTAGTTCATGAGCTGTAAAGTAAACTATTATTGCTTAATGATAGAGACTACATGTCAGTTTTTCTAATAGAGACATATGAAGGGGATTTGGTAATGCTCTCCCCTAACAGTGTGGATATTTATTTTCTTCATGTATATGTAAATACACACACAAACAAACCCCTCTTCCCATTCCCTTGTTAATTAGCAGCCCAGAACAGAAAAACAGTTCACTTGACAAATGTTTTTACAAGGTGATTTTCTTCCAGTCTACAGCTTAATTGCACATTAGTTAAGCTTGATGTAGTATCCTAAGGCTATAGCAGGAGCAAGAATCATTTATATTGGGTCGTGCCCCCTCCCTCGTGCTCAACCCCTGTCAGTCTCAGTTGCTTTAAAATGTTTCTCTGTGCTGCTTCTTGTTGTCTAGTGACATGGTTGTAACCCGTGGAGATAAAAAACAAACAAACTAACAATAAAAAAATCCAAAAAAACAACAAAAATCATTTGATCTATCACATCAGAAATTGTGTTTGTTCAGCCAAGCTTTCGACACACTTTCGCTGGCCAGCAGACTAATGATGACTTGGAGGACTGATGTTTCAGGGTGCTGGTGGTACAGCGGAGGGTGTGTTCTGCCAGTAAGCCGGTGTGCACACCGTTCCTGCGACTAAAGAAATTAAAATCAAACTCAAGGAACACAAACAGCACTCTCTAATTGGACATCTTAACCACTGAAGCCGAGTGTGTCTTCTCTGGAAAGTAAATGGAGGTCACGACACGGAGCTCTCAACATGACTTTGACTTCACAGTTGAGCAACAACTCCAATAACTTGTAGGGGAGAGTGCCTGGAGGGGAAGTGGTAAAGGTCAACATTTTAGCGTGGGGCATGGAGTTCTAAATGCCAGTTGACAAGCACAAAGACAACATGATTACAGTGTGCCAGTTCATACACACTTTTGAAAGCTTTTCGGTTTTGCTATTGACAAATGATGTATTATTAGGAGACAAGCAACTTTTTATCATGTATTGGACCATAGGAATGATGGTGATTTGTTTTCTGCAGCTGCTTCTGGTGTATGTATGTTTTTTTTGCCTACAGTGCACAACTTAATTATACACCAGTTGTTCTGTAGTTAACGAATTTACCCTTTCCTGCCACAATGTCCCAGAGGGGAACAAAACTGTCGACGTGAAGCATTGTTTAAAGAGGTGTTATGTTTGCCAGAGATCAACAAAGATTTCCACACCATACCCAGGAGGAACATGCTGCATCTAACAGACAAGCTTTTAGTGCGATTGAATTTTATTTGACAATCCAGTTTAAGCAGCTGGACTGTATTGATAGGAACTGAACACTGCACCGCATCAGTGGTTAAAAACAGTATATTTATTTATCTGGAGTACTTTTTAAGGGGGTGGAGTTGCAGTTAAGATCTTCACCCTTTTTACCTTGGGCAGCCTCTCAACATGGCTAAGCAACCCATTGGATTAACTATCACGTTCTACAGTAATAGGAAGTTAATCACCACAGATTGAGTGTATTTGCTTAACGGAGCAAAGCAACACATTCAACTTTCTTCAAGTATATATATATATATATATATTTGCCACTGACAAAATAAAACCCATTTTCACAGCACATTGTAGGGTCAAGAAACCTATTATGTCTAAAAAGTAGCAGAATTTCCCAAAATATCCCTGCAGTCTTACTGCGGTTTTGGTTAGAATCTAAATGCTTGTGAGACAGAGGTAACTGAAGAAACAACAGGGTCACTAAAATGTCACAAATTGAGTTCTGAATGGATGTTTGAGTTTTTCATATGTAGGTATGGTTATATTTGTATAACTTGTTTTAAATGTGAGCCAAAGGAGAAATCCTGGTCAAGA
Organism: Pseudomugil tenellus; assembly: GCA_037177515.1. Taxonomy (NCBI): domain Eukaryota; kingdom Metazoa; phylum Chordata; class Actinopteri; order Atheriniformes; family Pseudomugilidae; genus Pseudomugil; species Pseudomugil tenellus. The sequence goes on along the minus strand of JBAMHX010000008.1, from coordinate 14,739,620 downwards.
ATAACTCCAAGGTTCCTTACTGTGGTACTGGAAGCCAAATTGATGCCATCCAGATTGACTAC
>JBAMHX010000008.1:14713748-14739458 GCA_037177515.1 Pseudomugil tenellus | reverse complement strand
CTTCCTTGAATAATCTAGTTGGGATTGGGTCTAAAATACAAGTTGAAGGTTTAGATGAAGCTATTATTTTGGTTAATGCTAAGAGCTGTACGGGGCAGACATGATCCAAAGAAAAACAGGTTCTATAGATATCTCTAAAACTGCTGCAGTTGAAACATCGTCAAAAGTAGGAAGGATATCATGTATTTTATCTCTAATACAAACTATTTTGTTTAAGAAAAAACTCATAAATTCATCACAGCTGAGAGTTAAAGGGATACACTACAGAGGACATAATGCATTTCAGTCACAGATTCTAGACCATTTGCTACTACATAAGCATTTTTTTTATTAAAAAAGTGCAATGAAAACACTTTTACACTTCCCTGGACTCAGATCGTTATGTGAACAGTTCATTTCAAGTAAAGATGCTGTGGTGTGTATAGACAAAGGAGGAAACAGTAATACCTACAAATAATAATTACACAGAAAAATATCAAAGAACAAACAAACAACAGCAAAATGCACTTTTATAAGATAAGCCATGGCAAACCTTCTGCAGTAAGTGGAAAAGCCTGAAACAAAAGAGTTGTTTCTATTTGTATCTCCATCCTCCTCAAAATGGAGTCTCACAGGATGAGACTTTACAAGACATACAGATCATACGCTAAACATCATTAACTGGAAACACCTGCAAATTGCAATCATATTTTTTTTAAATTTTAGAAGTATTGGTTTTGTTTTGTAAAAGTGGAAAGACAGCAAGTGGTACTTAAAATCTCGTTTATATGTGAGCCAGCTGTAGGATAATTTGTTAAAGAGTTAAGTATGTCTCTGATTTCAGTCATTTTTAAATCCCTTTTGGATTTTGTTTTGACTACAAGTAAATATTTCTACATTGTAGTGGATGACAGAGTGTGTGCCAGGAAGTTTTTTTTTTTTTAAATCAATCATTCCAACAAACAGGAGTCAAACTGATCATTAGGTCTGAAACATAATCAAGTTAAAACATCTCGATCCGATTTATCTGACAATCACAGAATCCTACTGCACAAGCTGGAAAACTGGGATGGATTCTCTGGAGCGGTCCTTAATTGATTCAGGGTTCAGAGTTTCATTGTTACGATTGGCACCTGTGAATCTAAACTAGTGACAATGATTTGTAGAATCCCTCTTCCTCTTATGTTCAACTTGCATAAGCTCCTTTTGGATCAAGTACCAAGAAACCTTTACACCAATTGACAAAACTCCGCCCCTGAAGTAGCTTTTGACCAATCATACATCCTACCAACCGTTGCTATGAAAAGATAGTCCGTCAAGCTCTAAGCAATCGTTAATGATATCCATGATGTAATTGAATCATTTGGTGACTTATGAGACTGCCAACCGCCATTAAACTTTAGGAAGGAGAGGAAGAAGTATCAACAAACTGAGAACCTCCAACATTGTGAAGCAATGTGCGTAAGGAGTATGTAAATCGGACACTACGTACCTCAAGAGTTTATCTGGGGGGGTTAGCATAACGCACAAATGCATCGCGGCTGCAGTACATCCTCTTCCCCAACTGGTCAGACCGAATCTCTGCCTGCTCCTGATATAAAACCTCCACTACATAAAAAATGCACAAAATAAACAATACTTTGATTAGAGTGCATTATGGTTCATGTCCATCATGCTGTAGAGGTGGAGGACAGGTTCTTTTTCACTGCGTCGCATGATGTGGTTCTGGCTGTCTGAGGAACGCACAGATCTGGGTGGGCACAGACCCATTGGTTGCACCGCGTATGATCTACGGACCTAGTGTAACAAGCAAAACTGACGTAGTTGCTTGTTAGCAAACATTAGGTTCCCATTTCCTATGTTTGCTAACAAGCAACACTGGCTTTGCTTCCCCCGTTAGTAGCAAACGTTGGCTTATTAGCCTCTGTAACTTGTATCTTAGCTAAAAGTCTTTGGGTTTCTCTGATTTAGCTTAAGACCTGTATGCTTTTGCCTCAATAGTTATAGTTTCCTCTTTGCTACATATTTTTACATTATAAATATAACCCTCCACTGCATATTGTAAACCTTTTTGTCTCAATCTGGATAATATTGCACTAGTATTGCCCTAAAATAAATCACTAACACACACCAATATAGTTCTCTCTGCCATGGCTTGTGCCATCAGAGTCACAATGCTTGACGGACTAGCAACATTAAATAAGGAGGGTGGGGCTTTTGCAAAACGTCAATTACTACAGCTATGCAGATGATGCACAACTTTATGGTCACCAGATGACTTCAGTCTTATAGACTGTGTCAGTCTCTGAATCAAATAAAAGCCTGGATCACAGCTAATTTTCCACAATTAGAAATTTCTGCAATTAAGTAAGGGCAAAATTTAAACTGTTCTGTTTGATAACAAAGTTAGGAGGATGAGCATCGGGTAAACACCTTGAGATTGAGGCTCTTAAAATATTGAGCAAGTTCACAATCTTGGTGTCTTGGTGTCACCAAGGTTGTGAACCAAGATGTTCCAAAGTTTATTTTTTGTTTTTGTTTTGTCTCCCCAAAAGATCATGAAATTCATCCAAGTGTTCATGTACAATATTCTGGAATACTATAATGATCTTTTAACAACATTTCCCCAAAAGAGCTTTACTTAGAACTAAAGGTCTGAACGCATAAGAACAGTTTTACAGTGGCTTTCAGTCAGTCTCAGATTAGATTTAAAGCTAGTTTAGAAATTACAGAATAGTTTAGGCACAGAACAGTACATATGCTATTTTTCACCAATTCCACGTTAAAAACTTTTGTTTCTCATGCGGCTAATAATTAAATCTGGTTTGTGTTACAATGTTCTAGACTGCTGTAAGCTTTTAATAATTTTTTAATTAGTTACATGCATTTTAAATGATATTTTAATATGATTGTAATTATTTAACTGTATTTCTCATTATATCGTTGCTATTTATAGCAAAGTGAATTGCTCTTATGTATGAAAAGCCCTTTACAGTAAATCCATGTGCATATTCCCTACAATTGGTTTTAAAAAGTGCAAAAACTATGGGGAATACGCTGTATAAAAACATGCATGTCGGAAAAGATAGCACCCCAAAATTCAATTAGTTGTTTCTTTTTATCTAAACTGGTTGACGAGCAAAACGCTGGTAAAAAAACAAACAAACAAAAAAAACCCATTTTTTTTCTTTTGTATTGACCAACTTGTATTTTCCAACTTCAGTAACACTTTTATAAGTTCAATTATAATACCATACAATGAATAATCAAAGAGCTCGTAAGCCAGACAGGCATGAACCAGCATGTTTCTGATTGCGCAACTGTGGTTAGCTTCCAACTGCAGATGATAAAGAATCACCGGTGAGTGTTCTGATCTATTTTCTGTGTGACCAGAACTCATTACCAGATTAATCAGGACAGGTAGTGAACTTCATTGTTACATTCTCACTGGCCAATCTACCATTTTCTGGTCTCAGTCGTATAAATGAAGCAATTCACGCTGAGCACTGCAGGACTTTAGTGCATTCACATAATCTGCAGCGGTGTTGTTTCTTCATTTTGCTCTTTGCAGTTGTTTTCTGAGTGGGAGGTTTAGGGTTGCTGGAAGAGCATTGGTCATCCATATTAAGTGGCTGTTTAATGGAGCAAGCAGCAATGTTAAAGGGTACGAGGGAGGTGGATGGCAATTTCTAAGTCAGGCTGGGGGAACTGGAATGAAGCTCAGGGATTACTCCCTTAGACATTTCATTGAGAAGGCAAATTAAAAAGGGAAGAAAAATCCTGGCAAACAATTCATGTTTGTCACCTGCTTCTCCCTGGTAGGGGCTGTTTCCTTATCAGCTGCCCACAGTTTTTCAGCATTTTTTCCCTTTGTTTTTCACCTCAGCTCTAAAGCTCCAAAGCTTGCTCTGAGCTCTTCCTCCTAAAAGCCTGTGGCAGGGTTAAGCTAGGAACCGTAAGTGCTTGGCTTTAACCCCTGTGAGCTTCATGTGTTTCACCACTTGGAGGAACTTGTGCTGATCTCTTATGGGGTCACATGTGGGCGGATGCTCACAGGAACCTCTGTATAAGTGGGGACGGACTTAGGTCACTTAAAATAACCTCCCCACTCCCACCTATGTAACCTTGATTTATTTATTTATATATTTTTTTACAACAAGAAATTGTCTTATTATTAGTAATTTTATAAAAGTACACTTACAAGTAATAATAGTGCAAAAAATGTGATGATAAAAATTGAGCAAGGGAACTATATAATAATTATGTAAAAAGATGGTTCTGTACATATCTCACATCTGTATGCTTGTACACGGTTTCTTGATTGTTAGTGTAGTCCCACAGTATTGCAAATTTGTTTGTCATTGTGGCTTCCCAAAGTCTAGTACTAGTATCACCATCCAGCCAAACAGAGAACTCTGCCAGCTTACTTTTCCAGCTGAATAGAGATAATCTGGTATTTATTTCCTGTTGTAATGCAGGATAAATTAACTGCTTCTAAACTTTGAAAGTGGTGGAACATGTTAGAGACCACCACAGAATCATCTTAACCTAAATGAAAGCCCAGTATGTGACTTTACAGGTGTAAACCAAAGTCAGATATGTCCACATGAGGTCTGCTTGCAGGAGTCTGATCTGACTGCTGCTACAGCCCACATTTTAGGTCCCAACACAACAGGAAAACTGACACATAATCTCTTTGGAAACTGTAGAAAGAAAAGATAACATGCACAGAATTTTTAGAAGGGAAGGTAAAAAGCAAACATCCATGATGCGCTCGTGGAGCAATATTGGTGAACTGGCTAAAAGTCTCTTTGGACTTTAGACTTAGTCCTTATACCAGAAAACAAAAATATGATTGTGCTCCGCAGAATTTTGAGCAAAGTTTTTAGCATGAAGTGATGCAAAATGTCTGAGAAAGGTAATGTTTCATAATGTCACACTGGGCTAGTATGGATTAAAATGATGAAAAACTGCATATAGAGGAAAAGTTTGGATGCTTCTTTTTCCAGATTTTCTCTGCACCGAGCAAGAATAATTTCTATTGACAGCTAAGGACCCCTCCCCCCACTAGCAGCAGTGGGTTTGTGTTATTTCATTTGCGTCTAGTTAGTGTATATATTTTTAAAACTATTGTGATAATCAAATGGACTTTATACACTAATTGCTATTATGAAGAACATATATTTTCTATTGAGATAACATCTATTCAGATACGACAGCAAAGATATTGCAATAATATCAAATATGAGTATATTTAATTAAATTACATTTCATGCACAGATGTAATCAAACTCATTGTTTAGGTCGGTGGGTTCACCACATTCACTTCCACCAAAGTCAATAGAGCAAATTAATAACCTGAAATGTACTGTTATATGTAATAAGACTAATTCTGATATTAATTAAGACATGTGGTCTGATATAGTCACATCACCACATTCATCAGTGAAATAGAATCTATATTATACAGATTCTACAAAACTTTATAGAGGGTAAAAGATCAGCATAATCATTAATATTTTTACTAATCCCAGTTGTAAAACTCTTTCTCTGATTTTTAACCCATCCCAGTCGCACAATGTCAATACTGGGATTTCTGATGGAATTTGATGTCCTATTTTAGTGAACAAGATTGATCAAAATAAGTCAGATTTACCCTTAATCCAGCTTCATAGTGTGACATATGATCCCTTTATGTGGAATAGAAAAATATGTCTGCGTGTAATTTCCATAAATAATTTTGATTGTGATGTCTGATAAACATAGTCTACCACCTTGATGCAAACGTGTTGAACAAGGCTATCTCTTAGTGTTTATTTCACATTCAACCTTTAGACTAGGGCTACGTTCACACTGCAGGCCATAAGGCTAATTTGGATTTTTTTGTGAAATCCAATCTTTTCAAGATTTCGTTTACATTTCCAATTACATGTGATACGCATTTGATCTCCTGTATGAACGTTATGTGGACCAAAAGCAACCCGCATGTGCACAAGACACATCAACATGAGTGATGTCTTTGTGTTTACGGAAGTAAACATGACAATAACAGCGGAGTGCATCTTGATATTTTAAAATTATTATCCAACCGTAGTCGGCCCATTTTCCATGGTATCATTTTAAGGAGATTGCGAAAGAGGAAAGTCAGATGGTGTTTTGTGAAGAATTGGCAAAAATGTCTGCACAGAGAACGTGTGGATTAAAGTTGCAGCCAGGAGTGAGAGAGAGCCAGGAGCATGATGCAGCGTATTTACAGATAAGGAGTTTATCAATAATTTCCTAATGACGAGCAGAACCTTTATGTACATGTGCAGATCGATTATTGCGACCTGGCCGTTCAGACTGAAGTCGCATGTAGAAAGATCAGATACGTATCGGAGTTAAGATCACATATCCAAGTGGCCTGGGTGGCATTAGAAAAAATTGGATCTGTGTTGTTCAGACTGTCATTACACGATTAGATACAGGTGACTCAGGGGCAAAAAATTTGGATTTGGATCGCTTCAGTCTGCAGTCTAAACGTAGCCTAGGTTGACACCTGCATGGCAAAAAGTTGCATGCATAAATACAAGCAAGGCAAATAATACGCTGTTTCAAAACATTCTCAATATAGAATATTAGTCATTAATATAAGGATGAAATATACAACACAGTGTTGTTTTTCTATCATGGAATGTCTCAGCAGCCTATTCAAGGACCCCATTAAATGTCTCCTGTCAAGACAAGTTTATAAATGAATTACTCGATGTAAAAACACAACTTTAAAACACCCTTTGAATAATGACTTGATGAAATATGAAGGCCTCCATCAAAAACCAGTATGAGCCCCATTCATAATCTGGCCTTACATAAGTCACTTTGGGGCTGCGAATTGAGCCAATTAGGCTTCACAGTGCACTAAAGACAGAGACAGTGTGGACATATGGTGCTGCTTGGGCAATTAGTATCTGTAAATGTGGTTCAGACATTGTGAAGATGAGAGCAAAAGAAAAAATAAGTGTTTGATTCAGTTTTTTGGGTGAAACACCTTGTGTTCTTAAAGTTAAAGCTGAGGCTGGGCTGATAATCAGCTGTCTCTGTTTTTACAATGAACTGGTAAGTGGGGAGAGTCGGATATTTGCCAGCCAGTGTGAAATGTAAATGAGAGTCTGCTAGCTGTTGAGATGTTTGAGAGAAAGATTTCTCTTTGAACATGCGGCCCACTCAGTGAATTTCATTGTGACACTGGAAAAAATGGGAATTTTGATTGACTGAGTTTCTTCCATTTCTTGTTCTGAAGTTTAAATTCAACTACAACAACCAAGAGAAGTAAAATAAATCACCTTAAACTTGCAGAGGGTGCCTTGTGAATCATACAAAGAACACATCTCTTAAAAATACCATTTCAATGGTTTACCTCTCACTCAGTACGCTCTTGCACCCTTCCCCCTTTAGGCTATTTGGGTAGAGCCTTTGGAAGAGATGATTAAAAATTAATATTGGCTCAAGATTGACAGCAAACCCCATTTGATGTGAGCCACAAAGAGGCTATGGGCTTGTGGTTAGCTTTCTGGCACCACAAACCCTAGTTTATTCCTTAGTGAGAGCAGTTGGGAGATAGGATGAAATGGACAGGCTGAGGATTTGTGTGTTGCTCACAGAGCTGTACTCTGGTTATTTCCTGACAATATGCATGACAGCCTGTGCAGGACTACATAGAGCCCGACATATAGCAGAGTGTGGCGGCATACCGTACCAGCAATCCCATGTCTTTAGTTTGCACCTCTGCCAGAGTGGGAAGCTTCTTCGTTTGGGTCCTGATGTAGCACCTCTGATGTTCGGCAAACCGTATTCCAGTGATCCCCTGTTAAAAAAGAAAAAGAAATGAAAGGAAACTCAGAAATTCAGATATATGTATCATTCATTAGGCGCCTGTGATGTAGTTATCCCATCAGAACTGGGGCGTTCGTTTTAAAACGCTCAGCCTTTTGCTGATAATCAAAGCTGTTAAAAAAGTTAAAGCCTAATGAGTGAGAAAGGGTGTGTTTTGATCTTTTTTTAATTATTTTTTTTTTATCATGCTATAAAATTGATGAGTACTCAGCCCTTGCAACACTGCTTTTGCTTTAAAGCTGAATGAAGTGAAAAGGTGGGGGTGTTCCACTGTGGCCGTATAATGCTTCATGGCAGGAATTATGGCACAGGAGAGCCAAGTGACATTGTCGAGAATGAAATGTTTTCTACAGAGATGCCCCCACTGAATTAACCAGTCATAGGTCCCTGTCACTCTCTTAATCTGTGCAGTCAAGTGTGGAGATGCTCTCTTCAGCTTCACTGATGATCCTCCAGCATGTGGACTCTATCTCCGTTCAGTCTGACACACAGAGCCTCAACAGGCAAGCAAGATCTGTTAATTCTCTCGCTGCTATTCTGCATTATTCGAAGAAATTCAACCAGAATAAGTGTGAAAAGCTCTCACTAGATCAGATTGTATCCAGTTTATTTTTCTGCAGAGCAACTCATTGAGCTCATAGACTGTATGGAACAGACGGCGGGACCTGACACTGCTGCTTTAAAACTGTATCAAGTGAAATTTGTATGAGCTGTAGCATGAAAATAGACTTTATTCAATCAATATTTAATTACAGTAACACAGTGATTGTTATGACATCTCCTGTGGATCAGCTAGCGTGGCCATGTGGGTGTGATTTCCACATTTTCCGTGGAACTGTCACTCTGAGAACCAGATACCAGCTGCACAAGATAACGTACAAAGTGATGCCTGTCATAATCTACTGCATGTAATTTCATCTGTGTGGAAAAAGGATGGGGCAATAATGGGCTCAAGCGCAAAAGCATGATGTTTATGCCTGGCTTTATTGTGATGGGTTTTTGTTTAATTTGAGAAGGCGTGTTGGTGAGCTGCAACAGAAGAGAAGAGGGCAGTGCTGTGATGAGACACAATGATTACCGGGCTTAGTCAACCAGAAAATGAAGAAAGATGCATTAACATAAGGAAGAGAAATGGAAAAGCAATGTCATTTTAATAGATAATACTGAAATCTACATGTGCAAGTGGGGAGCCTTGGAGAACATGTGGCTGAAGCTTTCAGTTCATTCACAGGTAAAGTTGTCAGCCAGTATTAGTATGGTCTCTACCATGAAGGTACTGGGAGGTATTTAGTAGGTGTTATATGCTCAAATATCTTCTAGTGTTATCATTTCTTTTTTCTTTTGCATACACATTTTTTGCCTTAATTTTGAACATAAAAATATCCAGCTACATATGTTTTTAAAATATTTGTGTAATTTACATGCATCAAATGTATTGTATTAATCACAACTGCAGTGGCAAACTTGATTATATAAACGGCCCACTCGATAGTCATCCCTACACAATCTGGACATCGGAGTTCATCACAGACATCGAAGCAGGGAATAGGTTTTCCATGGGCAATTCTCAGCATCATCACTGCTTTTCCTGTAGTCACAAATTAAAAACACGCTCCAAAGAAATTTTATAGATGAATGCTGGAGGCGAGTTTTGATGCTTTAGCTGCATTTGCTGCAAGAGCCAGTAGAGCGCATAGCAGCAGAAAAGAAAGGTTAGATTTTTGTTCTTTCACAAATTCTCCCTTGACTAAAATATCCTCACAGCTAAAGGCTACGTTAAAGAAAAAAATCGGTCTAAAAACCTACAAACAGCATTTTATATGCTTTTTCATTCACTATTTTTCAACATGATCCTTCCATAATTTCCTGGTTTTACTGGCTAGCTAATGATTACGAGCTATGAAAATAATGGAAAATATAGCTGAATCCAATTACAGTCAATATGTTTTATTTAAAACAAAAAGGCTCTGCTCAACAGCTGCATCTGTGTTGATTTATGGATGCTGGCTACTTCAAGCTTCAGGCTAGATGCCATTTGATGGTAAGAAGCCAAAACTGATTACTGATAACGTCTGCAGAATAAACAGAGCCAAGTCTCCCAATACTTGCCGTTGGCACCTAAGGGATTGGGTGTTACCTCTGATCAAAAAAGCCAGATTGTAAATTAAAGAATACTTTACCCACTTTAATGTACCGCTGCAGTGGTTATTTTCAAAGAAAGAAAAAATGTATCCTCTGGTTTTATCTCACAGCCCACCGACACACGACTAGCTGCAACTCTACAAATAGAAAGAATTGAGTGTGTGAATGTGTTCCCCAGAATTTCTCTTATACGAGCCCCGTGACAGGCATGCTCAAGCTTCCTGGCCTCTTGGAGGTGAGTTGTGAACCTCTTTAAGGAAGTTTATTTTATTTCCATCAAATATAGTTTCAAAGTAACTCAAGTGGAAAAGGAGCTAATGCAAAAATCAACCTGCATGTTCAGGATCACTGCCTAAAGACATTTTACAAGCCAGCTACCACTTATTATTGCATATCTACACATATATTTGCTAAAAAAACAAGGATTTTTGTGGAAAAATGAAACAAACTAAACTGAGACACTATTAAAAATACATGGGACTAACAGGCACTTTGTGTTATGATGCACTGGAATGCCAAAAGCATGCCTGTTATCCCAGCATACCAGCTGACAGAGTAACAAAGTAAAGCAAAAGCTAGTTTAAAAAGCACAGTGAAGAAGCTCTGAGACGTTTTATGTTATCTTTTAGGCCACATTCATCTTAGCTCCTCCAAGGCCAGAAGTTTTTAGAGAACTGCATTAACACCATTATTCAGTGATTTAATCGATTTTAACTAAACTAAACTGCAGTTTTATGTTAATTTGTCCAGATAGTGTAAGTGGTGATTAGTATTAGGTTTTTTTTAATTAAATAAGCTTACAAGCAACAAAGGTGTTTGTCATGCACCTACTGCCCCATTCATTACTAGCAGTTCTATCTATAGTGCAAATGTAATCCTAGAAATAACCTTTTGTGCTCTGTTGTCTTAATTATGTTTCCATTCCATATAAAAAGCAGAACAATTAGTCATCTGGCTATGCACAAGTCTTACAGGATGTATTTCATGATGCTCCTTTCTGTTTATTTCTTTCCTGCTGTATTAATGTACAAAACAACTACAATAAAATAATGCTGCTTTAAACTTTGAAAAGGATGCTACATCTTCAACTCTATGTCCTTTGTAGGTCATTTCCTCTTCTGTTCACTATTTGAAGTACCACAAATGGTAAGCAGAATGTCCAAATGTCATTGCCTTTGTTTAATGTCACCATGTGTTGTTAAAAAAAAACTTTTCAACTGCAGTATTTAAAAGTTTTTCTTGCAATAATAAGGTCAGACTGGGATCAGAGGTCAAGCTCAAAGTATAAAGTACCAGTAAATGCACAAAGCTGTTGCAGAGACCTGTCCTGAAATTCATGTGACGCATAATAGAATGGGTTCGTGAATGTGAGGAGCACAAGGCCTCCTCACTTAGGAGAAGGATATTTATTCACCAACACAATGTTTTCAAGGCTTTTCAGTATCCCAAGAGTGTTACAGCCTTGTAGGGAGAACTGTGTTCAAAAATATATTTTGCACTCCATGTTTGCTGTTTTTATAATGCTCTTCACTCACGCAATTCCTGCGTGTTTTTTTTTCTCTTCATCTCATCTGAAACGTCACATTTGTTCCTAAGTGTCATAACTTTAAAACTTCAATAACAAGTCGAAGAAAGATGACAACACCATGGAGAAAGAGAGCAGCCATCCACGAGCAGTACCAATCAAATGATTGAAGAGTGTGAATTTTTTAAAAAAATATTTGTTTTCATTGATTAAGCTTCAAGATTGACACAAAAATTATGCAAAATCTGAGGATATTTAGACAAGAAAAGTGTGTTTTACAGATTCTCAAGGCAAAAGGAATTTCTATGTGGAGGTTGCAAGGTCTGTGGTTGAGCTGCACATGATTCAAGGAGGAAACAGAGTTCCTCTCCTGCTTGACCCTGTACTCAAAGTTTTTTTTTTTAATAAGAAGGCTGTCTTGTTTTCACTTGCTGCTTGGTTACTTTTAGACCGTTTTTTGTTATAAAAAACTCCATTTTTGTAACAAATTAAGTAATTGAGTTAGCCATTGCTTTAAAAAAATATTTTAAAAAAATTCTGACATTGTAACATCAACACAAACACACACACACACACACACACACACAAACAAACAAACACCAGCTACTGAGCTGGCAGAGGACAGCATTTATGCTGTTCTAACATTTTGAGTTGGTGGGTGGGAAAAGGAAAAAGAAGGAAAAAAGACAAAAAAACAAAAAACAAAACAAGGACATCACCGTAAAATGCACATTGCGCTTTAGTGATAATAAGTGTCTGTCAGCTGCAAACAACTCCACTTCAGATATGAAGCAGCACCTGCAGGCTGAGCACGGCTCTGCATGGGCGATGCTACATCCCCAATTGGTTAGCTTTCATCTCAGCTGAAACTGCTGCTTTAAGGGAAATTAATGACCATGTTGCTGGATAGGATGTTGCAATATATACTGTAAAGTCACGTTATTTTTATACGGCTCACCTTCTTAACAAGCTTTATACACTGTTTATTAAAAAAAGATGTAAAGATTTGTAAATGAGAAATTTCTTCTAACCCTTTTGCTATTTCAGTTTCAGATTATAAACTTTAAGTTATGCAATGAAAATGCTACTCTGAATATTTCTGATGTTAACAGCAACTTATATTTCTAAGCTAACATTGAGCTTTTAGCATAAACCTTAAAAACCATATTGAAAAATGTTTTTATTTTTAATTGTAAATTCTTAATTAGATTGATTTTTATCACTTTCATGTGTGCAAACTTTAAAATATGTCAAGGTTAAATTAACATCTTTTATCAGTCTTTCAGATTGACTCAAAATCAAGTCATGCAAATACTTTCCCATCTTCCCATCAAGAGTTTTGTTGTTCACAGACTTGGTGGCTTCATTTTCACACACAGCCCTCAGGCTCAGTGGAAACTGCTTTAAAGGTGTTTTTTTTTTTTTTTTTTTTGTAGTTGCATAAGAAACTCCTTTTTCATACTAAAAAATGAATTCTAACAGAACACAATTGTACAGTTACTGTAATTTAATACAAGTTTTGTCTGAGTCTCTGTCACAATGAGGTTTAAATTACTCTGCTCAGTCAGTTGTTGCTGCAGTTTTTCACGGCGGAGTACTAAATCAAACAAATCTCCTCCAGGGATGTGCTTCACTGAAAGGAAGTGGAACAAACAGCAACAACATGTGTTCATGCATGGATGTGACACATGCACACACACTTGCTTGGCTGAGGAATAGAGTCAGATACAGATTTCTGAGGTTAAAGTTTTTCCATCTTGTGCAGGTTTTCATCATTGATTCATTTTAGATTCACAAAGACCATTGTACCAAAAACAATGGCGGTTCAGTGCAGCTTTGTGTTTGGGATGAAGTGTATCCTATAACATTCAGCCTTGCAACCCAACATTTCACAGTAAATAATGGTGTAGGTGTAAGAGCATTCATTACCCAGTCAAGCAGCACGCTCCCTTCGCCGAGGTGCGGCGTGTGTAACCTCCTGCTCTTGAGCAGGATTTAGGAATGAAAGGTAAGTTAATGAGTTCTGCTGGAAACAAAATTGCAGTCGAAAAAAGGTCCAATAAACAAATGGAAAAGAGGTTCTTAATGTTGTTTGTCTCTGTACTGTGAAGAAGTTGCTATACGAAATTAGTGGAGAAAAGCATTTTCTTCTTTCTTTCGTGCTTTGTTTATTTTTTGTATTTTAGTAAGACCCATCTTTCATGCTGGTCTTTTGTGTTCACATAAATCCTCACTTGTACTGCTGTTTTTATATAAATTACTAGCATGAATGTACTTTTTTTAAAAAATAAAAAAGCATGCTACACGTGAACCCCTCAGTGAAAATGATTCCCAGTTCAGTTTGAAAGGATTCAAAGGTTTATCAAAACTTTTTGTGGATAGAGAAAAGGCCTAACTGAAATATGACTTCAAGCTTGGATAAATGCTGCAAATTGGCTTTTTGAAAAGATCAAAACGTGAAAAACTGAATTCTTTCCCTCCTCATGACATGAGTGAACATTGAATATGTTTTTATATAAAAGTAGAAATAGTTTACAAGACCATGTTTGACCTTAACTTACATTTTTGAAGTCATGCACTTCAAGAACCTCGTGACTCCCGTTTCCCATTCTGAAGATCTCAATGCGGTTTCCTGGGTCAATCTCCATCACACTGTCTGTCTCCACACCGTCCACCATGGCTTTATACTGGTGGTCATACACCTGCAATTACATAAACAACCACATCTGTCCTGTGATGCTTGAAAATTTTTCAGAACAAGAAAAAAGAATACGTAAGTGAAAGAAATAAACAAAAGGAATAAACCAACAAAATAAAAAAACAATTTCTGATTTTTTTTCTGATTGAAAAATTTCCCAACTATCCACCACTTTCCGAGCAAAACAATGAAGGATGCCATGACATCTGTTCGGGTCATCACTTTTGGTCCTCGCTAAATGCATGGAAAACAGCATATTTTAGAAGGGCGATTTAAATCGATATATTCACAGAAATGTCTTCCGGGATGACCTGTGCTGTTGTTGGACACATACAAAACTCGAGGAAACTTACAGATTTTATGAATGGAGCATGTTACGACCATAAAGTCACTGGCAAGATGATGCAGAGAGATGAGGTGATTTCATATCAATGAGTTGCAGTACTGAAGTTAAAACACCCACCAAGAGGATCTTCTTCTTCTGCTCTTATTATTTTGTTGATCATGAACCAGCAGAACTGCATCCAGATTGAGTGGATACGAGTGGACATGAATGTTATGAACAAAGTTATGTAATTTCTTTTGATAAACAGGTTAAACTTTTTGCCTTTAATATTATTATTTCCAAAATATATTATGTAATAATTATTGACTTTATAAATATTCTTTTCAGTAGTAAAAAAGAGAACAAAGATGCGTGTATGAGTTCCTCATTGGGACTGTGTTATCTTGTGATTTAACGCTTCCACAGTATGTTGCAAAGCATCTGTGAAGGCAATACATCTTGACCACAAAGGAGCAGCGATGTGCAATGCGTTTGGCTTGTTTGTCTGCTTTGTGGTTGTGTGTGAAGGAAGAGTAAAATGCAGAGTCCGAAACCAAAATTATTACATTAAGAAACTGAATCAGCTAAAAGCTAAAAAAAAATGAAGGAAGCAAAACAGAGAGAAAGATTCAGAAAAAAACTAGAGTTGATTGAAAATCTGTATTTTTGTTTCTTAAACATTGCCCCCCTTTATATTCAGCACAATCATTAATAATCCATGAATATAAATCTGTTTATTTTTGTGGCTTTAAACTACATTTAGTCCTCACTAAGTCCTTAAATGCAACATCTTACTGACAGAGTTAAAATGACAGCTCCTTGAACTGCAAACATAAACAAACGGTAATAACAGTCACATGCTGAATTAAAATGTTTGTGTCGACAAACGGAAAGGTCAAACGTGAAATTTTATTGATAGAAATTCGCCTGAGGAAAGCAAAATAAAGACATTTTAAATCTCGTGTACAGTTTGGGCTTCCTCTTCAGCGTGTTGCCTTAAAGGGTTGTTGTTTATCACAACTGCTCGCTTATGTACTGTTCTTGGACATGCATGGATAGCTCTTAAAATTCCCTGTCTGAAAAATGATTCATGCCCACCAGCTGAAAATATGCTATTAATATTTATGTGAGGCCTGTGTTATGATGAGAAATATATTGCTGAGTTCATCTTCATCTGTCTCAGTGGCAAATCAGAGCCTCGCCAATGAGACGCATGATTAATGAATACACTCAGATGGGAGTCCATCAGGATTTATATCCCCCATCAGAATCAGCAGAATGTCCTCTAACACTCTAAAAAAAATTAGCTTCACTTTAAACTCTTTTCATGTTCAACATTTAACATGTTCTGCATGTGTTTGCTTATGCAAAAAACTCGCAGACATTTTTAACACGTTTTATCAAACAGTATATAGATCTTAATAGAAGATCAGTGTTAGATTGGCACTAACCCATAAATCTCCATTAACTCGGGTCACCGTAGCCTTGGCTCCGAGAGGACTTGAACTTAAAATCGTCAGTAAAAGGCAAATTAAGATGAGCTTGAAATTTAAGTGTCAATTGAGCAGTTATGGATCAAATTGGGGCCATTAAACAGCCTGAAAGTCCATGTGGTGAATTAAAGATCTGTGGGGGAATTTCTTTTACATTAACATAGAGGTGGGGATGAAGGAGTAGATTCTGGAGGGATATTATTGAGTTATACTAAAACAGTGAATTGCATTTTCAGCTGGGTATCTCTTCTGATAAAAATCCAGCAGTGAGAACCTCCCCATTGCACTAAGATGAAACAGACCATAATATATTACAGCACTTTGACTTAAACTGGTTCAATAGCAAAAGCTGCTGCTATGCACAATAATTAGCATTCTGAAAATAGATACCAATAGCCCCTTTAAACGTACATTGTGAAACCTCCAGTGTGATTTATGTTGCAATAGGGGGAAGTTTTTGGCCAGCGATGGTATTTTACTTTAGTTTAACGATCACTATGATTAGGTGCTTATATCCTTATTATTGATCTATAAAAACATGCTAAGAAGATTGAAAAAAAATCCACTTGGCCCTTTCTGTGAGGGAGAGGATGACAGACAAAGTGAATTATTTTCACATACTACACTGAAGAGGCAGATAACATGTCAGCATTATAGGAACAGCTTCAATATAGACTCACTGTACTAGGACAGTGTGAGGCTATAAAATTACTACTTTATACTGCAGAAGGGCCAGACCTTTGTTTAGATAAATTTGTACAATAAATTCTGTAAGAAAATATAGGTACAGACTCCAAGCTGTAAATAGAGCACAAGAGTCAGCAAACATGACACATTCTACATATCACTGCACATCTGCTTACTACTCAGCTGTGAATAAGATGATGATTATTGTGACCAGCTGATGCAAATCCGCTAATACAAACATGACTGTTGTGCTCTGCCCGAATTAACACTATGCCCCCCTCCTTTCCTGACGTCAGCACCATCTTGCAGGATGCTCATCTTAGTTGACTTCTATATCAAGCAACACTTATGGTAACAAGAGATTCTGCAGAG
The DNA here is from genome assembly GCA_037177515.1 of Pseudomugil tenellus. Taxonomy (NCBI): domain Eukaryota; kingdom Metazoa; phylum Chordata; class Actinopteri; order Atheriniformes; family Pseudomugilidae; genus Pseudomugil; species Pseudomugil tenellus. The sequence goes on along the minus strand of JBAMHX010000008.1, from coordinate 14,722,365 downwards.
TTTTAGTTCCATTTAGTTCGTTTTCTATGGGTTTTATGTATTTTCCCCGTTGGAATTGCTAGAGAGACGCATCCTTACACACGTCCTTTTTAGAACCGCTTCCTCCAACTAATATTGCAAAAATGATGGACTTCCTGTCTCAGAGTGATGCAGAAAAAATGAATTTATATTCCTTGAAAGTGTCCAGCTAAATGCTGCAGCGAGGCTTCTTACGAAAACCAGCAGAATAGATCATATTTCTCCAGTTTTAGCATCTCTTCATTGGCTCCCTGTTAAATTTAGGATAGAGTTTAAAATTCTTCTCCTCACATATAAAGCTCTCCATGACCAAGTTTCATTGGATATCAGAGATCTCATAGTTCCATATATTCCAAACAGAGCACTTCGCTCTCAGACTGCAGATCTACTTGTGGTTCCCAGAGTCTATAAGAAAACGATGGGAGGCCTTCAGCTATCAGGCCCCTCTCTTATGGAACCAGCTCCCAGTGTGGGTTCGGGAAGCAGACACCCTCTCTAAGATCAAGCTTAAGACCTTCCTTTTTGATAAATTTGATCCTTAAGGGGGGGCTAGCATTCCTTAGTTATGCAGCCATAGGCTTCAATTGCTTAAGGACGTCCCATGATGCACTGAGCACTTCCTTTTCATCTCTTTGCTCCTTATCTTCCATGTATAAACATATGAGAGTACTGGCATCACTAACATATTTCCCCTTTTTGTGCAGGTCTTCCTGGATAAATGTTGCTTGGAGTCAGGTTCTTTCTAAATGAAGCTGCTAACAGAGTAAAAGTCAAATTGCTGAACAAGCAGAAACCCAGTTACACATTCTCCACATCAAAAATCAACCAGTTGTAACCATCATACAGGCTATTTATTCAAACAATTTACGTACTCAATATGACTGCATCCTTTAAATTACTGCTCTATAGTAATAATGATTAGAGATGCGCGTTAAATACTATTCAGGCCCCTGATGAGAAAATAGTTTACTTTGTTGTTCACTATATACACAGTAAATCTGGGAATTCTTCCCCAAAAAAGTCATAAGTAAAAACATAAAGCTACAAAATTTTCTAAAGCAACTTTAGAAAATGGATAAAAGCCAAACTGAAGCAGTGCATATGTGAAGGATATCAACAATATGATTCATTTATGAAACTAGTGAAAAAGTGATTCTCAGGAGAAAACTGATTGATAAACTTTGGGCGACGTGTAGACTATGGAGGTGAAGTGTACGACAAAAGAGACACAAGACAGGTACAAAAAATACAAAATAACTTAACATTGGTGAAAAAAGACAGAAACAGTAATACTATAGTCAGTAAACATAAAATAAAAGCAACAGGAGGAGTAAATTGTTTACTGACAAAGAATAAAGCGGAAGTAACTCGTCTAAATAGTTTAATCAAAGGAAAGCTGGATATTTATGATAAACTGGCAAACTAATTGAATCATTATTTTCTGAATGTGGATCCAAATTGGGAAAAGAACTTGACACTGATGCACCATGTCTGCTAAAGACATTCACAGCATCTTACTTAACTCATGTAAAGTCTAAATATTCTTTATGTACTCCTTGTCCTAAGGGTCAAATATGTCCCTTCTTCATTAAACTTCTAAAATAAACCAGATTCATTGAAGTTAAAATCCCCCAAATCATTTTGCATGAGTTATTCATCACTTCAACTTTATTCAATTGTATGTTGTTGTGCATTGTGTCACTAAAACCACAACTTATCTCAGAGCACTGAGTTGTATTTAGATAATACATAATACGTACTTTATACTAATATGTGAGTTTTCTCCTACAATGTGCAAAGACACTTCGTTTAAACAGTGGACATGAATTTTTTTCACTAAGTAACTATGGCAGTTGTTTTCTTAAGTAGAGGAACCATTGCTACAGCATAGACCAAATATGTAGAATTCAGCTTAGAATGAATTTGATTGAAACAGCGGTGTCATCTAGGACCTGTGCACTGAGACGTACAGTAATGGCTTCAGAACCAGGTACTGTCCTCTGAGGTGCCTTTATCGCCACTGACTTCACTGAGTTTTGTTTTGTCTGTGAACATGAGTGATGTGTGGGCTCACAGAGAGGAGTTGCAGGATCTGCATAAACAATTTTTTATTTTTATGAGATCCATCAGTATTATCTCAGTTTCTTGTGGTCTATGTGTGTATGTCTCTGTGTGTATGAGTGTCTTTTAATATTTTTTTTAGGGTGTGTAAATACTTTTTACACTAGGATCAACAATGTAAGACCATGAGACCATCACTGTGCCTTGGTGGTGTACCGCTTTTACTTAAACAAGAACAAAAGCTTTGTTTAGCTTTTTCTAATATTATGGATGAAAAAGATAATTTAGCAGGTTTTCTCTGCTGTTTAACATGGTGGTGTTTTTTTTTAACTCTTCAAACAACAGGAGAGGTAATAAAGAAGGGAAAGAGGAATTAACAAAGATAAGTAAATAAATATGCAAGCTAATCTTTCACAGACTGGTCTGATATTAAAATGAATTTAGTTAAAAACAAATGGATATGGTTATTGATCCATTCAATTATACCTATACACTGTCTTTTTCAACAGCTACATTTCCAGATAATATTGTGTTGCTTGAAAACCAAGAGTAAAATGTCTCTGTATTATTATTCTGCCATGTTGTAAATGTTTCACAAAATGGGGGCACTGTAAAAATAAAATGGGATGATTGAGTTTAATACGTATGTCTGGGTCAATGGTAGAGCACATTACCAGACTGCCACTGGTGGTTCAAGCAAAAATAAAGCTTTGTTCTTTAATGGAAGACCATTTGCCGTTGTTCCATTTAAGTACCCCACACTCAGTCTGTGAGACATGACAAATATAAAGGGATTCCTGTGAAATAAACATTCTCTCTCAAACTAAAGCCAAGCTTCTTAGTTTCCTCAGTTATTAAGAAAACTTTACGCAAGAAATTTGTGAATAAGTTGGAAAATTTCTTTGGCTGAACATAATGCAATAGTCCTGGGTCAGACACTCCCATCAACAGCTCTACCTGAATTAACAATTAAATTAGAGAACACACACAGAAAATATACAAGTGAAAATATAAATAATGATCTCTGTGTTATATAAAGTGTATATATATATATATTTCACTGGAAATGATGTAAACCACGAAGTCTGTAAAAGTAAAGCATCCATACAATTAGTTTTCATTTTACAAAAGAGAGATATTGCTCATAATTATGGAAAAATATGAAAAACATTAATTCATTTCATATACCGATTATTTTTTAAACCTATGTTTTGGTTAAAGACACAGATGCTATAGGGATTATGTGCAGAAGTGTTGGGGGTGGAGGGTATGGGGCTATGTATATTATGTGTTTTTGATATAAAGCACTTTGAGTTGCCAGTCCATCACAGTACATAAAATAACTCCTTGTTTTGCAAACCAAAATAATAAAAATAATAATAATAAAAGAATTTGTGGTATTTTCATTTAAAAGTAATGTTCAAAGAACATATAAAATCTACTACCAAAGAAACTGCAAAGGAAATTTTCAGAAAGAGAAAGTTGTTGTAATTTTTAAGGAAAAGATTTAAAAAATTAAAAATGTAGGACCAAACTGAGGAAATGCTGTTTTTCAGTGTACGGAGTCAAATTGGAATAACATAAATAAGAAAAGCAGAATATTAGAAACTGAAAGAAAATCTATGAAGCAATATGGAGAACAATTGTTCAGTAAAAGGTTTGTTAACATTGCAAGATGTAAATAAAAGGGATTTACTCACAGTGAGATTTTACTTAGTGTAGAATTTATGATAGAATTACTCAAAATAACAATAGCATATGTGAAAGGGAGCAGATTTAATCATTTTACTTCTTTCTGCTCCTTTTAATTATTTCAGACACCGTTTTTACCAGGTTGTGACTTGTTTTGGGCATTCCCTGCTTCACCAGGTCATACATGCAGCTTATATGTTGATATTCGGATGATGGATTTATAAATTGAAACAGTTATGAAGGACCACATCAAATTTACTTCAGGGGGCCAGATTTACTAGAGGTTTGCATGTACTAAAATGCATGCAAACCCACTGCACATGCTAAAAAAAGTACAAACTGATCTACTAACAGTGAGCAAAAGGGTTTGCGTCTTCCAAAGGTGCAAAATTTCGCGTCCTCCTCGAGTTAGTATGTTTGCCTCAATGAATATGTAAATTGGGGCGTTCACACTGAATTTTGCGTGGAGTGGGAGGAGAACATGTAAATATATGATTATAGCACACGCAAAGTGATTTATCAAACCTGCAACTAATTTTGCCGATAGAAACTGCGTCTGTGTTTAGCACGTTTCAAAAGGGACGTGCAAACGGGGGAAATGCGTAATTGCGCACACATGGCTGCATTGATTGTTGCAAGACGTGGAGACATAGAAGACAAGACAAGACATAGAAATAATCAAAGACTATGGAGAGAACGCAAATTTCCTCCTTGTGTTAACATGTTTGGAATGAGAGAGAAAACTAATTATTAAAACATATCGCCTATCCAGCAGTTTTGGAGCTGTTGGAGGAACTCAGCGCAGATATGTAGCCAGACACAAGGAGGAGTCGTGCATACCTGCAATAATTTAACTCCTGGCAAGTCTAGAGTTTTTGGCATCTGGGTCATTCCAGCATACAGTAGCCAACACAGCAGGGATCTCTCAGTCACGTCTTTTACATGTGTTGACTGAATTCCTAAATGCAATGTCACGCCGGATCGCGACGTTTATTAGGTTTCCAAGCTCTCGAGATTCTTTGAATCAGACAAAACAAGGTTTTTTTTTTTCGGTAGCTGGATTCCCCGGTGTTATAGGAGCAATTAACTGCACTCATGTGCAGCTTGTGCCTCCCACAAACTCTGAGCAGAACAGAAACCGAAAACACACATTCGTTGAATGTGTAGTGTGTTCCTTTCAGCTGCTGTCAGATTTATTTGCTGTTGCTCTTTGGACATTTTATTGGTTTCTTCCACCAACACCTCTAATTCCATTGGATCAAACTTGTATTGTTGCTTGTGGTTTTGTGCAGTTGTCATCATGAAAACCATGACACACGCTAAATCCTCATTTAAATAGGCGTGTCTCCAACACATTGCACCCGCTGTTATTTGCGTAAGCAAACTTTGTAGATCACGTACTAATCACGGCCCCACCTCACACGCTAAATTCTGATTGTCACACGCAAATTAGTACACTTCCAATAAGGACAGTTATCTGCTGTTTTTGGTTATTAAGCAACAAATGGATGCTCATAAAGTCTAATGAGATCAAGCCTAAAAGTCACTTTTTCCCCTGATGATATGTTTGGGTTGATTTGGTCAGTTATTCTGAATTCTTCAATGCTACAGTCAGGGAGAGGAAACAGGCCAGAGGCAATAAGATTGGCTGGAGACAAATCTGTTTAGTGGAGTGTTTTCTTTAACATTGTTTGCAGGGTCTGCAAATTGCACATTAAAGATGTATAACAAAGAAGTCAACAGCATTTTAAAATCCCAAGAACTGCTTATCATGTAAAACATACAACCTTCATCGGATTCCGTCAGGCTTTCTGACACCTATAGCTCATCTTAATATCAGTGTTATACAGATTTAATTTGCCATGAAACATTAATCACATCTGCCTTCTAAAATCCCATCAGTATAAATACAGATTTTTTTTAATTATTTAAAACATTCCTACGAAGTTGTATCCACTTTTAGGAAGCAGTAATTTCACTTTTGGAATTTAGGCTACATGTAGCAAAAAGTTGCGTGAGATGCAAAAGTGCACAAAACTTCCAATTTCCTGTTGTAGTATGCAAGCCCAGTGTGTAGGTGGCAGCACCACCAAAACCAAATGCCTTCACATCTAAATCTATATTTCCTCTTTAGACAAGCATGACAAATCCAAACAACTTTGCGAAATGCACCAGTTAGAATAATGACTAAATAAATGAATAAATGAATAAATGTTGTCAATATCTGACATGATTCGTGCATCGCATTCGCTGCTGCTAGCATAACTTGAAGTTCCTCCTCAAAAAACGTTTTGCGTTTTTCCCCCTTTACTGTTGTCGTGTAAACAGGACCTTAAGGGAAACTGTCTTTGTTAATGCATTTGACCAATCTGAAAGTCTGATTTATGGAGAACTTTTCAAAATTTAAAGGATTTCCTCGACTTCTGATATTCCTGTTGCCGTCATAAAAAACAGCCTCAAATCTGAAGTTCAGTGTCAACTCCCTGTTGTCTCACCAGCACTCTAACTTCTTAGAGAATGCTGAAGTGCAAAAGCAAGTAGCAGAGTTGCCTTATAAAAAAGCAAAGTGGAGGCAACAATGCAGTAATGTGTTTGGATTATATTTCTCTAAAACTAAGAAGCATACTTCAATACAGGAAGGCTGTACAGCAAGCAACCCATGACACCAGACTGAAACACACATGGGCAGCAAAAGGGATTTAACTCAGAATAAACATTGTTATTTATTTGAAAAGCTGCCTTCCACTATAAATGATGGCCTTCCAATAACTGCTGGTCTGCACTCGCATCACAAGATGCCTCAGACTTTTGTAAACTACTAGATAAAGAATTCACATCTCCACAGCTAGAAAAACATTCAAGCTCAGGAGCAAAAGGCAATCTGTGTGGAAGTCTTAGCAGACAATGCCTTGTTTATTTCCTCTGTTCAAGGTTTCTGTCTGAAGTGGTTCTTAACAACCCCCACCTAGATGGCTTCAAACACACTCAGAGGGAAAGGAGTGAATGAGAAGCGGCAGGCACAGCAAAACCTGCGGGCTGTTTGTGCGAATGGGTTCTGGTGTGGCACCTGAGGACATTAAGCAAAGGTCACATAGATGCTGTTACAGGTGAGTGGGTCGCAGTTGGTTATGTGTGTGTGGGAAGAGAGAACATGTGCATATGTGCATCTATGGAGGAGGCAGTCGTGGGAATGAAAAAGATGAGCTGATGACAATATGTCCTCTTAGTTGTCCTTGAGGGTTTAAAGATAGAGGCTGCAGTCAGGCGGAACAGGAAGCTTGTCACTCATGAGGGGTGGTAATGGCGGAGGAGGTAGGTGGAGGAGGGTTTGCGAGACTTGGGGGAGTTGGGGGGGGGAAATGTGGCTTGGAGGCTGCACAGTGCACAGGGTCTCCTGGGAGCCATAGGCAGTCCTGTGATAGATGGAGGTGGGCAGCAGCAAAGACAGTTACACCACCGAACATTGTGTCCTTTTTGGTTTTAGTCCTTTGAAAATGTGTTCTGGTTTGGAAACACCAACAGGTGTTTGATCATTTAGCACCGGATATCAATCAGAAACAACTGAATAAATAATTACACATACAATACTGAATAAATGATAACATGAGATGTTTACATTGTTCCCATAACCAGTAAAATGAAGCAAAATGCATTAAATTGTTGATACACTACATCTTGTGAGCAATGAACGTTTGCCAGGGTCTCTACCTGGAACTGGGAACGGCTTTCTATGGCTTGCTCCCAGCTCCTCCCGCTCATTCGCCCCCCTTGCACTGAGCAGAGAGGCCCTGCCAACCTGTGACCTTGCCTCAGACAGAGCGCATCTACCCAGTGACCCAGTGATGTAGTTAGGGCTAATGTTCTCAGGGAGAGGTGGGTGGAGTCTCCACAATCCCATGTCAGAGCTGTGGGGTCAATGGCTTAGCCAAAGCCACACCTTTCTCTTCAAAAGAATACAGCTACAAAACGCATGGATGACAAAATAAAACTGCTTTGGGAATTAAAATACATTTAACACAAACAGAAGGTTAAAAGGTCATAAAAGTTGATATAACATAATATGGGACCTTTACCTTTATTGTCGGCCGTGGTGATGACTTTAGCCTGTGCAGGAAAACTGGTAATATTTTGAACCTTATAGCAGATATCCAGAGGACAGATAATGAGACTGAGAATTCCAATATCTACTATCTCCTGCATTAATGCCAGTATTGTCCATAACTGGTTTTTGAATGGCGTAATCTGTCCTTTTTTTTTTTCCTTAATGTAACCATGTCCGACTCAGATGTTATTGACCAAAAGTGCAACCCAGACTTATAGCTCCAATCCCAAAATTGCTATTTTTTTTGCCTGAAGATTCAGAATATCCTTTGCAAATGTGTGTTTGTTGAGACATCCTCTTTGATTTTGTTGCCTTGGAGGCATTTCATATCTTCACAGAGGTAACTCTTTGCAGTGCTCTCAGTCCCTACAGACCAGCTTTTTCTACGAGCATAGATGAGCACCCCTCTAAAAACCTGTCAACACATCGCCATCGGAGTCGACATTGTGCATTGGGTGAAAGCTGTTTGACTGAAAGACCTAACTTCAGAAGCAAAAGTTAGCAACAACCAATTCATAGCAATAAGGATAAAATTCCAAAAAGGATTAAAAAAAACCACAAATTAGTATCAGTTGATCTACACAATCTTCTTTTCTTAACACTTAGGACATAATCACACCATTCCTGTCGATCCAAATCCTTGTCGTTTTTGCTTGGAAAGTATTGTGTGTAGCATCCCGGTTTGATAAAGTGGTCTCTTTGACTGATGATTCACATCCTTTATTATGCATCCATGTATGCAAA
>JBAMHX010000008.1:14701736-14713313 GCA_037177515.1 Pseudomugil tenellus | reverse complement strand
GTAAGTAGCTTTGCTTTATGCCTTTCGTCAAACTTTTTCTCCCCTTTTGATTGCGCAGTAAGCTTCGGACCACGTGAACTTATGCCGCTGCCGTAAACATGTTTCTCTTTTGCAGCAGCTGCAGCAATTACGACTGCTTTACGGTACCTCACCCATCTGAACCTTTCAAAATAAAAGCCTTAGATATGTTGAAAGCATTAAACATTTCCTGAGCCATTTTGTAATACATCCAGCATTAGCAAGGTCATTTACATTGTGAATGCGCAAAAGTATTCTAATTCAGATAAAAAAGTGGGCTTAATCTTTCTACTAAGACAAATGAAACTCTCAGTTCATTTCATGCAAACCAAATACAGGAAGTGGACTACAAACCAAAGTGCAATGTCGATTGATTGTGGGTAAATAATCTTTTAAACGTCTTATTCATTTCAGAAGTGCAGCTTGAACGCAGTCTCCAAAATAATGTTGCACCCCCAAACTGAACCAAGACACCAATCAGACCAAGTTTAGTGAATTACCCGGATATAAAACGCACCTTTATTTTCACTCCAACACATAGCAGATATGTATACCCTGTATATTATGTGGCAGAATAAAACTAGAGTATTAGCAACAACACTTACACAATCTAGAAAAGCTTACGTCTAATTTTTTTCCCACATATTTCTGATTCTGCGTACCTTAACCTTTGACGTGTTGGTCTGTGGCAGCATTTTATATCTGAACATTTACTTTGTCAGTAAATTTACCCCTGACAAAGTATTTATTTTTGCTAAGTTTTCACAAGATACGATGCAGAAGGGTTTGTATCTCTGCAGGATATCTATGTGGATACTGTGGTATGAGTGACAAGCAAAACATGCAGAATGATGACACACTGAGCATGTTTGCACAGCAGTCCTTTTCACGCAGGAGTCATAGCATATCTCTACAAAAGATGTCCACGTAAAGCTGCCAATGTTCTGGTTTAGTCAGATGAACTCTATCAGTGTTCCCATCACAGCAGACTCACACAGCAGCATGGTTGGCAAAAACTTTGTACAACACTTCCAGGTAAATGTAGTAGCACTTCCATTCTGACCCCCATGTACCACCTTTATACTCAAATGGGTCATAAAATGCACAACAAAGGCCTTATATAGGAGTTGCTGTCCTTTAATACAAGGTTAGTTGGGTTTTGTGAGGAGTTATTGTATTTTTGCTGCTTTTTCTGATGTGATGCACAATGTGATCGTTTGCACTGCATAGAACAGTTCTTTCACACCACATGCATGAATCAGAGGAATAGCAACATACACAGATATATATTGTGTGCACATGCACTACCTGAAGAGCTTGAGTCTACCTGTTTAACAATGCCAGTAGGCTTTTCCACTCGAGACTGTGAATGGAGCACTTCACCATATTTATGTAGAGGAAAGTGGTATTTTTTAAAGCATACTTGAAGAAACTCCTGAACTGGATTCTATATTCGCAGCAGAAAGGCATGCTGTCTGGGTGCTGACTCATGCAGAATGCAATTTCGGCTAGTTTTCCCTGTTATAAACAGAGTAATTGTTTGTGTAATGTCAAGCTATAGTGCATTCAGACACTTATTTACTGCAGCTTGTGCAGCTTTAATGTGTACTTTAGAGTCCAGGATTTCCATCTGCGACATAATATTTTTTGGCCAATGTTTTGCAGTAAATTCTGGAAATTCTGAAACTGAACAATCAAGTGTATAAATTATTTAAAGGAGTAATTCCCAGTTGTTTGTCAGGTATGAAGATACATTCTTACAGAGTGAAAATTTAAGAAGTGGGCAGAATAAGTGGAACACCTCTGCGTTCTTGTCAATGATGCAGAAGAAGCATTCCTTCTATTACTCTTTCTTTATTTTGACTCCAGGCTCTTTGTCCTCCAGCAACTTGAGCCTCCTCACACGGGCGGTTATATGAAAACTACCAATATCTCCCTTGTACTCTGGTCGCACTCCGGGTGGAATTTATTTTCCCTGTATTTTACCAATGGTTTCTCATTTTCTCAGAAGTAAAAACATGCTTATCAAGACATATTGAAAAGTGCTCCTGGAGGAGTGAAATATTTCACAAAACAGTAAACAATTCCTGCTTTTCTACAAATCTGCCATCAGAAGAAACACACGCACACATACACTGAAGTTTCACCTTACACATATTAAAGAAGAGTTTGAGAATTTCTTCCAATAGACCACATTAAGCTGAGAGAAAAGTAGAAGCGGGTTCCAATGGAAACATTACTTGAAAATGAGGACCCACAAAGGAGGTAATTACAACTGGCATGGAGCCCCCACCCAGAAACAGCAGTGCAGATGGTTGTTTCACATGCAAACACATGCTTCCAGACATTGTCTGGTGTACGTATTTATGGATGTTTTCTCATGTGGGGTAGTTGTAAAATAATGTGTATATAAAATTGAAAAAAAGGAGGGTGGAGAGATTTGATTATGTAGTGTCTTGAGACCGGGGAGATTATGCTTGTGGACACTGATTACCAAGCCTGTCAAGTCTCAAGGTCTGGTGAATTTGGATAAATGAAGTAGGAATGTTCTCCAGCTGCCAAACACATGCAAGCTGGTGTTTAGGGATGCCTGCTGAATACAGCGGCAGGTTCTGGACAGGTGCCAGAACAAAAAATTCAATTTAGAAAATACTGGTCAGTCACTAATGCATCATCAACTTAGTCAGTAAGGGTAAAATGAGCCCACTGGTGAAGCATGACATTAATCTCACTGAAGACAGCCTGACAGTGAGAACAATACAACACACTGTAACATGTTTCTGACAGTAGAAATACAATACACCAAGTAATGCAAGCATTTCTTTGTCATTTCGCATGTATTTGTGTAGGTACCAATACATGAAAAGTAAAATAATATGAATAATAGTATTATTAATAATAATCTAAGAATATGAAATAATATTTAGAGGTAAAAAGAAAAAACAGAAGCACAGAAACAGCAACAGATATCAAAATTAGGAAAAGCATGGTAGCTATATCTTCCCAAACACTGTGTACTATGCATATGAATGTACAACTCAGATCCTCTCAATATAGATGGATTTTCCAGTGATACCACTTTACACCACTTGATGGGCACCATCAAGAGATGAGTTGAAAGTAATCAGAACAGCACATAGAAATAGTCCGCGATGCTGAAGAAGTAATATAAAAAGCAGTTTAAAAAGCCTTAAAGTTAGTGATATTTTTTCTCTCTCTGTCATTGTCCAGTATTTTCTTCTGGAGCAGAAGACAACACAAATACAAGCCTCTAAATGAATTCATTATCTTGAGTAGGAATACAAACTATCTAATCTGTCAAAACGCCGTCCTCCAGCAGTGTTCATCTTTGGATACAAAAGCTACAAAATTAATAGTTAAACAAATAAAATAAAAAGTAAATTAAGTTTAAGTTCAATTGCTAAGTAATCCCAAATTAATGTTTTATCATCAAAATGCTCTGAAGACCACAGGAATTACATGCATTTCAGCTACGTCAACATATGGAGCATTTTCTAGTTGATGGGAGAGTAATAGAGTTAGTCTTGACATCTAGCAGAATAAGATTGCTAGTTGTCACATTTTAAAAACTCAATATATGCAATTAAAATTTTACTCCACTTACATTTATATTAGCTGGGATCTTTGACTCTATGATGTGAATGTAGCAGCAGAGACAGAAACAGACTAACATGCTGAACAGGTCATTTGAAGATTACTTTAAAAGTCAGAAAATTTCCTATAAACTCCTTGTATACAAGCAAGTTGAAGTTTCGTCAGATTAGTACCCATTTCTACTTACAAATCCACTTCTAAAAAGATATGTATTTCATTGTGTAAAATATAAAAAATGCAGATGGAATTTTTTTTTATAAATCTCATAAATTGATATTTGATCAAAACTAGAAAAGAAAAAATCCAATTTTGTCTTTGAAACATTTTACTACTTAACGTTGAATATTTAAACTTCCACTTGACTGCAAATAAAAAAGTTGTAACATCATTACATCAACAAAACGATGCGTGTAGCAATGTAAAATAAGCTGTTGCACATACTGTATATCAATAAGACTTGCCAGTAGCAATAAAATGTTCAACTGTTCATCTAAAAATCTATTTATCTTTATGTTTGCATGTCTTATAGTTGTTTACATGTCTTGTGTATTTACCAAGATATAAAACAGACAATGAGGTGAAAATTCTTCTGAAACACTACATGTGACTTTATCATCAGAAGATGTTGACTTTTTCTTCTGTGTTGTATGACCTTCATTAATCTTACTCCATTACATTTTGGGAAAAAAAAATGGTCTTCATAATATGTCTAGTTCTGGTTTATTTCACTATTATGGTAAAATAGTATGGACTGTGATGGACCGGCGAGTTGTCCAGGATGTACCCCGCCTCTTGCCCAATGATTGCTGCCATGGGCTCCAGCTACAAGAGACCCTTCTGTGGAATGAGTGGTTCAGATAACGGATGGATGGATGTTATGGATCCTGGATGCACATGGGCTATAATATTAAAAACAAACAAACATAAAATACAGATACTGTTGATGTGTTGTCAAAGAGCTGTACCTCGGTTTAGCATCATGCAGTATCTCTGTGTGCTTATATGTGTCCAAATTCTCATTTACCCTGGGGATTTTAGATTTAAATCTAGGATTTTTTCTAAAATACTTTAAGATGAAAAAAGAAAATGAATAATCAAGAAGGTCATTTCAAACACAGTAACAACGTTTCAACTCTGTTTTCATTTTTGTGTTGTTGTGCATTTGTTTTTATGTCAAAAACTGCAGCACTAACAGTGTGCAATAAACCTGATTTGTCCTTGCTTTGCCCTTATTGAGGTTGTTTTTAGATGAAAAAGTAATCATTTTGATATTAAATACGTGCTGAGTGTGTTATTCACATTTTCCTTTGGATGCAAGGACTCACTTTCCTGGCGAGATATGATGGTGAGCTGTCTCATGAGATATCAGGAGCTGTCATCTTTGACTGAACTTGCCTGATACCAGTCAGAATTGTCAACTCGCTGCCCTCTGTGTACAGCTTTGATGGAAATTTCTGCTTTAGCATCAGATCACTGCAGGGCATATGGCATAGCAGCATCTACCCTACTGCAGCCTAAGCTGTAGCTGTAACCTGAAGTTCACTTATCCAGAAAAGCAGAGTGCAACAACTGTGATTAGTCCAATTGCTATGCTGTACGTGCTCATGGCTTTGCTCAGATAATGCCCGTGTGGAACAAGATGTAAGATGTAATAGTATCTAATTGTATCAGCATTGTTTATATTGGTACTGCAATGACCAGCATTCTACCTGTAACTATTTTATTTTGTTTAGAAACTCCAGCAGCCTTATGTGCCACTTCCCGATGCCGTCCTCGTTGTGTGTGTTGTTGGGACGTCAGGAAAAGTGATTGCTGTTAACCATGTATTAGCTGCCACACACTCATTGAACCAGAGTTGCTTTTGTCTGAAACAGTAGCACAGAAATGCTGCTGGCAACCAGGGCTTCAGGGATCTGACTGCAGACCAGTACAAACGCTATCAGTTGTGTTTGGGGGTTACGTTTTCACTAATCACTCACAAGAGACCAACATTGTGAATTTGTGATTTCAAGGCAGCACAGAGACATAGCCATGCCAACGTATTTGTTTTGCCTGGTTTTAGGACAGAAACAACATAAAAACAGTTGTGGCTGGCCCCCACAATGTCTAATTTGGGGAAGGAAGAGCACCCAAAGTCCCACTCCCACCCAATAGTCTTCTATTAAATTGCAAATTAATCTTAAAAAAAACACCAGCAAGCACAGCAGAGTGTGTCTGTCTGTCTCTGCAGAGGCATTTCCACAAATTATCATAACTTAGTGAGTTCAACCAATCGGTTGGATGCGGTTATGAGCATAACTGCATTGAGAGGCAGAAAGCTAAGCTGTGAAGTTACAAAGGTTACTTGTTAGTCTTTATTGGGTATAGATTACAATATCAATCTTGATATATGAGAAGTGGCCTCTGACTCCAGATTATTTACCTCAAAAACTTAGTTATTATTGTTAAAATAGAAACTTCATCATGTTATATAAACAGACTTGCTGGATATGTTAATGAAAATATTAGCAGGATGTTGAGTTTTATCACTGTTGTAATATACAGTACAGAAATCAGGTTTTATTCTACTTGATATTATAATTGAATAAGAGAAAAGTGTAAATAAAATTAAAAATTTTCTGTCACTTGAATACAGACAGACAGGACAGAGACAGAGAGGAAGGAGACATCCGATGAGGAGATGAGTGAAGAAGAGTAAAATCAGATCCTGGTAGAATCTAGTCTTCAGATCAGTGATGATGGAATTAATTACAGACCTTTGTCTTGCTACTCTGTGTTTAGGAATTTGTTGAATTCTGACTGGAACCTTTTATGTTGGCTTTATTTCCTCGCTGCACATAAATGACTTCAAATGAAACAAACACAGAAACAAAATTTGTTTTATAAGCTGATTCTGTTTTGACCATAAGAGAGAGTATGATCGATGGATAAAGCAGCTTTGGAACATGGATTGGTGAACAGACCTGGGAATTATCAAACAAAATGTGGAATTAGGTGTGATATGTGGCTTTTATATTCAAGCATTATCATTATTTAACATAGTTGCCATAACTGCTCCTTAATAATTGCTCTTCATCATTACATTTATCTTCCGCTCATCGGGGTTTCATCACTGGCTAAAAGGAACAACTTTGTGTGTCATCTCCTGAGGGATCTCCTTGTCTTTAAACCCCAGAAACGCCCCTCCCTGTATGAGTTTAGACTTTACATTACCTGGATGATGAGAACAGCTGAACTACACAAATGTGCCATTATTTTTTTCTTTTTGCAGCAGATGTGTCACTTTTGAAACTAGGTCACAAAAACACTGAAGTCGCACAGGGACACCGTATCAAAGGCTTATTTAATGTGATTCTTTGTTTATAGGCTATATTTAGTCACTAAAATGTGCTTAACATTCACAACAGTCACTACATTGAGCTTTTTGGAAGCAAATCCAGAAAAAAGGCCCCCAATTACAAAAACAAGATATGTAGTTAGGACTTATGTCTGGAAGCCGTACGCTTGTGCCTAGTCAGTGTGTAATGAAAGGACAAAGTCCTGATCCAAATATACACATCTGTAAGGTACTGAAACATTCCTAAATTGTAATTATCCCAAGTGTAGTTGTGGTTTGTTGTATATAGCGCTAAGTAGCTGGATGTGAGTCATTTAAAATCCAAACAGTTTCCAAGTTTGCTTTTTTTGTTCTCAGGAAGTTCTTCCAGTAACACATACAAACACCACATGAAAGTTTAAATTGTAACCACTGAAATGCTTAGTTGCCTGACATTCTGATGACAGCCTATTTTGATCTTGCTAAATGTTCTGATGTTGCATGCTTCAGTTTGAACTCCTACGTTGCCACACAGAAATCTCATTCTACTTATGTGTAGCATTAAATCCTGAGTTAAGTTAAAGTGCTTTGGAGGTTCACCCATGCAGTTGCTTTAGGGATCAATTATTACTGAACTGTTTGACAGCTCGCAGAGCAACAAGCATATATGCTAAACGCTAAGGTCATTAGCCTTTTAAAGAATAAGCTAAAGCAAGATGCAAAGATGTCAAAATGAAAAATGCAGCTATTTTCCAAAACCAAAAACAAAGTAACTGGTAATGTGCCTCATACAGTAAGTATCTTCATTCTGAGTCAGTTCTGCTGTTTGATAAGGTGTTTTTTTTTTTAACTCTTTTTACCAAAAACAAAGAAACACAAACAGGCTGATCCTAATATATTTGAAGTCATATAGGCCCAACTTTAGACTTTAAATCTTTAGATCTTTGTCGGTCGGTCGGTCAGTCGGTCGCTCCCTCACTCACTCACTCACTCACTGAAATACACAAATCTCTTGCTGTTTTTAGCCTTATCGGCTGCATGGAAAACAATCTAATAAAAACCATTTTAGCTTCAATTTTGATTAAACTTTTTAAGTACTAGCTCGACACAACTATACTACTTGTACTGAGAAGAAGAAAAATAGACGAGACTGAGTATACGAAGACTGGAGAAAAAGATGTTTTTGTAAATTTTTTTTAAGACAGGAGGGAGAAGACTGCACACGTGCGTCACTGCAGTGGGAGAAGGAAAGCATACGCAGAACGACTGGAATTAACTCTGAGTAGAATTAAGGTTTACATGATAGAGGAATTATTTAATTTGGCTTTAAGATCAGAATAAACCATCCACTTAATTTGGAATTAAACTTAATTCTAAATTGTGAATTCCACTCGGAAGTAGGTGTTCACATGGGTGCTTTTCATCTGTTCAAAGCAGAGTTAACTTTTATTCAGAATTAAAAGTCTCATGTATCCCAATGTGTCCCCCTTGCATTACTCATCTAAAGAAAAAAGCCCCGTTCGGGAATAAGCGGTAGAAAATGGATGGATAGATGTTTTACTCTGAGCAATAAGGGGTAAGATAATGTTTTAAAGCATTCTCTTTTCTGCTATTTGTGACAAAAAAATGTTCACTTGTTGAAAACAGCATATTAAAAGTTTTCTTTCTCCTTTTCTAAAAATCTATCACAGTTTGTTTCTGTCATCACACCTCATGAGCCTTTACAGCCTTTATAACCCACTTTAATAACAGTGCTCTTTGCTAATATGGAGATGTTATGGCCCCACTGAATCAGTGGAAGTCATTGGCTGTGGGGCGGGTGGGGTCACTTCTGGTTGAATGATTTGATTACTTTTTGAGTTTGTAGTTCTCCCAGGCATCTTGTTTTCTTCTTATCTTTATTCGTTATGCCTCCCATTTAGATCTATATTTAATTCACTGAGGAATAAATAGAAGTGGTATTGTTGAGTCTAAATTTGTGGCAGAGAGATTCAACACGCTCTACATTCTACATGATTGATTTAAAATCAATCATTGATTTGGTGGATTTGGTAAAATTCAGCAACTAAAAATGTTTTCTTTAACTCCCCTTTTTAAACTAAAAGAAGAAATAAAAGGAAATGAAACTTTTTCCAAAGATTAAAAAACAATTGGAGTTGAAATAAAGTGGTACTTCCAGGTACATTTTTTGTTCGGACTAATGGAGCAGGCAGATATTTGAGGGCTTGTGGAGTAAATGGAGCATATTTGGGCAGTAACTTGAATGGAATCTTGGCAGAAGTCTCCAGCTATCATTCCCTCTGGCTTTATTTTCACCACAGCAGTCAGTTCAGAGTCTGTGAATCTTTAACGGAGCCTACCTTTTACTTCTATCAGCCTACTCATACCTGAAAGGAGTGTAATGACCCACTTTCTCCTCTTGTCCCTCTGCGACTCTGACGCTTACCACGTTTGACCACCTCTCCATGGCTGACTATAGTCTGCAGCTGCTGTTAATTTACAGGAGCCGTGTGCACCGCCTTTTCAGCTCTGAAGCATATATGACTAATCACACTAGTCATTTTAAACAACTTGAGCTCTCTTTGGCTATAAATCACCATGATGCGGGCTACTGTGCCTATAATAGAGCTACATTCAGAAAGGAGGAGGGCAGGGGGACTTTGGGAACTATTCAGCTCTGTTGGTCAACACACTATTGTAAAACAAACTCCAGGGTTTGAACATATTGTTGTTAGATGTTTTGCTGTTTTTGTGATCTCAATGAAAATCAAGGTGAATACAACAAAGAGTTGTCTTTTCTTTGTACAAAAGCCCAGGAAACACAATCTTTTCCTGGACTTTATCCTTAGAAAGTGCATCTCTTCCTTCCTCTTTTTTCATGTTTCATGTTTGTTTTTAAATTTGCATTTGCTGTCACCACCTCTACAAAATCCAGACAACTTAATTGGAGCTCTATTAATATGCAAAAGAGGTTTCTTGGGTTACAAACTTACTGTTCATGTTCAAACAAATGTGACAAAGATACTATCCAGGCTGGAGAAAAAATGTTTCTAACTTACATTAAACCAATGTTTGATCTGCTTTGAACAGACTTCTTATAGTTGAAGCCAAGCCCTTGGTACACTAGAGAGAGAAAATACTGCCTTTTTTCTTTGACTCCATAACAAGAAGAAAAAACTGTTTACAAACTGCCCAATAGTAGATTTCTTTTCTTTTTTTAATCTGAGCCTGCCAGCTAAACAGAGGGGACTTCACTCAGCCTTTAAAGATGGTCTCTATCCACCTTTTTGAGAAGAGAGAAATGATGTAAGATTCCCCAAATTCCTCAAGCCAACATGAGATATATGTACTTTAGACAGTATCAACAAGCAGGAAAAAGTAGTAAAACATAAATGAATCTCAACAACACTCCTGGGCTATGACTGTGCTGCGCCATTTCTTTTTCTCAGTCCTGTCACTGCCTCGCTGTTGCATCTTCGCTTTAGGCTTTTCTCTGCCAAGTGGCCACTGTGCCAAGCTGAAGAACAATCTGCTCCTTGTCAGTAGCACTGAATGAATCCTGTTGCTTATTGTTGATGTGAACACGTTATTTGAATACGACCAATCTCCTATAATAACAGGGCTGTTGTGGTTTATGAAATATTCATCAAAGGCATCCCCCTGGAGACTCGGATGCATTCAGATGCATATCTCAAAATCTGAAACAGACTTCAGCAAACAAAAGATTGGAAGTGGTGATTGCGAGCCAATGAACTATGAGGCTGACAGTCGGGAGGGGAGTGACCTCTATAGTGGATGCATCTCCTTGTCGCTCTGCTGGTTTTCAGCCATTCTACCTCATAATAAATCAACAGGAGCACACTCTAGGATTCAGCAGCTAAGTGGCATTTAAGGAACAGCTTGTGAGACTGGTAAGGCTGCAATTTGGATAATTTAGAAGCAAGGCAATAATTTAACCAGATGAACAGCATTAACAGAAACCGGAAAGTTTTTAAGCCACTTAAGATCTTAAGTGAAAATAAACTAAAAAAGTCAAAGTGGCATTTAATTAAAAGGTAATGAAGGACAAACATACTGTTTTTTATAAGGGCAAACACACGTTTTTATTTACAGGGATTCATTCAGTTTTGAGGTTGTGACCAGGAACATCTGGTGACAAAAGATTTTCAGGGTTATTTTCCTTTTTGTGTTTGCGATGTAGATGGTGGTAGACGAGTATTATTATTTTTTTTATCTCTTCTTTTATCATTTTTATAATTATTAATATTTTTACATTTTCTTTTGATGTGTTTCTTATTTTGATATTTTAAAACATTTTCATGTGGAAGACTGGTATTTTTTTCTGCCATACACATTAAAAATAAAGGTTACACTTAATTTTGTTGTGATTATGATGCCTCAGGTCCCTTCTCTGTCATTTGCTTCCTGTTGGAAATTGCTTGTGTCAAGCTCATTTATCACAAACGACTTTCCTTAAAGAAATTAATGTTTACTCAAATCATGTTTACTTTGGAGCTAAATTCCGTCTGAACTTTGTCTAAAAATCTTTCGAATATAAAGCTTTTGTCAAATTTATCCTGTGCTGCATTATCTCAACATTTGTCAAACTTGTCACTTAGATTCCTGGG
>JBAMHX010000008.1:14648818-14690900 GCA_037177515.1 Pseudomugil tenellus | reverse complement strand
AATTTGTGTTTCATGTTTAAATGTGATATCCCCTGGTGTTAAGCTAATGCACAGGTAATTCTGTGGTAGGAGCCATGGGTGGAAATCACCCCCACAGATCCCTGATTGGCTGGCAGCATCCAGACCTGCCCACTCAGCCAAAGCCCGCCTCTGTTAAAAAAGACCAACAGAGACTCTGCTCTCTCTTCCCTTCTGCTCTCTTGCACTCTCTTCTTGCCTCTGGACTCTTGGCCTCTTGACTGCCCTCTTGGCTCTTGGCCCCCCTGGATCACGCTTGCTACCTGCTTCTGCTAATGCTTGTGTGAAAAGCTTTGTCGCTGCTCGCTGGAGAACAAAAGGAGGGCCGCATGGTCTACACATGGCCACTCAATCCACCCCTAGAATGAGGAATTAAAACTTCCACTCTGCAACCAAGCTTGTGCCTCCTAACGGAAGTTCGATTTTCCACGACAGCTTAAAACCACCTCACTTTTGGACACTATTGAACTTTCCACCCTCAGCCTCCAACCTCAGCCATCAACCCCAGAAGGAACCACTGAAAGCTGCGAACCCCCAAAGACAGGCTTCTCTTGGATTCAAAGGCGCCAATACGGACCAACACCGTCTCAGCACCCCAGAACGGATCCGGACCCAAGCCCAGTCCACTCGTTGAAGCTGCCGTTCTGAACGAACCCCATTTCCTCAGCAAGGAACTATGGGTCCTTATCATCATCACAGTTTTACTTAATACATGTTTAATCCCACACACATAGTTTCTTCTCCATAGAACTCAGGGTTATCATCCACTCTCACCGCAACACTGTTTTATGTTATGTTTGTCTAGTCTGTCTTGTTCGTTATATATTTTATTATTTCTCATATTTAGCCATGTATAACCTGTAGATTAGATAATAAATACCCCTTTTACTATCTGGTCATTGTCTGTCTTGATTTCTGTGGTCATGATCCAAGTCAATTCAAACTAGAACTTACGACTATAACATTTGAGACGGATTGATTTATTGAGACTGATAAATCATTTTATTCTTTGATTGTGTTATCAACTCATCATTGAATAAGGTTTCCTTCTATACCTATAGTGTTACAAAGGTAACCTAGAAAATAAGAGGTGGTGACTGAAGGTTAATTATAAATTAATTACTAATTGTTAATAATAATATTTCATATTAATATTGTCATAGTAATTCCATTAAACTGTTTTAATCCTTACATGAGGAATGCTACAATATATATTTATTTTTGCTATAAATTTGTGTTTGGATGCATATCGAAATAAAATTTGTGAGCTGAAAAATACTGAAATGATTTTATTTATTTGTTTATTTTACAGGGACAGTACAACTAAACATCATCACCTATAGGCAACTGATGCAATGTACACAAGGCTTTTAGCTAAAGGCTTCTAGCTAAAGTCTCACCAGGGACAGCCCCTGTCCCTGGTGAGACTATTGATCCAAATAAACAGAATTAACAGTTAATAATACAGATAAAAAAAAGGTACTATACAATTACATTGTAAATAAAACACATAAAAAGACAGCGAATAATAAAAGACTGGGAAGGTTACTTCCTATATCCAGATAAAGTTTTCAGTGTTCACACTGTTGTTGGTCTTTAAGCCAGTGTTTCAGTTTTATAGAGAAAAGCCTCATGTTTGACAGTGACTTCAGATCCTGTGGTAAAATATTTCATAACTGAACCTATAACTGAGAACGATGATTGTCCCAAAGTGGTTCCCACTTACTCTTGCTCTAACATCTAGTTTGCACTTTTCACAATCTGAATCTGTCAGAACAGCTGGAGATCAGACAGCAAACTTAAAGGAGAACACATTAGGAATGTTTTCTACCAGTTGTTTATTTGCATTTATGACTTTTCCTGCAGGCTTTCAAAGCTCAACTTTTCAAACCTAAATTTTTGTTGACATTTACTGTGGTAAACTTACCTTATAAGGTTAAATTACTTCCACTGTTACAGGCAGACATGTGGGAGCACATGCAATTCATTTTGATATGTTTCTGTTGCTATTTAAATCTTCTACATTCTCTTTGATTTGTTATTTAAATGTTTCTTATTTTTTTTTATTTCTGAAGTAAATATCTGGCTTTTTAGCTGCTAACTACTTCAATTTGTTCACCATCTAGTTTGTAGCTGTTTAATTGGTGATGCAATATGCTGGTATGAAATTCTGCAGCCTTACAGTAAAGCATTTAGCTTTAGCTGCTGATTCTCAACTGGCTAAGTGTTTCTATGATCTGTCTAAGGTGTACTTCTCCTCTAAGCTCAGACATGCTTCTTGTTACATTACACAAGACAGAGAGGTCATGGGGAACGGACGTCTTTAAGCTACAGAATCTGGATCACACTACTGGAGAATCAGGAGACGCTTTCAGATGAACTGTCTTGAACCTTTCTACACATGGAGTAGCTGCTAATTAAAATATACTTCTTCCTTCTGCTTATTTGCAAAATCTCTGAATAATTTCATAGCTGAGATCTCATTGTCATTTAGAAGGTGTGAATGAGAAAAGTAAAATAAAACTGTCAAAATTAGAAAAAAAAGCTTCTAATGCTTTTTAAAGCAACGTGTATTTTCACCTGATGTATTTATTGTTTGTTTCAGACTTGACTTCACATGAGGGGAAATGGAACCAGAATAGAAATAAAAGATAGAAATCGTGTGACTCAGCATAGAATCTGGTTTGAGCCGGTAAACAATAACTACATTTGCTTCCCGTGTGACTGTGAATGCAGCAGGTACTGTCATTTTGGAGCATTAACAGCTGGTTTCATGCACTTCCTGTCAGCCTGTGTGTATATTTCCACCCATTCATTAGTGATATGGATGTGTAATTTAAATATAAACAGCAAAGCAGGCAACATTATGGACAACTACTCACTCTTCAGAATCCTTTGTCATTTAGTCAATAATATTTCTGGTACATTTGCAGAAGAAAAATTATGAACACATAACAAGCGTAACAGCACATCGCAATAAAAACCGAAAAAACAAGTTTCAAGGTTTGATTATGATCAAATTTATGACAAAATTTAACGGTAGGATTATAGAAGGTAGAAGAATCTGTTACTTTGATCATAGTTCAACTGCTGCACAACAGTGTACGAGTGTATTATTCCACAAAGTTCTAATTATGAGAACGCTTTTCACACCAGATCTCCTGCTGTGAAGCACACGTGTCTGACATCTGAAAATGTCAGACCTAATTGTTGGGATATTGTCAGGTGTGTGTGAAATGGCTGAGATGTGTCACATCCAGACTCCACACTTACTGCTGAAACAAAAATCAATATTTCAATCATTAGACTTTAATCATATTCACATCAGGATCGGGTGGATGACTCTACATGGTGGGGGATTTGGTTAAGTTGGGAGATGCAACATTCTTCTGGACGGAATTTGCTTTCACGCTGAATGTTCTTAAACAAACTGGACCTTTGCAATAACCTTTTTACCTGATGGCCAGAGGCGGCATTTCATCATGATTTACTGAAGGAGAAGACAAGACACACACACCAATAAGGAAAACTGACTTATCTGCTGGTTAATGCAGGATAAATTCGGTTTCCACATTTGTGCAAAACATGGAACAGCATTGGACTCCAGCGGTCTGGAGTTGAGCTTATTTTTATCAGAGCTTTTACCATGTTCTTCCACCATCTGACCCCGAGCCATTTCTCCCAGTCAAAGATGCTTATCATCCCACTCACAGGTATCTTTTGGTTGTGTTTACCCAAAGTGCCCTTTACTTTGTTGTCTGTTTCATGTATTTGGTTCACTTGAAGTGGGCCGAGACCCACATTTGCAGACCAGAGTTTGATCTTTGATCCAAATCAGAGGCTGTTTATGAATTCACACCATGGTAGACGAAGGGGCTCCCCGAGCAAGCGGACAGGAATTCAAGTCACTAACTGGAAAGGGCTGGTGGGAATGGAGCCTTAGTTTTACATTACACAACTTAGATAGAGTTTTAACCCTTTAATGGCTTAAATAAGAACAAATGCTCAGAAAACCTGAAAAACCTTTTTGATCCTTTAAAAAAATCTGAAAAAAAGTGTTTCATATATGATACATTAGGCATTAAGGGGTTAAGTCTACCCAAGATATAGATCATTAAAAGCTCTATTAGATTATCAATAGTCAGACTTACCAGTTTATCTTAATTCTAACATGTTTGTAAGCAGCTAGGAGATGAAAAAAAGAAAAAAAAAACCCTCGTGTATCTATGGCAACAAACAACATGTCTGTTTGACTCTATTGCATCAAATTAGATTTAACATGATTAAAGATTCTTATAGATGTATAGTTAAGCTGAATTAAAGATATTTAATACTATACACACCCAGTTCGGTGCTAATTCATGTAACAACTACATGCTGCTCATGGTTAGCTAATAAAAGTGTCCTGCTGCGTATCACCTCGCAGCCTCATAGAGGGTACTGACTGCCACATTTCTGCAGGGAAACTAATCAATCTCTCTACCCTCACAGCAGTTATTTCACTAAGGACGCACATCCTAGTTTCACCATGTTTGAGGGAGTTTTTCTTCCATCTGATAGGCAGGTGATTCCCTTTTGAAGTGGCTCCATCTTATTCCCTGATGCAGAGGCCAGACAACGAGCCTCCCCCTCAAGGCCCCATTAAAGCAAACCCAGTGTCCATAGGTTTGATATTCATCGCCTGGGCAACCTCTGCCATCAACACATTTTTAAGCCACGTGAGAATGATCACAGCTTATTAAAGTGGAAATAATGACTGCTCTGCCTCCGGCATGAAATATTTAACAAGGACAAAGGAGATGGCTCAAAGGTGATTCATATCTATGTTGAAAGGAGTGATTGTGGACAAAGCCATCTATGCAGGAAGTGCTGATGACCCCTGGTTAACCTGAGCTTAGAAGGAACTGTCTGCATTTGAAATTTGCACCTTAACGTAAGCAGAAACTGAGGAGTACTGACAGAAGGTGTCCAGAATGAGTGTTTATTAGCTTTAACAGACATGTTGTTTTAACAGCATGTGACACCCAGCTCACTACACTTTCTTTTAACCATATGGCATTTAAGGTGCACACAAGGCCGACTTATGAATTCAGGTTTGAGGTACATGTGTTCATTTTTAAGCATACATTTTGCTGAATCGTTTTCTCTCATTCCTAACCCAGCTCACAACATATAGAGCATCCAATTTCTGGATGTGAAATTATAGATGTATTTCTCCTTCTGGCTCTGTAAATTAGCTTCTTTCGGCCCTTTGGGAGAAGAGGAGAGTGAAAACTGTTCTCCATCAAGTGTGACTGAATTGGATTTTACAAGATGGATTGCAAGAACAAGAATTTATCCTAATTATGTGGCCAAAGGGTTTCAGCCTTTCTGCAGCCACTCTGCTCAACAGCAATTAGGGTCTGTTTTTTAGTTATCAGGATCCTTCATTGTGAAAAGATGTTTACAATCTGAGTAGAAAGTAGATAAATTCAACAATTGGGCATTTGGAGTAGGAAAAAGTGGTTTTTGGTCTGGGCCAAGAATTCATGAAATTACAGATCTGACGGCCAAAACATGAGCTGAGGAAAACACAGCTGTCTCTTCTATAACCCACACATCTTTTAATCAACTGGAATACAATACGGACTGCAGAGACTGTCTCTCTATTTTTGTACGGCCATCCATTTCCCTCTCTCGCATATTTCTCTCTTTGATGTAACCTGTATGATTTTCAGATGTGAAAACTCAGGGTGTCTTTCATCTATTTCACACAAGGACCACATTTACTGCAGACGGTAGCAATAAGGCTGATGACTGGTATGGACTGAGGTGATACTTAGTCTTACCTTCCCCAAACTGGGGCCCCACAGATATGCTAGACTGAAAATACAGACAGCCAAAATGAGGAACACCAGGGTCAGGAGCAGAACCACCAGCTGGTAGGTGTGAGACTTGGTTTTCTTCTCTTTCACAGCTTCCACCTGCAAACAAGTTCAAAATTAATGGAGCATAAATATTCTTATATTTTTCCAGACATGTTGATTTTTTTCTTTTTAACGTGTTCATATTCTATTCTAAATAGAATTCTTTTATAAGTTTTCTAGTCTTATTGAACAGGAAAATACATTTTTTTTGCCATCATAGCTGACACAATGAGTTCTCCTTTATCACTTTCACATGCTGATGAACACATTATGAGGTTAAACGTCTTGTCCAAAGACCCTTTGACCTGTAATTTCAGGAAGCCAGGATTCGACTACCATTCTTCCAATTAATAGATGGCTGCCATTTCTCCTAAGCTATAATTTCCCACAAATTAAATTATATTTAGGTATTTTACAGTTTTTAAGAGATAATTATTAATCCAGAAGTATGTAGTAAAGCAGAAAAAAAATACAAGCAGCAGTGCCAAAGTTAAACTCATATACAAGCTAATGTCTGTGTAGCATGGACATATAGCAAATTCTGAGTTTCCTTTTTCTAACATAAACATGTACAATAAAGACCTTTATTGTCCACGTCTAGAGTCTCTCAGAGCTAACTGTGCTAACTTGGATCTAATGGGAACTAATTGGCTAACGGAGGTTGGCGGGCTAAAGCTTGTTAACTGGCTAAAACCGCGGCTGTGCTACACTCTCCCTTCTTGCCTTCTGATATGGGAAACCTGTCAATCGAAAGGACACACCATAATTATGTCAAATTTTAAGGTTAAATAAGCTTAACCCAAAAACTAAAATTTGTTGTTGTTGCAGGCTGTAAACATGTTTATTCATGCTGTGAAGTTGGCTTTTTAACATGAGAGTCTATGAGGATTTGCACTGTATTGGTGCCCCTAGTGAAACCACGGTACTACTTTATCAGTAGTACCGTGTAAGAAGGTTCAATGATAATTCAAGAGAACATCATAAGTGTGCTACTGTCAGCATTTCCCTGTTTCAATCAACCTTGCGTTTGTTTAGTTTAAGGATTTGTTTTAGTTATCAAACATACTTGGTTAGGATTAGATAAAGATGTCTTAGCTTTTAATAAAACTCATGAGTGAAAAAAGACATCACAGAGTACCTCCAGTAACACAACAAGACACCACTGGCTCAGTAACTGTTGCATGGGATGCATGGGAGCATACTCATCTTTCTAGAAAGAAAATTGACTATATATCATTGTGTTTGTGTCTGTGTATTACATTATTTGTAAACTGTGTAATTTGTGTGTAACTTTGGACATTTACATAAATGAATGTTCAAAAACACAGAAATATCTAGAAATTATACAGCTAAAATAAACGTACACATGCAAAAATAACAAAACATACAAACATTGATATATCAAACACAATTTTTTTTACCCATAACCTCATCAATCTAATAATTTTTTTTTAAAAAAGGCTTCCATGTATAAAAAAATAGTTAAATACGTGTTTACGAATCACCTACTACGCACAGACAAAACTGCATTTAATTACAGATCAGTTTACAAGTGTGTGGGCGATTTTCAGAATCAGCGCTTCCAACAAGACTCAAAGCTTCATGCCTTGATGTGTTTTTATTTAGTTATTTATTTTTCCTCTTGTTAGTTAATAAGAAGAGAGATGCAAAAACCATCATGTGATTTGTGTGGTACTATAGCAGTACTTTAGTGGTTTATTTTTAGATGGTGTAGAACTAACATGAAGTAAGTACATTGAGAGGCTATGTCCTATTTTCCTGCTAAAACTTAATCAGATGGCTTACCTGCCCAAATCTAAAGAGTGAAAGTTGTATCCACCAAAGAACCAAAAGACTGTTTGGATACATGAAAACTGTATTGCACAACACCCAAGAGATATTAACATTTTGTATTAATTTATGTTTTATACAGGCACCATGAATATGAATATGATAATAAACACCAACAAATAATTGTATTTGATTAAATTCAATCACATTTATTTCTTAAACTCTTATCTCTATCTTTTTTGGAAAATCTGTTTAATAAAAATATAACTATTCAGTTTTTTTCTGACTTAACCTGATTAATCTAAAGTGACAGTAAAAGTGAACAGAGAAAACTCAGTAATTAATGCCACTGACAAGCCTGTTTCCCCTCAGTGTCATGGCTCCCCCTCTGCAACCGAAATGAACATTTCCTTGCATTAGTTTTCTGATTTATCAGTATGCGTTGGCAACATTGGCAATAGAGAGACCATTTCACTTTGCTACTTGATAAAATGTTTCCACCACTGAGACCCATGTGGCACACATGCACTCATCCTCGTGCCAGGAAAGAACACACAACTATGTGTCAAACAGAAAGGTTAAATTTATTAAACTTCTCTTCAAATGAAAACTATGTCCACTGTAGCCAATTCCCCAAGCTTAAGGCCACAAATTAGAAAAGACAGTCTTTTGTTCCACCAGAGCTCCAGCAGAGAGAAAATGAAAGCTACTCATTCACAGTGGACCATATTTTAAGGTCTCAAAGGACAACACAATAGCAGATATGTAAAAGGAAAAAAAGGGAACCAACTTCAATTAGCAAAATTGGAGCTGCTTATCTTTGCGTCTTTTAAAGTGATGATAAAGCAGCTTTGGTTTTCTTTTGTAGCTAAGGTTGTTACAGTTAATAAACCCTGCAGATTTGCTGACACTTTACTGTACTAACTTTTCTGATATACATAAGAATTTTTTTTAATTAATAAACTTTAGGCTTCTATAC
Organism: Pseudomugil tenellus; assembly: GCA_037177515.1. Lineage (NCBI taxonomy): Eukaryota > Metazoa > Chordata > Actinopteri > Atheriniformes > Pseudomugilidae > Pseudomugil > Pseudomugil tenellus. Next base: position 14,682,206 of record JBAMHX010000008.1, on the reverse strand, counting down.
TGCTTAGATGATGAGCCTAAATAGTCTCAAATTATATACTCCATGAAGGCTTTTTAAATCTTATTATAGAAATACATCACGTAGGTGGCATGATTAAAGGGCAGGAATGTGATTGTGCAATAATGGCATACAACTGGAATGAATATAATATGTGTTTGTTAAGTACATTAGCAATGCTACACAAAAGAAGGACATAGGTTGTATTATTCAAGACAATTCTAGAAACCTTTGCCATGGCTCTGCCATTTAATGAAACCTTCCTGCACAATTCTTCATTTGACATATATGTCACAGTAGCCAGGAACGAACGAAACACATCAAAGTATCGTACATCCCCTGAGCATAATGAAAACCAGAGATCTACAGTAGGAGCCAGAAATTTCATACTGTCTGAGTTTCTTATAGTGAAAGACAGAAAAAAAGGTGGATGAAATCCACTCTCCTGTGGCAGGTTGCATAAGCAATGGAAACTTAACTGGAGGACAAACCTCTCACTGCCTGTGCTTTGAATATGGAATACTCAGAGGAAGAAGGTGGGATAGAAAGACAGAGAGAGAGACATAAATAAAGACAGGGATGGAGACAGAGTGAGCAGTCTGAGTGCACAGCATCCGCCAACTAGTGTTTAAAGGTTTAGAAGTTCAGAATCTGCCAGGCAATTTCTCCTGAGCTCTGTGAAGAAGAGTGCCCGAAGCCCCCCTGCTGTTATCAAGCCAAGAATGAACACTTTCTTGAGAAAACAACATAAAAAACAAAACAGGTAGCCTACATAAACAACAAGTGGAGGCAGTGGTTTATCACACTAGCCACATTCAAAGAAGCATTTCAAGTCCTGCAAAACCAAATATTTTTTATGCATAATAATTCACCATAGTGCACAATGCTGAGTAGCAGTGAACTCTTCTAGCATACACAATGAAAGTTTTAACTTAACACACAGATTTATAGATCAAGAATATAAACAGTTTAGCTGTAAAGGTAACTTCCAAGTACTACAACAAACATGACAAATAAGAGGAACTCAAATCGTTCAACTCTTTATCCTCAATAATAAAGAAAAACTTTATTCTTCTGTGTTTAAAAGACAGAAAAAAGGTCCAGCAGAGGGTAGATGCAAGAGTGGATATGGAGGTAAAATAATTAAATAAATACATACATAAGTTAAAATATTTATGTGAACAATTTCACTTCTGAATTGAATCTTGCACTGCCTGCGAACAATATTTGTCATTTTCAAACCACCTGCTGATAGTTAATTATCTCCAAAATTTGAAAAGTGCCAATGATCCTTCAGCTTAAATTCTATAAAGGAAGTGATAAAAGATGTATGATAAAAACTGTTTGTGGTTTATTAAGTAACTGCCATAAATTAACAGAAAAATGAGGAAAAAAATGGACTCACATCTTTCCACAGAATTTGCTGACTGCTGGATATAATGCTAGCCTCCATGATGCAAGCCCACAGGAGGAATCTTTCCGATCTTCTACTAACGCTCTGCAAGGCAAAGAGTCCCCGGCTTCATTCCAGTGCTATAATTTGGGAGTGTGCTGAAGGGGAGGGCAGCTTCAGATGGAGTGGAATAACTAAAACATTTGTGATATCCATTAAAACCAAAACAGATGTCCCTCCTGCTGGTCCCCTCCCATTTCAAAGGTGGAAAAACCACAAACCAGTTCATGCTGAATGATAAGTCCTCTGTTGAAGAAATTACCTACTAAACTTGGATGATAAAACTTTAGCGATTCACCCACATCCCTCCCTTGGAGGACACAGAGAAGCAGTGATGAATAATCACATAACTGATGTTTGCTGCAGCATAATATAACTTTTTTATATTTGGGAGTTAAACTAATATCTATATGCTTTTATTCTCCAGATAAATCTCTGCATGCTACATAACAATGAGCTACGTTAACAAGAGTTGAGATGACTAAATAACAGCGTGATAACCGACCTCATAAAGGAAAAATAATTTACACTTGTGCACATATTGCAAGAAAAAGAGGAACTAAGTTTAATAAGACTTTCATCAGAGGAGCAAAGACTGCAACAGGAATGTATTGAGGCACAGTAGCGCAATATTAAATCCCTTCACCATCAATTAGAAATTCGTTCTATAAAACACTAAAATGTGGTTCATTTCAGGAAAGTAGCTACTGGATACAATCCCTCCTACTTTACTGAGATTTTTTCATATGTTTTTTTTAAGTATATATTCCCACATGCATATTACGCTTGTGATAAGCTAAAATTAACTGGTAGGAATCTCAACTTTGATTTAAGGTGGGAATGGTGTAATTTTTTTATTTCCAGGACATGAACATGAAAACTTATAGCACCAAGCGTTGCACATATACATCATGAAGCTGCAGCATCCACTGAGTGCAATTAGTAGTAAACTGGTTTTAAAAGCTCACAAGGGAGGAGTTAAATAACACATGCAGCAACTGGAACTACAGCAAACTCAGAGCTGCAAAGGGGTCTTTGCAAGCTCTATAATCCTGTCTATAAGGCCCACAGTCATTTCTCTCAGCTGCACAATGCACAATCCCTTAAAAAGTTTGTTAAAAATGCCACTGTGACTTTGGTGATTGAATATATGGTTCTGATTTTCCTCTGGTCAGAAGAGTAATGGAGAACTGAACCCTGTTAAGTTTCTGTTTGTTTTGTTCAGGACGCAATATTCAGTTTGGTTTGAACTATGACTTTTACACAAGAGTGGAGTCCGAAATAGTTTTTTCATCTTTTGGTAACCTGACATTTGTGTCTAGCCTTACTTAATTTAGCTTCAAAAGCCCTAAACTCTGCTGTGTCTCAGCTGTACTGGGAGTAAGTAAAGTCAGGAAGCAAAGCTTTGAGAATATGACTCTGTCAGAGGCAGGATGAGACCCGCGGTCCACATTAACGGATACGTGGTACAACAAAATGCCTTGTTTTCTGTAATATTACCTTTTCAGTTCTCCTGATATCTGAAAACAAATAATAGAACTAATGATACACCAACTGAAATAGTATCCTTTTTCCGTTGCTAGACAGGAGCTGAAGTATTGGATGATTTCTCAGTTTTCTTCTCCACTAACAGTTTTTGAAAGTGTGTGATGGCACGATAGCTCAATTTATTATTTAATTTAGTGTTAGACAACAAGTTGTACTGCAGGTTGTACAGTTTATGTGAAATAAGAATTGCAGGTCTGTGTATGCTTTTACAAACATTAATTCAGTCTTTTCTCCCGACTCATTCTCAGGAATGTGTTTTGTGTTTTTCAAGTACAGAAAAAGACTCAAAGAAAGCAACAGCAACGGTACACACTTAAAGAACCTATTCTAAATCTATACAAGCATATTGTAACTTGTTAATAAAAGATGCAGTTTGTTCAGTTTTATTAAGCTGTATCTGTGATCTGTCAGCCTAAAAGATTATCTATTGAACTTCAATATCATCTTAATGTGATCTCAAAAATCTGAAAAAATATAATTAAACACACATGATGTGTGAGATTCATCTGAGCCTTTAGTTGATTTACTGCTTGCTTTTTTAAAACACTGTTAAAAAAACATGAATGATCATTTTAAAAACTCTTAGAAACAATTTTGCCCTAGATCCTAATAATTTTTATTGCTTCACATGTTTCCTCTTTTCCAATGAAGATGAGAAGTGGCTTTAGACCTTTACACAGTACACTCATGCGAGGCAGACTCATTTATACGCATGCCACAATTAAATGTATGTAAATTATGTATTCCTGTTTTCTGTGATCATGATTGAATGTACATAAACAATGCCGTGAGAAACGGTTAACTTTTGTGTGAGTTGACCATGAAATTCCCAGGACTAGCCTCCTCCTATTTTTAGTCATAAGACAAGGCAAGTTTATTTTTTAAAGCCCAGTTTAACAACAGTGAGATTTACAGCACAGGGTCTGTGCTTTACAGAGACAGTAAAACAGAAAATAAGAAGAATAATTTGAAATTAAAAACAAGAGAGAAAGTAAAAGGAAATTAGATTAAAACTATTAACAACTTGACTAAGTTAATGAAAATTAAATGTAAAAGAAAGAGTGCAGATTTGGACTTTTAACAGGAGGGTCTTTAACCTGGATTTAAATAAACTGAGTGTTTCAGCTGATCTGAAACTTTCTGGGAGTTTATTCCAGACATCAGAATCAAATCCTGAATCCTTCACTTTCAAGTTACAGAGAGTAAAAGTTACTGAAATCTAGTGTTAAACTTGCACATAGAATTTACCCATAATGCTCAGTACTGCTGTAGTGAGTGTTAGTTACCAAAAGTCTTAAAGACAAGTTCAGCTTTAGGTGCAGTGACCACAGCACTCTGAGTAAGTACAGCACTTCAAAATTGTTCACATGCATGCTGTCTTATTTTATATGCTTTTTGAGGCATTACTTATCTCATATAGTGTCCTTTCATCGATAAAACACAACTGGTACTGCAGTTTTAAAGTTCAGAGTTGTTTGTCCATTCAGAGACACCATAGTAAAAAAAGGTAGTACAAAAATGGCAGCTGACATATATATCTGGACCCATGACAAGTAGATATAAATAAAAGATTAAAAGAGAATGAAAAGATAATAGGTATTTTAATACCTATAGAAAGAAATTTGCAATGATATATGTATAAAAATAATTTATTGATCACTGATTTTAACACTGTACCTTAAAGTTTGCCTGCTTATACAAACCGGCACACAAAGCTGTCAGTCTCTCTTAAAATCATTTGAGACGGCACACAAAGCAGAGTCAAAAATGTGTGGTAATACGCTTTGAAGTAATTCCAGTTTATTAAAAACGCAATTTCAGTACCTAAAGGTTCCACTTCACACTCGATTTACAGGAGTGAAAAACGTTGGCTTGGTCAATATCAGCTGAGGTGGAACATTCCGGGTAAAATTGGTCAACCTGCAAGCCTTTAGTGTGGCAGGCAACATTTGAGCACATATTAAGCCTGTCAGATCTGATAGCTGTGGGACCTCGTCAGCTCTTTCCCATTGATATAAATCTTCACAATTACTGTGGCATTTTGCTTGGGTAAATCAAGTGGCGGGTCTTTCAGAAATAGTGTTGTGTCAGCAGCAGTGTTGAGCATCCTGGGACCCTCATTCCCTCGATAGCATTCAGCACCAGACTGGGTTTTGACATCCACAGAATAGAATAAACAGCAATTTAGTTTGGAGTGTAAACCAGATACTCACAGATTAGAGCAGAGGTTGATGGGAGCAGCCTTAGTAAAGCAGGAAGAATTGCAAAATAAATATTTCCTCTTTTCTTACCTCAGTTTTGATAGTTTTGATAGAATTTTCTTTTGGATTTATCATTTTTACAAACATAGAGTGCTGTGAGCAACAACAGTGAAGTCCATTACAAATCCAACAAACCGAGTTGGTATATGAGTTTTGTTTTCCATCATACATCAGTAATTCTGCTCAAACTGACTTATACTTCAAGCAGGTATTGCCTGTAAATCTTTTATTTTACCATGACCATCTGGAAAGTTGATGTTCTTTGTTGACTTTTTTTTCTTATGAGAAAATTCTTCAGCCCACCTCTTGTAGGGCTACTCACTTTGTTCCCACGAGGGCTGCAGTCTGGCAGGTTCTCAATATTTCCCCGCTCCAACACACCAGACTCAAATTAAATGGATTCAAAAGCCTATGAAGTTCTGCACAATGACTCAGTTTGAGTCAGGTGTGTTGGAGCAGAGATAAATTGGAAAAATTGCAGGTTTATGGGTCTTGTAGGACTGAAATGATTAGTTCTGCTCCAAAGCCTTGCCGAGTATATGTGACTCAGAGGGAAAGTTCTTCTGGTAACCCACACATTTCCAAGATGCACATCTGCATCCTTAACATCCTCTCACATGAACAGAGACAGTCAGTGGTATGAATTAAAAAGGATTCACAAGGAATTTGTACAAGCGAGATGAATGCAGCAAACATTTTATTTATTTTTTTCCAAGCAGTCAGAAACACATCTGTAGACTGGAACCTACTTGTATCCTACACAGTAACTGCATCTGTATTGTTTAAATTTAACACACATTATGTGAGTTGATTATCTGCCTCACGTCTTGATGCAACTGCTGCCTCAGGCTATTATTTCAGAGGTTGGGCACAGTTGGTTCATCAAGAAAAAGTCAGAAAGGAATCCTGATCCCGTCATCTTTCTGGATTCTTCTCATGCTTCAATAGGTTTTGGAAGGAAGTGCACCTCTGAACAGGAAGTTTCAAAAGGGCTTTGTTTCCCAGGAGTCTCTAGGATCTTCAACCGACTGTAAAGCTTTGACACAGTGTGCTGATATACTGCTGCAAGTTTCAATGTGCAAAATACTCAGTGAGGCCAAGCAGGGACGCAACAAAAACATCCTGCTAGTCTAAATGCTTCTCTCCTCTATCTCCTCTGTCTATCTGTCTATCTATAGATAGTTAGATATCTATACATAGATAGATAGACAACAATTTCTTATTCAATCTTTTGATTTCTTTCCTGAATTAATTAATTAATTAATTAATTAATACTGATATTATTTCCTTTGCAAGGGAATTTGATCTAATTGTAAACATGGTTCGGTCACAGTTTACTCCACCAAAGCTTTAAAGAAAACCCTTCAGCCTCACTGTGAAGTTCTTCAACACAAACATTTCCGCCTGGTTTAACTTTATATTTTTACTGCTTGATACCAGTAAGGAACTAGAGAGACAACTAGAGAAACATTTCTTTATTCTTGTTTTATCATCATCAAGTGCTGCGAGATCTCCCTAGTCACTCACCATCACATGACCCACACACATCTGGAGACCCTTCCAGGTAAATCCACTCACCTGGAAGCTACCACACGCTTTTCTTCTTTGCTTCTTTTGTGTTTTGTCTGAATTCTTGGAACAGGTATGTTGGTAGGAGGAGGTGGACCCGGTAAGTTTGGGATGCCCTAAACATTTTTCAGCACTTAGTAAACCAGTTAGAGTTTGTTGCCACCCCCTGTAAATGTTTTTTATTCAGCTATTTAGAGCAGTTTAGTAGGTGTTTATTTGATCTGGTTTTGGTTATTTCTTTAGAGTAGCCTCTGAGTGTTTTATTTCGTTGCTTTCTTTGATTTGGCACAACCTAACGTCCCTTCCTCCACCACAGATTCCGCAGCATGTTTTTCAACAACACTTTCTTTGTAATAAATACCATTTAAACCACACGTACTGTCTCGTATGTGAGACATTTCTGTGTTTGTCAGGTTGCACCCCCACTTGGGGGATTTAACAACTACATAATAGAATTATATAAAGAACACAACTCATGTTGGTAGTTGACATCATGCAGCTGCAGCTTTTTGTATGTAAGACTGAGAAGAATACGCCACAAGATCATCCTCAGTTAGGTATAAATTCCTGGTAGTAAACCATATTAATTAACTAGATATTCAGAGTTCCTTCTTAGAGATTCATGTGGTTAATTTAGTTGCAGTTATACACCTTTTAACAGACAGAACTTCCGAGAAATCAGCACTACTGGAGATAGATAAATGTGGTGAATTAAATAAGATGAACAACAACAAAAGTAAGTGATTATTAAGGAAGCCATGTGCGGCTATTATTCTTTTTTAAACTGTTATCTTGAGATTTACTATCCCAATACAAAGCAACTTTGTACTGGGATGGCCCTTAGAGTGTTGGCTAAGCTCTCATCCATGTTGACACCACATCGCTCCTGAACACTGACAAAGCTCCCTCAGATGCAGACTTCTGCATCCAAAGCATGAAGGAACTACTGCAGACTCTAGATTCCTCCAGCAGTGAAGCTGCATGAGCTCTGCTCCCTGTAGACCACAAACACACTCAATAAAACACACTTCTATTTATTAGTGTACAGACTTATTCTTTTAAGTTCTATGTAACAAGTAGGGGTAAAGACAGAATCTATGTTTTTTTTGTCTTTTAATGCTAATTTGAGTCTTAAAATTCTTGCAAGAAGTGATTGTGAGTCAGACTAAATGCTTATTTCTCTGTGTTGATTATGTCAACAGCTCCAGTCTGTTTTGCAACTCCTCTTTTGAATAATAAGTTATTGCAAAGTTGGTATGAAACCCTCACCACATTCCAGGGATTGTTAAGTCTTTAGGTGATCCAATGCAAATGGGACTGAGAGTATGGTGAATGGCTCCACTGGTGGATTTGTAGGCAAGTAATATTCTCCTAAGTTGCCTCAAACCTTCCATGTTAAAACTAACAACTTAGTGTCAGACAAGAAGCTTCTCCTTCAGGAACAGCTACTTCATAGAACCATAAATGCTTTGCGAGGATTGGATCTAGCTGATAGCATCACGTGTGCTGGGAGTAATAAGTAAACCTGTGCTCATGCAAGTGAAGCTTCACAGACACATCAGAGTGGACCAGTCGGAGCAGCACACTCTGCATTGCAGCGGACTAGCTCTTTGTTTAAGACACTTTTCCTGTTTTTTACTTTTTGTCTTGGTGGTCATCGTACTTGCAGACAAAAGTATTACACACACATTGACTTAAATTGATGTTGGTTTTATCAAATGACAAACTAAACAATTTCTGGTGCTTTTAAATGGTAAATATAGCACTTTACCTTCATCTCTCGATGACCAAAGCGCTTTATAGATCCTGCTATCCATCCATATACTCACACATTCACACAATAATGGCGGCAGAGCTGTCATTCATACCAGCGCTAGCCTGGCCACTAGGAGCAACTAGGGGTTCAGTGTCTTCCTCAAAGACACTTTGACATGTTGACTTCTGGCAGAGTGGGGACCGAACCCATGATTCACTGATCAGAAGACGGCCACACTACACCTGCTACACAGCCGCCCCAGGAAGAGTACACAGAAGAGTTGAATGCTAAATCTTGATGGGCAACTTTTCTTTTACAGATTTAGACATTTCTCACGTTTTTGTATTTGAGACAAATTATTACGAAAATTCCAGCAAGGCCCAACTTTAAATAGCATATTTTTGGCTATCTGACCGCAGCACCTTTTGTAGGCTTACATGTAATTAGTTGACTATTACTCAATAACCACCAAATGCACCATTATGTTCACTGCTAACTAGCAATTAGCAGGTACAACAATTTTTAGACTATTGTCACTAAAATGGGCACTTAATAGTACTGAAGCTCTGTCCTGCATTGGAATATTTGAGGACTTGCAATTAAGTTGAACTCCTCTTCTAAAAAACAGAAATAACATCATTTCACAAATGTTATTCAGCTCAAAGGTGCTTTGAATTCTAAGATGGAGATTACCGATATAATTTTTTTACTGTTCATAACACCATATAATCACTGAAGTTTTTTGCGTCTACTGTATATAAATACAGATAAAGTAGGGGACAATAGGCAAGAGTTCAAGGTATCACCTCATCCACTATCAGTAAGGAGTTCATTTGACATACTGGGAGATTTAACAGGAATGTGGATTATGCTGGTGTAAATCTTCCTCATGTTGATTCATTCATTTCCCAAATCTCACCTTGAGAGAAAAGCCACTTGCTGGGGGATTTTCTCAATTTCTTGCTTGATGGAACTGGTGTATTTACTTACATAATTGTATTTTTCATCCAATTCGTAATGCGATTAAATATTAATAAAAATCTGAGTCTGTAAAGAACCAGATCTCGTAAAATTATCTTGTGGAATATTGTGAAATTGTTATTTTTGCTTTGCAACTTTTTCAATCAACCATAAATGGAAGCATCAGCAGTGAAAGAGAAAAAAAATCAGCTTCTTATGATGCATTGGAAACGGTATTTCAACAAATAAAGCTCTCTGAGTGAAAGATAAAAATAGGTTCAGGTATTTTTCACTGTGATGATCTTGACTCATCTTGGCTGAGCATTGTTTAGGTTTTGCAGAGCACTCCAGGGAACATTGAGTGGTGTAGTCAAAGTGGAACTCTCCAGAATGAGCTTTGAGCATCAAGTTCCCAATATCCCAGCATGTGTGTCGCAGACTCAGACAATGGAGCCAAACACAAGTCATAGCCAAATCATAATTACCTCTGCACCCTGCAGAAGCAGTCCAATTGACTCCTCTAAACGAATGACAACAGGTAAAGGGCAGTGATTAGCTGTAGGCCTCAGAAGCTCTGTTTCGTTCAGAAGGAGAAAAAAAATCTCTATATAGGGTGGAAGATATGCTTCCCTTATTACCCTGTTGTTGTTTTTGTGGGATTATTATGATGATAGTTCTGCAGCTTTTCACCGATGGCTGCTTGTGCACAGAATCCGTGCATTTTAAACCAATGTAACACTATAACTTACAGCCTGCTAATTAAATAATTAGCAAATTGGGAAATCAAACAGCTCATCAGTACATTATTACATTCTTTTCTTGACTTGGGTTTGGTCTTCAACATTTAGGATTAACATAGGACATTTTTTAGCAGTCTGTACAGGGAAAGGAGAAAAAATAGATAAGATTAAATGGCACCATGTTTGTGAAGATTTGAATGCATTCAGGATATTAAACCCTTTAAACTGAAACTTTCTTCCCACTTATATTATTCCCAGTATGAAGCCGAGTGAAACAAGTTTCTTGTCTGTCATTAAATATCAATAAAATTAATTACAATCAATGGGGGTGTAATGATTCATTCAGTGCAAAGCTCCATTAATTATAAATTATGCTGACTCGACAGCATCCATCTGCTAAAATAAAGAAATGGAATTAATCCCTTTAGCAACAATCAATATGAAATTATCTGGACTTAGCCATTCATGACTCTTTTTAACGCTTGTTTGATATTTTTTATGAAATGCAGCACAGCCAGCGAGCCAGTTGATTAATTTCTAATGACCTGGATATAAATTGGACAATGCTGGCAGTGAATGTGGCTATTGTTTCCTTAAGCAATAGAAAATGCCATAGGTTTTCTCTCTGCCCAACACTTTGCAGACAGCGGCATTGTTCAGTGGAATAAAAAGTTCTGTCATAGATTTTCCCATCTTGGATGTATTATATTTATCCAAATACCCTTTTTGCTCACACACTGTAGAAATCTGGACTGCAAAATAAATAAATCTTTATTTATCTAATACATTGGTCACTATGGAACCTTGTCTGAAACAAGTCATCTTAGTACCTTACCCTATTATCTCATAAAAGCCCACTATCACCTGACCAGCAGGATCTGTGAAAGCCTGTGAAAATTAACATTGATACTTCTTTCTCTCAGTATTAAAGTTATTATAGTAAGACCTTGTACTGTACCTTTCGCATGATTTGTTTATATTGATTTGGACAAAAAAAATGTTAAAATTTACATTTGTAATGGAGTTCACATATAAAGATCGTCTTGAAAATGGTAATATTTAGTGATTAAAATAAAAAAATCAAATATAAACTATTATTGAGTCCTGATTCTATTATAAATGCATTTTAAATGTATTTAACTGGTATTAATGCTTTATTTTGACCTCATTATTATGATAATCTTGATTATAAGCTCTTTAGACTTAAATACTGTTTGGATTCAGTTTTTTAAGGATGGAAATGATGTTGTGGCCTGAACTGGTGGAAGTCAAATTAAGATTTGCATACTTGTTTTGCAGTATGACTAGCTCAGGTGAAATGTTCTGAAAAAAAATTAGCTGACGATGAAAAATTAGAAACAGAAACATCAACTAAGAAACAAAATTATTGAGGTGTGACAACATAATTAAATGTTGTTATAAATATTCAACAGGGTTAACAAGAATGCTTGAAAAGGTGCAAAGTAACTGCAAAAGACTTGTGAAAAAATTAAGTTGAAGAGTCTGTGAACCCATTATCCTTTCAGCAACATATCCCAGCATTTGCTGCTACAAGATTTCACCCAGTAGGAACAGAGTCAAGGTTAAAGAGGACTGAAAAAACAATCCTCACTGTCTCTGCAAAGAAATAACAGAGGACAGATTTTTCAGATGTTTTATGGCCATAAAGAAAGAAAGAAAAAAAAAGAAAGACCAGCAAATCGTGATTGGACAGATCACTCATGGTCACTTGTGGCCCCATTCTCAGTCAGGCTCCAGCCATTTGACTTTAGTATGGGCTGAAAATAAACTCCCAAACTGGTGCCGTATTCTTGAATCTTTTTGAAAGATTTGTTTTTTTGAGTTTTTGTGTATGAAGACATTTGCAGAACTGAACTCTGCAGTGAATCTTAGATCAGACATTACATCCTGATGATTGTCTGGCTTATAGAAGCCTCTAAAGCCGGATTTCCATTATTACCTAGTCTGCTCTGCTCTACCGGCCCGGGAGCACTCTGCTCTGTTGGAATGCTTTTCCATTGCAAATCCAGTCTAAGTCCAGACGCTCTATTGTGGGAGGGGACCCCCAGCATATTACTTCTAGAAAGTAACCGATGTCATCTGATAGTGACACTACGCAACAAAAGAACACATTCTCCTAGATTTAATGTATTGTTTAATTTGTATAATAAACAAATAATAATAATAAAAGAAGAAGACAGACAAGATGGAAGGCGGTGAAGCAGCCTTTTACCTGCTGCTCGGGTTATGGCTAATAATGAGTAATAAACTCATGGTAGAAATCAGGAGACGTGGTAGTCGGGCAAGACAAGATGACCTGGAGAGGCAATAATTATCATTACTGTGTACATCGCTGTGTAGTGACATCATTCGCTACAAGTCAATCATTGGACACCAGCCTGCAGACCTCTTGCTACCCGCACGGCCCGACAGGCCTGGCCTGACAACGAAGTAGGTCTAAAAAGTGTACCAGTACGAACCGACAAATCGTAATGGAAACACTCTGAGGCCGGGTGAAGTAGTGTAAGACCGGGTAGACTAGGTCCGTGTGGAAAAACGCCTTAAAATGATGAGTAATGACATGCCCCCCCACCTTCCTCACTAACTTCTTTGGAACTTGTGGGATCGTTCTCAAACATGAGTTTTGCAATGAGGGAAACAATATACTTTGAACAGCATGTGGGAGGAAGGTTTGATGGTAAATATATTAAAAGACCGACACACTTCATGCTTGGAAGGCTCATGGTAGGTATTAAAAGGTGAGTGCCAAGTATGATCTGTGAATATTCCTGAGAGACTGGCCTGTACTGTTAGTCTTCTTTCCCTCCTAAATATTTTTCTTCCCATAAGATTTTAAATGGGAGAGCAGGAAAGACTTTCATTTTGTCATAATTAAGCTAATAACTGCATGATTCTACATAGAAATGCAAACTCACTTTGTCATTGTTGAACATTAAGGTATGAAATGTGTTATTAATTTGGACAGACTGGGAACACTGCATTTGTTTTAAAAAATATAATACAAAGGCTCTGCTATTTTACTGTTTCCTGCATGCAGTGCGGTTGGAAAAACAGTAACAATGAATTTTAAAAATACAACAATCAAGCATCCCAAAAGATCCCCTTAAGTGTCTGCGCACAGTCAGCAGAGGTGCAACAATTTGCATCCATTCAAATTCTCACAAAATATAATGTGTGAAATTTGGTGAAAGGTTTTTTTTAAAGCATAAACCAATGTGATACAGCTGGTACAAGGTGTGAAAATGAACTCTGAGCCTCTGAAGTGGATGAGGATTAAATGATCATCGTCTCCTGTGATATCACCATTACACTTGTTGGGCTGTGACAGCAGGCGTGCAGACGTCTCTCAAACTGTGATCCTACATCTATTATTCAGGCCAAGAAGTAATAACTGTGTTAATGGGATTTTTCTTAGATCTAACCAGATAAAAAGATGTAATGAATGTAGGCAAACTGATGCCAGTCTGTCATTATTTGTTTTAAACAAAATGCTCATCAATGAGGTACAGCAGGGAAGGTGTACACAAATGATGCACTAAACAGATTATAGCATGAATCTATCAATACCTGCAATCTTAATTCCTCACAGAGTACCCATCTGGATCTCTAGTGATAAAAGTAAACAATTGTTAGCTAAATGATGCAGATAATCTCCTGGAAACAAACAGGATAATGCAAAGAAAACAGAACGATAAATACTGCAGGGTTTAGAAAAGCAGGATAAGTAGCAACAGTGCAGAAAGCTCCTACAAAGTGCCTCCATGGATAAAGTAATGGCGACGTTGCTATTTAAAGATGGACTGTTATGAGAATTAACCTTCACAATCTTCAATTGCTATGTCTTGTGCGTTAAATTTGCAGTACCAGACAGCCATTAATGACAGGATATTAGAAAGACACAGATTGCCGACTTGAGGCTATAATTTGCATGATTATTCAACAAGGTAAATTGCTTTAAAATAAACAATAAAAAAAATAAATAAGAAATAACCTGTGCATTTGTATATTGGAAAAACGTCTGTTTTCAGTGCTGTTTAAGCAAAGCAGTTAAAAAACGACAATTTACCAGCAAATTAGAAAGAAAAAATAGGAATTCTGAAGTCGCAAGCACTTTAAATTGATTTGTCCTTAACAAGTAAAGTAATACTTGATTGTTGAATCAGGTCTCTTGAGGTGGAGTGATGCAAGCGAGACTAGGCAGAACAGTAAACAGTAGTGGCAGGGAGGGATTAGTGTTGGCTCTGTTGAGGAAAATGTGTCTTTTCATTCTGCAGAATTCAAAGATGAATACAAGAAAGGAACAAACAGCTGCAAGTTGGGCACGAATTATCAGCGTTTTTTTTGTAGGGACGTAAGAGTATAAGAAACCAGCGGTTAAGTGTTAAACAGATGTTTTGAAAAGGTAATAAATGCATGATTAGGTTTAGTTTTAGGTTTATTTATTTGCACCATAATACATGAAAAGGTAAGGGATGAAAACATACATATACATAATGAAAGTGCAGGAGAGATAAGAAAGCCCTGTGATCTGCACAGTGTTGAAGAAAGTATCTAAAGTTGTTGTATTAAATACATTTTTTACAGTTAAAATATTAGAGACACTCTCATTGTTATGGTAAATGCACCTTTTAACCTTGATAGTTTACAAACACTTCTTATCATCTATGCACTCCATATATGCAGGACTTGTTTATCTCCACAATCACATACCAATGATCAAATCACAAGCAATTGTAGGGTTTGTGTCTTATTCAAGGACACTTCCGCACATGGAGGTGGCTGGGGATCAGCTGTCCTGTTACACTATCCATTCATCTTTTCATCCTTATCTTATAAAACCCATCAATTTTTCACTTGACCCTGAGAAAATCATGTGAGATGTACACATAGGCTGAAGCATATAGCAGTTAAAGTAGACGCAAAGGAATTTGTGGAAAATCTTCAGTTGGTCTGGATTTATTCTTTAGTAGCTTTTCACACATACACTTTAAAGAGAAACGCCCTCTCACAGCAAAGACTACTCCAGAGTGGCATCCATGTAGACAGGAAAGGATGCATATATTTAAATGGCAAATCAAGCTTCTTAATGACTATTTTTGTGCTGATATTATTATCACATTATTTGGATGTATCCACGGTATTGATGAGGAAGGCAAAAGGAATTAGCAGCTTTTTTTAATGGAACTACAACTCCTAACAGTGTTTGCTGTTGTATTTATGCATTTTTGCACAAGGGATTATAAAGACTTCTTTCTTGGTAGTTGTTTATTCTCTCCAAGAAAAAACCAGGAGCAAAATGCTGGACAGTTTGAAGCATACATACAGCCTGTATGAAAAACTTTCCTTAGTTTCTGATGTGCGGGTGAAAACAACATTAAAGAAAACACGTCACAATGATCCTTGCTCTGGCATTTGGGGTTTAGTGTTTGGCTATCGCTTTCTTTAACGTTGTAGTCTCAGAGGCTAACCTGAGGATGCTACATCCTACAAATTTGCACGATACCAACTTTTTTAAATATATTAAAAAACTGACCCATATTTTAACCTGAATGCTTCCACTTCCACCGCTTTGTGATTTCTATCTGACCAGGATAAGATACATTACTTACCACAGTGGAAACTACAGTTTAGTCCTCTAAAAGGTCACGTTTTAAGCAAAATCTATTTGTTAGGACAAAACACATAGTTAGACTTTCATTGTAAAACACAAGAAATAGTCATAATTCAGAAAAACAGAACAAACTGCTTTAGGTAGTTAAATCAAACCAAGAACTAAACATAAACAGCATTGTGTCACATGGGACTTGCAACAGATGCAAGCAGTTGCTTTCAAGGAGGAAAGGCTTTGGCCACAAGCTCATTACAAGGTTTTCAAAGATGAAGGATTTTACAGCATACTTGCACTTTGACTCGGTTGCATGAACTTTGTTGAGAAAAGGACGAGATCTCTTGAGTTTTAATTAACATGATTTTGTAATGCATCTTTGCATTAAGTGTCAGGAGCTAATGACTTTGTGAATGTCTCAGAGAACGAATTGGCTCCTTAAGGAACATTTAACAGAGATGCACATGCTGCTATTATGATATGTGATTTTTAACTATGACATTGAGCATTAAATACAATGTATGGGTATATAATCATATTTTATAAGTCATCATTTATTAGTTCATCACAACTTCAATTCCTCCTCATTTAAAACTTGTGCAGACCAAAGGCAGAAATTATGATAATATGCTTTTAATGATTATAAACCTGCACGTTGTCAAACCTGCACATTGTCAGAGCCAAACAAAACAAACAACACAAAATGAAATAACTCATCAGTTATTACCAATACCAACAACACAATGAGGTGCAGCTGTCTGTCTCTGTGTTTGTTTTCTGAGCATTTTCTAGCAATAAAATCTAATCTGATGTTTATTTTTGTCTGGTATTTTGGTGTCTGACAGATGCACTTTATCTCTTTCTGCTAATTTCTTTCATTGTCTGGATTTCTTTGCAGCATCTGTTTTATTGTGCTTGCTTTCTTTAGAACTTCACATGAATATAATGACCGACTTGTATTTTTAACAAGTTGTCCCTGAGTGACGTCTTCCTATAAAACAAAGCAGTCTCATGGCAGGCTGGGAATTAGACCTGTGCAATGTGATGCCCGGAAAAGCATGGCTGAGGACAATAGTGCAGCCTATAGGCGATATCTCCAGATGAACTCAAAAATGAACAGTGGTTCAGGGACAGAAGAAGTTTCCTTAGAGTTTGTAAAGAAAAGAGCAATTATAAAAAAAATAAGTTAGACTAAAATAAAAATAAAATTAATTCAAAGTAACCGTGCAGATTTAATTCATAGGTACATGTGATAATAATCTTTTTAACTTGGATTTAGGCGTTTCTACTATTATGGGAGATTTCAGATCTTACTTTATTCACTTTATTAAGGTATTTATCATTTCACAAATGAGAGAAAACTGGGCCACAGCGTCATTCTACATGTCACATAACACGTCAGAAAGCATCATTTCATCTTGTACCATTTGTGTTTAAGAACAACCAGGTCTAAATGATTACTCAGTACATGATATGTTTCTTATATCTGGAAATGATTCCTATCCTTTGGTGACACAACAGTGTCTGCGTTCTGTGACGCACTCAGAACCTTTAAATGAAAATGCTTCCAAGTGACTGGTCAGAATTTGCTCCAGACTTCTGCTCTGTCAGATCTTTGGGTCAAATTCTCCTGAATTGCAATTGTGTATTTGTCTGTTTTGTCTTTATGTTTTTCATATTCTTCTCATTGTTTTACTCATTGTTAATAAACTTTGTTAATCATTTTTTTACTTCAGAAGCAGAGTCCTCATCTTTGGTAATGAAAACTTTCCGTTACACTACATATGGTGAAAGTTTTATCTCTACTGGCAGTTTATTCCACTTGTTTGCAGCATAACAGCTAAATGCTGCTTCTCCATGTTTAGTCTGGATTCTGGTCTGGACTAGTTGACCTAAGTCTTTGGATCTAAGAGCTCTGATTAGTTTATATTCTCTGAACATATCACAGATGCATTCTAGTTCTAAACTGTTCTGGTGCACAGAGGAGAGAAGGAGAGATACAGACCCAGGTGTTCACAGTTCCTGCTAGAAATCTTTCAGCAACAAGTGGGTAGTAGAGCAAAACTATGGTTTGGTTCATGTTGCAAAATGCATAATATTTTCATAGATGTGCATAGGATAGACTGTGAGACCACAAATATAGCATAATATGGCCCCTTTAAACTGGCTAAATGAGACTTTTTCAATTATCTTAGAGGTTAAAGAGGGGTTAGAGACAGGTCAATAGGTGTTCATTATAGAGGTGACCTTTTCTTCAGGACTGCCTTAATGGCAGCTATCTTCAGTACTTGGGAAAAGTGTGTTATTAGTGAGCCCTTGACAATGAGTAGAAGAGTTTTTTAAAATGTCTTAATGGTCTTGGGCCTTCTTATTTATCATACCACGAGGATGGCTTTTCTGTGGGGGGGGGGGCTTACATGGCAGCCCTTGGTGTAGATGGGGGGATCCCCCGGAGCATGGCTGTGCCAGTGACGACAAGCACTGCGGTTGCGAGGGGGTTTCTCGTGTGAGAAGATCCCCACAATATTGCTTCCTCCCAGTGGCCAAGCCAGAGGTTAATTTATTTTTACATTTTAGTACTTGACAGAGACAGAGGACGTGCGTCCAGAGTTGTGCTGCAGAATGGGTTTGGGGGGTGCATGTCACTGGGTGTGTACTTATTTGTATTCTTTTCTGTATTTTATTTTTGTTGTTTTTAATGTGTAAAGCACTTTATATTACTTGTTGTATGAAAGGTGCTCAATACATAAAATTTGCCTTGATCACTTTCTACAGAGATAAAAACTTTTTTTACTTTACGCTATCATGGACATATTACTAACATCTAAATAATATCCAAACAGATGAGTTATACAAAAAAAAAATCAACAATCTCACTGTTGTCATGACGGTAAACACAACCTATTAAACCTAAAATGTGTTTATTTCTAATGTAAAAGCTGGCCTTTAAAGCTCTGTTTTGAAGACCCTGGTGGATGAGGGGTGAATTGCAACTTTTCATATTGGCTTCTCTTTTTTCCAACAGAAGTTGTTGCTTGGTCAAAGGCCAAAAGTCATGACAAAGTGATGGTAATATGTGACTGGTGCTTACAGAACCAGCAACTAAATAACTACACATGCATATTCTTTAATCTTTATATGGATTATTACATTTATTGCCCTCTTTTCATCCAAACTCATATCAGAGCCTCAAATCTGCTATATATGTATATATATATATATATATATATATATATATATATATATATATATATATATATATATATATCATCCGCTATAAAATATTTTACTGCTTTGACATAGGTCTTTTTTGTATCTATTTTTATTGTAAGAATTTACCTGTAATGACAGGCTATGCACTGCTTTTGGCAGCTGACTATAGTTTTCCTGCCAGTTCATAAGTCTGAGGGAAAATTCTTCATAACCATATGCAGTAATGTCTTTTCGTACCAAAATACCTGACAAGCCAACAGTTTAAACCAAAAAGAAGACCTAGTTTTTTTTTATAACAGCTAAGTGTGCTTTAGTAATGTCCATATCTTTTTTGATTCTTTGAAACAACATTTATAAATTATTTCAAATACAAGGCAAAAGAAATGCTAGACAATATGTGGACCTTGTGTCCCTCTTGTCATTTCAATGACAATATTGTTATTGCAGAACTGCATTTAAAAACAAGCATTAAAAAGATTCTGTGAACCAGTTTATGTAGGGCACGCTTTTAAAATTATTGAATTATTGAATTGGAAACAACTCAAGTCAAATATATGACAAACTTTCATGATCTTTCTGCTCATAATCATGAGGATAAAATAGAGCCATTTATCACTGATTAATTATCCCGATTTACTTCTATAGCAAATGTATTTTGGAGGCCACGGACTGTTCAAACGGACCTTTTATTTCTAAGAACTTCAACTCATAAAGGGGTTTGAATTATGTCATTGTGTAATATTTTTTCTCTCTTCCTTTCACCAGATGAGGCCATAGATGGCATGCAACTGCATTTTAATTTTCTAGAGAACGACATTTCACCTCATAACTTTAAATCATGCATAGGCCTGTAGTTTTATAGTGAATAATGGCACTTTTCATATTTACATTCAGGTGGTAGAATATGAATTGAACAGCCAAGGTTGGTTGGTGATGGCACTTAAAGGTGACACTATTACTGAAAGAAAAGGATATACCTAAGCTAAGGTTTAGTAAAGTAATTTAAGACATTGTGGTAAACTGACCCTGTATTATTTGCCTAAAACTCTGGCAGAAACAGTGACAAAAGAGCACAAAAAATTGAGTTTCTTTGAATGAGTCAACCATGGCTTTATGTCACCTCATATTTTAATATCATTTTGGATTATCCAGATATTTTAATTAAAGTGACCTCACAACTTTGAGATTTTTATGTAATAGGAGTATGAGGCACTGATGAGTTTTTAATAATGGTTCAGTTTACAGTCAAGTATCTATATTGTACAGCGAGTGGGTGAAAAAGGTCAGTGGAAATACAAATGCATGGTTTGATAAACTGTGCTCTGTTTTGCAATCATTGGACACATGAAAGGACGATTCCACAGATTTTCTTTCAACAACGTACACCACATTAGTAGGTCCTGATCAAAACTACAATACTTTGACTTTTTAAATTTTGACTGAAATATATTTCATATAGTTTTCGGTTGCACAGTCAGTCTGCCATACCATAGTACTATTTTATACTTAACCAAGCTTATCAGTACTTCCTGATATGAAAAGAATGTCATGTTCTACCAGACAAGAAACACTGTAGTCTATGTAAAACACATAGTCTATACTGTAGACAAGAACACAAGCTCTTCCATTTACGGTTTGTCCATGCGAATACCTAGATACCTGTATTATGTGACCTAACTTATGTGTGCACAAAATAGGACCACAATTCCCCACTAATGTGGGATCAGAATAATCTCCTTGGTTTTATTCAAATCAAATAGTTTCTGAGAAATAACTAAGAATTAACTGTACCTTTGTGCAGTAGGCTGCGAATTGCTGTGTCATCTGAATATTTAAAAACATACGTAGTTCATGTGGTGGCTGCTAGAGCATTAGTTTGTGTACAGTGTAAAAAGAACTGGAAAGCTAAGGTTCTGAGAGTTTGCTGACTGACCTCTTGCCTTCTGGTAATTAAAAAACTAAAATGTCAATTAATTAAAGAAAGTTATTCATTTTCTGCTGCTTTAATTTTAAAATCAAATAATGATACTGAAGTTTATTAAAAGCTGAACTAAAGCCAACAAAAAATCTTTAATCAACATGAAATTGAAGTTGTTTTAGTGGAACATTGACCTCTGCTTTAAGCAAAGACAGAATGAACTTTTCAGATACTTAATCAAAATTAAGCTCAAAGTCACAAGTCTAAAATAGTTATTCTTTGTAAAACATGATTTTTACGTAAGTTATAAGGACTATAATGGATTTTTTCCAAACTACAGAAACAGCATGTGGAGCCACAGATTGCTGAAAAATGGGACACCAAGCTGGAATGAGGGAGCAGAAATGTGTCAGATTTCTCTCTTTTTTTTTTTTTTTTTTTTTTTTTTTTACCTTTGGTGTGTTTAAACATCTGTTTCATCCTGTTTGGATCAATTATTGTTCTAAAACTACCATCTGTGGAATAATTTCCAGAGTGTACCTACAATCTTTTAAAAAAGTTATGTTTATCAAAATAGGTGAACAATAATTTATTTAATTGGTTCTATCAAGATCATTTTCTCTAACAATGAATTTATAGCTGCCTTTTGAATGTTACCATAACATTTATCAAAAATCTATTGCTCCAGGCATTACATGGAACATACTGTGTATATCTGGGAAGATAAAGACTCAAGTTACAATGGTTAAAATTCCCTGAAATGGAAGTAGGGGCTCCAGGTGTGCATTGAAGTTGATAGTGGGCTCAATTGTAAACTGTGAACTCAGCCTGCCCTGTAATTTTACAATAACAGGTTATTTTAAAAGAGCTAAAAGGTTTAGGATATACAACTATTTAAGTGGCTTCATTGCTTTCAATAGACAAAAAGTAATTGTTACGCTATTTTCAGCCTTTATTTTGTATTTCTTTATTAGTACACCATCAATCAAGCAAATAAAATGTCTGGAGTTGATTCCAGGTGTGGTATTTGCATTTAGAAACTGTTGCTGTGAACTTACAACATGGAGTTAAAAGAGGCTCTCAGTGGGTGTGAAACAGACCATCCTTTGGCTGAAAATAAAGAAATCCATCAGAGAGACATAGATAGGAGAGACAAAATGACCAGTTAAGTACTTTTATGAGAGAGCGCTGCACCAGTAAGCTTGGAAATTTAAAAAGGTCTGGATGTAAATGGAAGAGAATGGAGGTGGATGTTTGCAGGATCTTTTCTATAATGATGAAAAGCCCCTTTCATCAACATTTGCCCAAATGAAGAACACTCTACAGGAACAAGCTGTACTAGAATCCATGTACCATAAGGGGAAGACTTCATGAATAAATACACATGGTTCACCACAAGGTGCAAACCATTAATCGGGTTCAAGAATAGAAAGTCCAGATTAGTACCAAAAACATTTAAAGTTCAGTTGTGGAACAACATTCTTTGGATAGATGAAACATATTAGTAGTACAACCTGTAGTAGAATGACAGGTAGAAGGAAATATGGTGAAGACTTGGCACAATTCTTGACCCAAATTACACCACATTATCTTCTGTGCAGCATGGGGGAGGCAGCTAGATGGCATGAGCATGGCTTCCAATAGCTCTGGCTTGTTTATTGATAAAGTGACGGTAGGCAAAAACAGCTGGATATAATCCAAAATTTTGGGATTGTACTTTCTGCTTTGATTTCACAAATTTTATTGGCGTAACGTTATAGTATAGATTCACAATGGCCCAAAAAAAATTAAGAAAGCAACCAGGAGTTTGTAAGGAAGAGAAGTGGAATATTCTGCTATAGCTAGGACAACAGATCTCAACCTGACCATGAATTTTAAGAGAGGGTACCTGACAAAGTATTAATACTAAACATTACATTTACAGTGATGCTAAGTCCTATTACTTTTGAGCCCCTGAAATGCGGAGACTGTAGAAATGGTTCCAACTCCTAAATGCTTTAAATCGTATATTTGTTCAACCCCTTGATTTAAAACTGAGAGCCTACATTTCAATTACATCTCGGCTGTTTCATTTCAAATCTTACAGTAGTGTGGTGGCATATAGAGTCCAATTATTTTAGTCTTTTAGTCCAAATATTTTTGGGTCAAGCTGTATTTTATTACATGTCCACAAAAACTGTTTTTTCCTATTTTATAATTTGCAGCAGTACCATCTGGACCATTTTTGGCATTCTGCCATTAAAACTGACTGGATCGATTTAATATCCTAAAAAACAATTCATGCAGTTTTACCCCCAGCAATAATTATAAGTGCAACAATATCATTACCCAGCACTAACATAGCAGGCCGAACCACGCATAGCAACAGAGATTAATCACATAATTTGACTTTTTATACAGTGAAAAGTCCAGGGGTCCAGGAGTAAAAAATAAACCACACATTGTTTCCATCCTGTGAAAAGAGGCAAACCATCAGATATTTCTTGGTGTTCATTTGGACAAATGAATAGACAAGAAATGTAACATTGTGTTGTTTATAATAAGTATTCAGATTAAACCTTATGGGATTAAAAATACATAATTTAAATTTATGTGATCCCAGTCTAAACACTTTAATCATAGTCATTCAGATCAAATTCTGATTGAGATGGATGGATTTCATTGATTTTGGCTACAATTGGAATGCATGAAAACACATTCCTTCTACCTATCATTCTGGTACAGGTTATTCACAATGTAGAAAGAAATCCCTGACTGCACATGCCTGCTGCATTAGCCATAAGTCAATGTGACTTCATTCGAACAATTAAATATTAATGCAACACAATCAAACATGAAGATTAGTATATTTTCAAAACCTCTGAAGTTATGCCACAATTTAATATGATTGATTTACAAATCCTACAATAAATACTTTGCATTTGAATTCAACAACATGCACTCTGGACATGATATCATCTGATTTCTTAAAAGCAGTTTTACCTCAATAGAAACTGATCCTCTGCTTGTCATCAACATTTCACTGGCAAAAGGCGCTATTCGCCTACAGATAGCTGCCATTAAGCCACTCTAAAAGAAAAGAACTCTAGACACCTCTATAATGAACCTGTCTCTAATCTCTCTTTTATATCCAAGATAATTGAGAAAGTTGCATTTAACCAGCTTGATGACTTCTTAAATTAAGGTGGAAATCTTGATAAATTCCAGTCGTGCTTCTGACCTCATCACAGCACTGAAAGAGCTCTGGTTACAGTCCTAAATGGCATTAAGTTCAATACTGATTCTGGTCAAGTATCAGTCCTGGTACTACTGGATCTCAGTGCTGCTTTTGATACTGTAGTGTTTTTATTTATTTATTTATTTTTTTGCGCTGTTGATTATAATCTCAGGACAATGCCATGGCTATTGGAAAGGTCATATAGGAAAACAAATATTCCCCCACTCCCCATGGTAGTGAAAGCAGCTGCAGCCCTAAATAGTGGTTATAAATGCTTATTAGTGTTTTTAAACAGGGGGTTGTGAAACAAAACAGCTGGTTATACAGAATACAAAAATATTGCCTTGAATAAAGTAGTGTATTGTTAGTATTTCCCCTCCATCTGGTTGGTCAAATGTCCAGCTGATAATCATCAGTCTTCTTGATAAAAGTTCTGGCCCGAGGCTGTGATGCTCTGTGTGAAGCAAATCTTTGAAAGAAAAAGAAGAGAAAACATTAATGCAATCGTTTATCATGTAAATCCTTTTGAACATGATATTTTTTTAATCTCTAAGAGGCCAACTTTGTGTCTACTTCTATTCTAAGCGTGTTGGCACAGAAAAGCCAAATATATATGTTGAGTTGCAGTTACAGGTATTTTGCTATTAAAGGAGTTAATTTGGTACAGCTGTGCAGAAAGAACATAACAATTATTTGTGAATTTATTTGAAAAAAAACTAAGGTCAAACTACATTTGTGTGTGTGTCAGCACATTAGTTTAAAATTTTCACTAACATCAATAAACCTTATGGAAAAACAACACTGGAAACATATAAAGTCAGATTCTGTGCAGAAAATGTTACAGTTTACAAAGACTGATGTTAAGTGTCAGAGAGAACGTATGATACATATATACATACTACCTTATCTCTTCCTATAGATTCTCAGTAATTTCCCTTTGTTTACCAACGGAAGTCACTACCAACCTTTGATAAGGCTGTGTTGCCAAGTCCTCAGTAGGAAAAGTAGCTGTTGGCTGTCCTAAAAGTTGATAAATGATGTTATTAACTCATTTGTATAATGAAAATTACTTAAAATGAGTTTAGGGTTGTAATGGATAGTGCAGATGGGAGAGATAATGTCCGAAAAAGGCGAAAATGATCATATGACACTTTAAATATGTTTAGAACATAAACCATATGCGAACAGTTTCTTTATATTTTAGTTTTGACTGAAAACAAAAATTCTACAAAAATTACCCTCCATCCATTTTCCATACCACTTCATCCATTTCAGGGTCGTTGACAACAAATTAAAGTACATTGATTTTTTTTTTTTTTTTTTACACTCTTCATTCTTTGACATTAAAATCTGATAGTAACCAGAATGGAATCAGACACTGCACATTTCATTTTCAGTCTGGACATGGAGCAGAGGTGATCATCTCCTGCAGCTGGGAGGTGCTACATAGGGACGGAGCCTCTTCTTGGTTCTTTTGGATGCAGAAGAGGCACTCACAGCATCGTGGCTCATTAAAATGAATAAAAGCTACATGCTCTCACATCAGTCTCTAGTAACACCAGAAAAAGTTGGTAGATTTGTTGCCTTTATTTTCGGAAAAAAAAGTCTGACTTCAGAGTCTGAAAATTAGCTAAATATAGTAACAAATTCCTTAAAGCTCCTTTCAGACTTGCTCTGTTACCCGGGCATTACGCGAACATTGTCTTCGCGACCCTCATGTCTGCAATGTACAGTTCTGACATTAAGTGGGCAGACTTGAAGACCTAGTACAAAGTCCGCTTAATTACAGGGTAAACTATTTCGTTCAGACATGCAGGTTAATGTACAGACATTAACCTGGGGGGGATGGGAGGGCAAATGCTATCACGCAAAGCGATGATGCCATTTCCTACCAAACGTAAACACAGAAGACTATAACCTTACATGCGTAACCGAGAGATAAGAAAATGGCAAGAAACTGGCGAGACAACAAAGAACTCCTGGAAGCAAGGGCTGATGAAAGTATAAAAAAATGTGTTGCTATGTTGTAAAAGGGCTTAAGTTGATAACACTGGGGCAAGGAAGAAATGACAAAACTATCCAATCAAAGCATCTACAGGGCGGAGTTGGTTGTCTGACCCTGCCCATTATCCCCCTTGTCTCTCAGTCTGCAGCTTGGACCCTCTCTAACACTGTGGAAGAACAAGATGGACCTTAAACCGGATCCGACTGAACAATTTGCGCTGTTGCATTGCAGGAAGTTCTGTTTCAAATTGAGCTGCTACCTGCTGCTTAAATTGCTGTCTGTCTCCAGAGGAGGATCAGCAGGGAAAGAATAAATTCTGGTGTTACTGTTACACCCTCAAGAGCATAAATTTGTAGCATCACAGCTATTCTGTCTCAGAAGCTCTGTAAAAATCTGAAACTAGTGAATGTACATCAGATAACAAGCTCACATCCATACATATGAGTGGGTGGGCGTGGTTTCTCTGGCTGCAAGGCGAGCATCTGCCATGTAGTGAGGAGATGTGAGCGTTTTCAAATTATCTTGTGATTTAGAAAAACAAAACTGAAACTTGGTTTTATCCTGTCTTGAGTGATTTTTAACCTACAAAATCCTATTTTTTATTTATTTTAATTTGTACTTTTTTCTAAATAAAAGAGTCAACAGCAGTATAAAGTGAAATCCCAAATAAAATTATACTATATTGTCTACACTCAAAAACCACATTTTTTGGTGCACTACACCATTTAATGCAAAGGGGAAGAAAGATTTGCTTAAAATCCAAATCTTCTTTTTATCCCCTACTGTATAATTTTCATCAGCTCATATGTATTGTTGCTTTTTATGACCTCATTCAGACTCAGTGATTACTGTGCAATTACTTAGTGATATAATTAGACCATTGGCACCATGATATTAGTGATAATTATTTAGGCTTCTATTTCATCTTCACTATTATCTTTGCTGGCATAGTGCTATATCCAAAACATTTAATCATCACAACTGACGCCGATTAAAAATGGGCACATTTTGTTTTCTCGCTGTTGTCTTGTGGATACCTATGACCTACAGGTTGAACCTTTTGCCTGTTAATAGTAGACCAGTGAATAAGCAAACTTGTGAGGGTAAAAAATGACTTTAAAACAAATGCAATCATTTAGAAATAGCTATGAAACAAAACAAAAACAAAGGACTTTTTCTGAATGAACATTGATCTCTGTGGATTTAAAGGTAACTTACTTTCATTTGAGACACTTACTGCAAGACATTTAGAATGATCTCCTGGGATGTACTTCTCGGCCTGCATCCTTGCACTTGTATAACTTTGTTCCTTTGGGGGCACAAAAAAGTCATCATACAGGCCAACAATTCAGGCAACAGTGTAATTAAACACCCAGACACAAATAAAAAAATCTTGAGGGTACATAATGGGTACTACTTGTGATGCAAAAGTAATGCTATTTAGCCACGTTTAAAGGAAAAAAGTGAGCATTTATATATATTTTGTGTGTGTCTCTCTCTCTCTCTCTGTGTGTGTGTGTGTGTGTGTGTGTGTGTGTGTGTGTGTGTATGGGTTGCATAAAAATATGTTTCATTTAGCATTTGACATTTAACAGGATGGAGAGTTAAAATTGAATTCAC
Source organism: Pseudomugil tenellus (assembly GCA_037177515.1). NCBI lineage: Eukaryota > Metazoa > Chordata > Actinopteri > Atheriniformes > Pseudomugilidae > Pseudomugil > Pseudomugil tenellus. Next base: position 14,654,323 of record JBAMHX010000008.1, on the reverse strand, counting down.
AGTGCTGTTGATAACTTTAACAGAAGCCTACATGTTTCCTCTGAGGACACTTATAAATCTCCCTTAGCTCAAATGTTAATGCCCAGGCCAAGAAAATAATGATGAAAATGTAAGCAAGTATTGAGCAGTGGACTAAAATAATAATATTTCTACAAAAACCATCATTAGCTGCTATACTTTTTACTCCGTGTTTACTCTCACGAGTACAGCTGGAACGAATTACAGTAATTGATTGGATGCACAAAGGTGAGTGGAGCGCAGAGCTGTCCACTTAACTGACTGATCCCCTTGTTATAGTACCACTCCCTCCTCCCACTTCCGTTGCACATTTAGGTCTCTTGGCCTCGCAGAGGTCGTCCTAATGTATGACCATTGTGTAGAGGTCACTGATGATGTCCGAGTCATGCAGAGGTAGCTCGTCATGCAGAGCGCTGCATGCTTCAGGGAGTAATCACAAGCCTCCAGCTTTTCCCATCAACATTCTGCTGCCCTTAGGCCAACAAACCAGATTTTTCATGTCAGCTGGCATGCATCTTCAGCTCATAAGTAGCTGTTTGACTTTCACAAGTCTCGCATCATTTGAGCATACACACTCCCAGGCAAGGTTGCTATATCCTTGGTCCATAATTATATGCCAGTTATAAGTGTCCACTTGTGCATGCAGATGGGCTGGGCTCCTTAAAAATCTACGTAGCAGGTTGAACCTATCAACACAGATTATTTATTATTCCCTAAGGGGCTAGCCCTCACATCATAATAATCACAATTATTTCTCATTACTTATGTTCTCTATTTCACACTGTTCGAAATACACAAGCACCACCTTCCTCATTTTCATTTGACAAATTTCTGAACTATTATATTTGACTTTCAATCTTCCAGCATTTTGAAAAAGATGTTTTAAAAATGTTGATATAGTGACAGCACATGCATAACAATATCAAAGTTAAATGGTCACAGATAGGACAGAGAAATGGCTATTGCATATAAAATAAATGTTGGCTTTCCGAGGACATTAACACAAGGCACATGCACATTCCGGGATCATTTGCCATCTCATACAAGAAAAAAATAGACAGTGATTTGAAAGGAAAATAGCACATTTGAGCAAATGATCCTTCAAAAATGCTGACTGATTTCATCATATCCTGATTGGAGTTCATTACAAAGTACGAAGTACTTGATCTAAAGTAAGTAAGTGATTCTGAATGAATGGATGGCACATGGTTAACTCATTCCTTGCAGGCACGTAATAATGTTACCTAATTCTATAATAAATGGGCCTCTGCTATTGATTTCAGAATAAAACATGAGGATTAAAGTGTGTTTGTCACCTTTCTGCATTGTCTGCTTTTCAATGTGCTCAAACAACAAACTGAAGATTGCAGAGAAGGTATTTTGCATCATGACACCAGCCTTAAAAACTCACTAAATCATGTAAACAGAACCCTAACAAAACAGCTAAACTGCAAGCAAGAAGCATGCAGAGAGCTAAGACATTTTTGTGGGACGATGCTTTTGAGTTAGAAGCTCTAATGGAAAAATGATCCCTATCTCCCCACTTAAAGAATTCCTGGATCCAGTGGGTGATCTGGATCATTGTCTGAGGCCTTGTTCCTTATTCCATTTCTGAGATTTTCTGGAAGTTTGATTAAAATTCATTCATTAGTTTTTGAGATATGTTGCTAACAGACAGACACAAATGGAGACAGAGAAACCAAAGCGCTGAGGACATCACGTTTGCTTTAGTGTTTGTAAAAATCAGGGTCTGCGGGGCCTGTAAAAATCACTGCTGAAATTTTTGCATTTTAACCCTGCGCCTCTTTGGTGATGTATCACATGCTGTAAATGCATTTTGAAAGTCAAAGTAGCTCTCATGGTTTGCGATTAACTGTCTTTGTGATAAGAAAGTTAGAAGAGGTGGAGAGCAGTCTTTCGGCATTCCAAGGTCTAAGAACACAGCTGCAGACACAGCTGTGACACATGTTGACACCTGCCAGCAAAGAGACAGGAAGTATCACTCCACTCAAACTCGATTTGATGTTAATCTTTGCTCTGGAGCTATTTTTATGTTGATAACCTCACAATAAAAGTTTAGAAACACATAAACTAAATGATAATAGTTCAAACTAGATTGAGGCCTCTTTATTAAAACATGTTGCCATCTGATTTTCTCACATTGCTAGTGACTTGACAGCTAAACAAACACATTGTTTAACACTATGAATGACTGTTACACTAATTTTAAGTCAAAATGTGGTCCTTTGGTGAGATTGGCAGCAGCAAATAGATGTCCTGTCACCACTAATATTGCAGACTCTGGCTACACGAGGTAATTTCTGTACACAGTCAAGATCCAGTCAAATTTCCTCTACTGGGAAGGATGGACATGCAACCCTCACACCCAGAAGCCACAAAAAATAGTAATAGCAAAGTTATACAGACTCAGCAGATTTCAGCAGAACTTTAGAGCTCTATGTCATGTTGGCAGCCAGGTTGAAACTCGTGGGAGGTAAGCTATTGGTTTTCTTTCCGAAAACACACACACAAAAAAAAAAAAAAAAAAAAAAAAAAAATGTGGAGAGTTGTGACCTCTGTGGTTATAGCATTACAGCAACATAGCTCCTCTCATGGGGGAAATTTGGGAGCATTAAAGTTGCTTCATTTGAGCTGGAAGTCAATTAATTTTCTCCTCACAAAAGCTCACAGACTATGAAAATGCTGAGAAAGAGACATACAACATGGATGCAGTGCAATTAAGCTAACAATGTTTTACTTCTGTTTGTTTTCAGCAAATCTTAGCACATTTATGCTTGCAATATACTTTAAATCAGGTCAAATGTACAATATGGACTTTAGTTTAAACTGCTAGATCATTTCTACTATAGTTGTTGTGTCATTTTAGCATTGTCATTTGAAACAACTGGAGCTGTGGTAAAAAATGCATGCGTTGGAGGCTACTGCCAACAGCAGATGGTGTATGGTTGAAAGTGAGATTAAATCAAGATAAGAGAACTATAGCACAGAAGAAAGGGCTACATTGGCTTTTATTGCATATCTGCAGTAACTATTAACTTTCATTGTAAATGTTTAATTAGATGTCAAGACAAATATACCAGAGATGATTATCAAGAGTTTTCTGTAAACCAGAACTCTAAGAGAAAGTCCCAAAATAAAAATGTGTATGTTATTGTTACTACAACAAATGTAACCCATATATAGAAAATCCCAATTATCCGCTCAAGTGTCAAAATAATGTGGTTTTGTGTGAAAGCAATTATGTCTGAGTGGAAAAAGCTCTTAGAATATGGAACAGGGGCACATGACATTAATCATGACCATCCCTCGGGTTTTCTGGGTCATGCTGGTTGTGACTAGGATAACAAAATATTTTCCCTGAAGTGAAGCGGAGTTTTATGGGAAGAGAGAGACTCTGTATCTGAAGTGGAACAGACTAACACCTCTCTAAAAACCATGTTTGCCGCATCTGTGCGATGAGCCTTTATTGACTACTCTAAAGGCATTTTAAAACTCAGCACTTGTTATCTGGAGAAATTTCTTTCTAGTTGCATCATTCTATATGTCAGTTTTGAGCAGGACTAAAAACAGATAAGATTTTGACATACCGACACCTTGCCGTGACAGTTCCTGCCTTTTTCATCCAACATAATGACTGGAGGTAAAGCTGGAAATATGTGAAATGAAGATTTGTTCTCTGAATGTAATTAGGAGGTGATGTCCACGGAACTCATAAAAGGTATTGGTACAATGGTGGTTACCATGGAAACCTTGTGGCTGGAGTGGTCTTATGGGAGCCATGATTTAATAATATATTGGCCAAGAAGAGAGGGCAAATATAATATCTTTCCATAGAAATGCCAGTGCAGAAATATGACTTCTTTTTAGAGGACAAATGCTAATGAAAATGAAATAACTGCAGTTTAAAAGGAAAATAATCAAACCTGAAAGGTATGCATTAACTATAAAGCATTTGTTTTGCTGTTGTTTCAGATTTAGGTGTATTTCTGAACATTGAGTAATGTATGTAACTTGTTTTATTAATCAGCTTTCACAAAATCTTAATACTTTCACAGTGGGGTTAAGAAAAACAGAAGCTTTGAAATGTAATCTGTTTCACTTTTTTTTCATATAAACTATCAGGTTATAACATGACAAGGCCACAATTTCCTTTTTTTTTAATTAGGATGACATCTGTATGATTTCATATATTTAAGGGCACTACATATATATATATATATATATATATATACAGTATCTATGTGGCTTTTTCATCATGAATATTTTAACATATGAAAGATTGCTTTGTTAACCCTTCCTACTTTTCACTAGTCATAAGTGTTATTAGATGGAATGGAAGAACACATGCAACAGGAAGTTTTTCTCCTACCTTTGAAAAGAGTTTTCAACATTTGTTTTGCGACTGCAAAGTATGACCAGATGCTGTCTTGCTATAGTCAGAGGACATGTTTCTAAGATGAATTGTTTGTTCCAAAAGCTAAACTCTCTAAGACATAGTGCAGTTTCTTATTAGATGTCTATTTTTTCTGTTTCTACTTTTTTAGAAAAAATACATCTCCTAGGATGCGTCCTTGATAATACACTTGTGTCCAGTTACCTTGTGGTTCGTCTCCTGACAAATGATTGTTGTGCTTTCTTTACTTTGTTTCTTTAATCTTTCTTAATTGACAGCTGAGATTCTCCTTATTTCTATTCTGTCAAATATCACCACAGTACAAGATTCCACCTGCAAAATCATCAAATTACTGTTTGCTAGTCGACAATCAATGCAGCATTACAGTAAGTGTGATGAAGACTGAAAAAATGGAAGACTGCTATTAGTATTTCTACTAGTAGTGATGGTTATAAAGTCATAATATTTTCATTTGATCAATATTGAGTTGTTAATTTGTAATTTTTCAAAACTTTTTTGACACTTGTTTTTTAATGAATATATATTAAAAAGAGACACGTGAAAATATCTTCAAAATTAAAGGTTATAACCTACAAACAATAAATCTTAATTAATGACTGTATTTGTTAACATGTTTTTGAGAAAGTAAATAGCTCAAAAGGCACATATTATATAATTATTTCCATCATAGCTATCTTAAAAGTACTCTTGGATTTGAATATGAAAGCAGCTCAATGTAATTTTTTTCTGTGGAATTGATTGTCATTATATATCTTTGTCCATAGTAACATTCACTTCTCTGCATAAGTCTTGGGTGCAAACACTCCAAGTAGTTACACAATTAGCATTTGAGTAGTTCAAATTTAGCCTGACACTATAAGAAGCACTGAGCCGGGTGAAAAGACACTCCAATTTGTCCAATTCCACACTTCTGTGGATTTGAGTAATCATCCAGCTACACTTGCTGATTGTCTCTGAAAAGTGCCTGGTATTGAACACAACACCCTACAAAAGATATGCTTTTATATAACATATTATATCCCCCCTCGTAGCCCACATTACATGTATAAGAT
>JBAMHX010000008.1:14608830-14630102 GCA_037177515.1 Pseudomugil tenellus | reverse complement strand
CCCCCCCCCCCCCCCCCCCCCCCCCCCCCCCCCCCCCCCCCCCCCCCCCCCCCCCCCCCCCCCCCCCCAACAACAAATACAGACAGAGAGAGTCGCATAGCTGTGCCACCACCACTTTCAATCTGTAGCCGGAGATGAGTATCGCTCTGGTCAAAGAATCTTCATGTGTGCCGGAGCCGTCCTTGGAACTATTTAATCACAACATTGAACAGTGTGGCAAATTGTTGCCTTCTGATTGGGCAGAGCTAGATAGCCATGACCATATGGTGGGAAATGATACCTACCTGCTATCTTCCTGTGAGTGATGTCTCCAGTAAAAATTATTACTTCATTTAACCACGCATTACTCGCTTGGATAGGGGTTGGAGCAAAATAAAAATTTATTAGACCACCAGCAGTAAAGCATAGCACATCAGTTGAGCCTTTGGAGTGTTTTTTATGTTTCTTTAAAATGTAAAAGTTTGGTTGAAACAGGTAGTAAAATATGATTTAATCTTAAAACAAGGCAATGCATGTTTAGTGCCATTCATCATTTCAGTGAGATTTATTGTGGATTTTTTATTTTTAATGTGGCTACAAAAGTGACAGGTTGACGTAAGAATAAATAACTTTTACATAAACGAAAACTAAATGGAAAATCAAACCAAATGCTTTTGAATTGGAATGGAAAAGTCCCTAAAATGAACTCCCATAAGAAGATAATTTAGAGGCGCTCTTCGAAAGTACTTTCACTTCTATACAAAGGTTTGGTACCATTTTGAAATATTTTTTTTTCTTTTACTGTTTTACTTCATTATTGTGTTTGAAATGTTGTCAGGCAACATCTGGCAACATTTTAAATATTGAACAACCAGACAAATAACATTTGGCTAGCAACATTAGAACTACGAGCATCAGAATCACAACTGCATTTATGGGTACCTTACATTGTTACACTAAAGCCCCATTTCTGATGTAAATTAATTAAAAATTGAATGTGATATGGCAGTTTTTTATTGTTTTAAAAGCTGCTATTTTTTCCCCCCACGACGCTCTTCTGATTTGCAGAACTTTTTTGGAAGAAAACACCAATTTTTAAGAAGAAGGAAGAAAAAAAAAAAAAAAAAAAAAAAAAAAAAAAAAAAAAAAAAACACTGGCTGGTTAACCAGCTGGCTCAAATACAGCAGCTGCTGGTCCTTGATGTAGCCTGTTCATGTTCATATCCTCTGGCCCTTTCCTGCATGTCATCCTTTGTCTCTCACCCCTTTTCCTGTTCAGCAACTGTCCAAAAAAAGTCTTGACTGAGAAAAATCTTTACATAACAATAACAATTAAAAAATGGGACATTCAGGATACTGAAACTGCTTAAAGTTTATACACCATGATTATGATTAGACACATTTCCCTATCGAGCGAGAAATGGGAATTCAGAGATTGGGGGAAAAATAGGACGAAGAAAAATGAAAACAAGGAAAAGTATATCACAGTACCCTAAATTAATATTTTCTTATACTTCATATTTGTTCACATTAATTGAAATACACGTCAATGTACATGGATAACAAACAAAATGCAATTCTTAAATGCAAAAAAAAGTCTTACTTAAAATAGCACAAACATTCAGATATTTAGATGGGCTTAAATTCTTTGGTCATGCACTCATTAAATAGTTAGGTGCGCCAGTGCCACCAATGCAACCCTGTAATGGTTCTCCTGGGTTCATTGTTTTTTTTTTCTTTTGCAAAAAGTCACTCCTTTTAAACTTGATGTCATTCCAAAAAAGCTGGAAACGGGGCAATAAAAAAACTGGTTAAGGAAGGCTCATAAACACATCAGGAAGATTCCACAGGTGATCAGGTTAACACTGGAGTAAAAAGTCTCATAAATGAGAAAGCGTTCTGTTCAGTGATATTTGCCTGATAATTGTGAAACTGAAATTGCATTTACATACTACATATCTAGAAAAGAAACAGAGCAGATATGTGGCATTTAGGTAAATGTCACCCAAAGTAATAAACAGTCACAGTGTTTCATTTCACACCAAAACATTATTCATTAGAGCTGACTGACATGCACTGCAATTAAAAAGAAATGAATACATTTTGACTTAACAAAGCTACTATAAATGCCAATAAATGATCTGAAATCTTGTGTTAAATTGTGGCAATATGGGACATGGTTTAGTAATTAACTTTATGTGTGGCACATCTGAATATGAAACTGCAGTAAGTCATTTCCTAAGTCAGCCAGTAAAGCAACAAATTTAATTATGCCTTAATATACTTGGGGAAACTGTGCTTTTTATGTGGAAAAAGAAGGGATTTTTTACGAGACCCCTATGTGTGATAGAAGCAGAGACACTTAAGTTATAAATTGAGTTATTTTTTTCAGCTAAGTGAATCCCAAGGACTCTTATTATATTATCACATGACGTGGCCATATACTCAGCAATAAACTGAATATTAAGAAGAGGATATGATTATATCAATCTGGTATGGTAATAAGAGAGAAGTGGTTCAGGGCTTGTGTGGAATATCACGTGTGTAGCTAATGCTCAACAAGGTCTCATTTTATAATTGTTCACAAAGCAAAGATTGTTCAAATTAAATATTCGGTGCTGTGTACAAGGACTTTGTCTTTAGCATTCACTCTGCTGGAGCTATGTCAACCCACAGAATTTCCTTTGTCTTGTTACTAAATACCGCATGCTATTATCATTGTTAACCTTGCAAGTGGAAGTGACAGCTTGGTGTAGAAATTACAGATTTTCTCCTCTGTTTCCTCACTGAAAGCTAAATTCTACAAACAAGCTTCTAATTTACTGCCAAAGTGGTCTGATAAGTGCAGGGAAGAGATGACATGTTGGCTGATGGGAAAAGAAAAACCCAGAGCATAGCGGGTAAAGGATTCTGCACTGTCACTCTTCATTCGCCTTATCAATCAGCCGTAAATCACTCTTAACCAGCTGCTGAGCTGTGACACACATGGTTGTTCTGGACACAATCATACATTTATTTTTCTGTGTTTACACCTAACATTCATGACAACTGCTGTATTATTATTTAACCACCTGCATCGCCGGGAGACATATTTTCATCACGTAAAATAGGCAGAGTTTTGTTGACAACATGCCGCATACATCTTTTGTGAAGCAGCAAAAACATTTTTATTAGCTTGAGAAGATTCAGCAAATTGCCTTAAACTGTCTTCTCAGGCTCATTCTTCCCCTGACTGACTTTATAAAGACATTTATTTATGAAAACAGCTGCACAAAAATAGCATGATGGTAAATTTACTAACTTGGAATAAGACTCTACCAAGTTGAGATTTTTTTTATTATGGCATAAATCTCTTTTGCTTTCAATCCCCAAGAAAAATTTTGTATTCCACACCATTTGCATTTGATCTTGATATTCCACAGAGGCAAAGCAGCACTCCCAGATAAATAGAATATCTTCAACCTGTTGCCAAATAAATGTGTTCTCTCACAATTGCCTGTTAGTTACAATCTATGAAGACTGCTGTGACCCTTTTATACAACTCCTGATAAGACATTCCTGCTGTCAAAAACCATCAGTAAAGCTGTTCTCTCTCACAAAATGATTGGAATAACTACCTGATTGACTTTTTGAATGAGCTGACAAAATAGAAACAGTAATTATATTTTCAGAATTCTGTTTCTTTATAGCCCAGTAACTACACTGAGCTGTCAGGTGAAAGCTTGAAGTACAGGGATACTTATTCATTCTGGTCTGCAATTCAGCAGAAATTTCAGACATGCTTGCTTCCACACACGTGAATCAAATGAATGGATGACCTTAATTTGATTCAGGCGTGTTGAAGCAAAAAATACACGGAAAACCTGCTGGACTGCCGCTCTCGTAGTAGGACTTATCAATCCCTTCTAGACAAAACAATTTAACCAATTTAAATTAATAATCCATGATTATTCAAATAAAAAGACTTACTTAAAAATTTAAAATTGACTCTTTTATAAAGAAAAATCTTTGTACATGCCACCCTTTCCCCTCAATTTCTTTGTCGCCCCATCAACAAATGTCCAGACGTGTATTAATACACATTTAATCACAAAATTCCTATTAAGCTATTTTGATAATTAAATATAAATACCACAGTTTTATGTTAAACATAATAAGCTGATTTTTATAGAACTGCTATTGTACTATTTTTACTATTATACTACTATTGTAACATGTTTTAGTTTTTTAAATATATGTTTTCAAATGAAGAATGACTAATTAACCTGGTATTTCTATTGAATCAAACTCTTTGGAAACAGTTTGTTGATTTTCCAGCCACACAATTATTGTTTTTCTTGTTGAGTTTGATCGATTCTTTAGTCATAGTATACATTTTGAAAAAACACTAGATGTATACATTTTGAAGAAACACTGTATCCTGACCTATCTGTAACCATTTAAAACCATTTTCCTTAAGTGCTGTAAATATGCTTTTTAACTTTTTAACTTAAGGAATGGAGAAACAAAATAAAACTACCCAATCACTTCAAATAAACTGCGTTTAGCATAAAAAAAATAAAACCACTAAAATGGTTTAAATTTAAAGTTCTTTAAATGATGCTGAAGAGAGAGGTAACAATAGAACTAAATTGCCAATAGCTGCTATTTCTTCACAAATAATTTGCTTTCAGACTGAGTTAAAATGCACTTCAGTCCCAAACATTATTTGCATTCTGGACCATGAAAAGTTGTTTGTTTGTTTTCAGTTCTTTGGTTTAATAAGGCTGCTAATATCAATTACGCTGAAGACTGCCTTGTGCCTGTGCCTCTACTGCTGGGGTTGTGCACTTAGGAGAGATCAGAGGCAGGAAGAGATCAAACCTGAAAACATAGGCTTCCTAATTGCTATGACACTGCTCACACCATTGGGCCTCATTTGTATGTTCAGGTGAAGGAGCAATTTTGTCTAATGCATTGACACAGATCATTTCCTTACACCTCTTTTCGAGCTCCTCACTTTGTCAGCAGAAGGTGGACGAGCAGACAGAGTAATATACTGAACCCATCTGTTCATCTGTCAGACCTTTTCTCTTCACAATTTATAGCACGTCTATTTGTTGAAGTGCCTTCCCTCCCACAGAGACCCTGAGAGAAGCTGCAGAGGTGAACAATTCTTTCACCGGTTTCACTGCTCCTGAAGCAGATTTGGTGAGTTGAGCTGGAGCATTTGCGATGGAGGTTTCAGATGCATTCTAGACTAATGGCAGTCAAAGCTACAAATTGCACCCACTTACAGCCATATTGTGGTAGGCTCGCAGTCTGAGCCTGTCTGAAAGGAGACTGCTTGACTCCATCGAGACAGCTTTGCTTTTGGCAGCTTCGTCTGAAGTATTGTCAGACATCTTTTAACAGTTCCAACCAAATAGAAAGCAGCCAGAATGACATTGAGTGGGTGATCCAGTAGCCCCAGTTGCTACTTGTGATTTAGCTGCAAGGTTCTTCTTGTTTGTATTAAGCTATCTTCATAAGCACACTAAAGTCAGAAATTTTGGTGACAACGTCTGAAATAACACAAGGCCAAAGTAATTGTTCTATGTGCAAATTCTGGAGTCACAACTGTTCTTATGTCAAGGATTTTTTTTACTCAGCATAAATTATTTTAGCACAGTTGTATTATGGAGGTCTTTTATTTATGTTGCAATTTTGCAATGCAGTAAAAAAAATGTAATTACACTTTTAAAAGACAGGTTTGTTGTAAAGCTTTTAATTAAATATGTGTTTAAATATTCAAATTTGGTTAAATCTGGTTAATTCTGTTTAAGCCAAACCAAGGCAACTTTATTTATAAAGCACTTTCTCACAACAAATGCTGACCAAAGTGCTGACACATAAAATTACTAAAAATTAAAATATTAAAAAATAAACATCAAGTAATAAAACAATAAAATCAATTAACAATGCAGTAAAAACAATACCAGCAATAAACGCAAACTCATACTGGGTGAAACGCCAGTGAATAAAGGTGGGTATTGAGAAGAGATTGAAAACTGGACAGTGAGGAAGCCTGTCTGGCCTGCAGTGGCAGAGTGTTCCACAACTCTGTTCCCTGTGTTTTACCTGATTTAGTCATAATTAAACACTTTTTGAAATCACTGCAATCTGCTAAATCCCTGCTTTTTTGTTCCCCATGATTTTTAAAAAGATATTGAAATATATCCGTTGAGGAATGTTTTTTTTTTTTTTTTTTTTTTTTTTGCTTAATTTTAATAACATTTTTGCTGCTATTATTTAAAACTCATCATACTTAATTGAATGATTTCTGATGTATTTTGTGTTTCATGTTATGGAATACTTTGAGAGAAGTTTCTGTACAAAGTGCTAGATAATTAAAATGACTTAGTTACTTAACACATTTGCATTCTTTACTTTATTAAGTTGTTTTAATATTTAACCCATACATATTGAATTTGATGCCATTTCAGATTAATATTTTATAGTTTAAAAAAATTTATATAGGTTTCTCCAACTCTGAAAGGGATTATCTCAGTGCTTTTAGAACAATGAAGTCTGGTCCTTCAGATCTACTACACTGAAACCTTTAGATTCAGCTAAATCAAACACACCTGAATCAAATGACTCAATTTCTTTATCCACATCATTAAGCACTGCAGAGCCCTGTTAACAAGCCATTCAACAGTGAAGCACGTTGGGTGGTTCCTACCGTCACCATCATGGCAGCATCCAGCATCCTAACCAATGAGGGGTGAACTGTAACTTTTGGCGCTTCTCCAGATGTTGCATATATTTTTTTCTAATACATGCAACAAAAGCAAACCATAAAAACTCCATAAACCAATAAAACACAATTTGGATTTGTAATGATAGCCCTAAACTCAGTCACTGCACTGAGAATAATTGTCAGCATCCTGCTCATGGAAAGAATAAAAATGGTCAGTCATGTAGCTGAGATGGTGCCTATGAGCGTGGTAGTGGTTGATTGACATCTCTCAAACTCTGAATTTTCTGTAACTAAGTGCTAATTTAGCTAATCCGGGTCTAACCAGAGCTAACTGGCCAACAGCTAAAACATGCTGTTGGCTAGCTCAAAAACACCTTTGTGCTACAGAGCCTTTTTGCTGAGGATATTATTTGTCCTTTCAATCAAAATGACACACATATAAACTCATCCTATTAAATACTAAATGTTTATTTATTTATTTATTTTTTGTATGCCAGGCTGTAAAAACGCTTATTTCTGCCGTGAAGTTAGTCTTGTGATTCTTTGGAGATTTGCTCTGTTTTTAACGACTAGTGGATGAGGAGGTTTCCGCTTAGTCTGCGGTCTGGATTCTACCTTGGTCAGGTAAAGAAGTTTCTTTTGTTTTATCATTATTTGATGTGCAAGTTCAACTGGGTAATTCGACCTGCTGGCCAAAAAGGTCACTTCTGGTTTCTGTAGGCAGTGGGGAGGATACGATAGACGGCAGACACAGACTAGCAAGATGTAATGGTGCAAATTCACCTACACCACAGAGTAGTCTTTGTGGTCGAAGACTTTTCCTCTCAGTTGCTACACGGCGGAGTGGTGGAAGTACAAAGTGGTCCTGAACTGTATAAGTCTGAAACCACTTGCACTTGTGCGCTGGGTTTTGACAACAGCCCGGCAGGGTCTGACTCATGATGCAGCTGCAGGCAGTGCCACTGCACGTTATCACTTCTGAGTGTGCTGTCACCTGATGAAGATCAGCAGGTAAAGAATAAATGTTGCTTTTACACCCTTCAAAAGCACAAATCTGATTGCAGCATTCTCAAAAGCTCAGTAAACGTGTAAAATGAGTCATTTTATGTCAGAAAACAAGTTCACATTCATAAATGTGGGTGGATGGGCATGATATATATGCTTGCAGCATGAGTCTTCCATTTTTGCATCTACAGGAAGGGGGTTGTGAGCTTTTTTATTTAGATTTATAGGAATCAGAAAATACTGCTGAATCTCACATAGGTTAATCCTGATAGTTTTGACCCACAATATTTATTTTTTTATTTTAAAGTAATAAAAAACAACACTTTCTCAACAGCATCGGTGGTTTTCATCAGTTAGATACTTTTTGTCTACAGCTCAAACACACATTTTGGGTGCACAAAAGTTTTTTGTGTTGCAGTTTTTTGTATGAAAAATGGTGTATATTGATTTGAAAAAGTCTTACTGAACAACTATGAAAAACAGTGGTCTTTTTAGTATCTTGAATTATTAGTACTAGTAATCACTTTCACTTGGGCATAAGAATTCTATGAAATACAACACAAAAACATGATCAGCTCTTTAGCAGGTACTGCCTGAACTATAAATTCATTACTTAAAATTTATGTGAAGTGGCCTTTTACCAAGAAGATTGTGATTATATATGCTCAACCAGGTTAAGAAAGCATCACGAGAGGTGAAAGGTTTGTGATCTGGCTAGTCCTGGGAACATCCATAAATGCTTCTTGTGTATCTGAGAATCTCCTCAGGTGTGAATGGGCATTATCCTACATTTTGTGTCCAGAGTGAATGTTCTAATTGTCTGAAGCTTTAAATAATCACTGCTAAAATGCCTGCTCTCTCTGTTTTTTGTCTGTGGGCCTTCTGTCTCTACTACTTAAACTTCAGTGTCACTCATAATGTCACATTCACAGGAAAAGGTTATAAATAGACTTTTTTGAGCCACACTGTTTGGTGTCACCCCACAGCAAAAACTTATTGAAATGTATGTTATATGTGGGGCTTGTGCTCTCACGAGAAATGCATGATGGACATTAAAACTTTCATAAGGACAATGGTGCGGTTGGTCTCCAGTGTTTTGGTGTTTTTTTGATCCAGCCAGTAAACATGTTTTGTTCTGTGAAGTTGGTCTTGTTAACATGGATCTTGTATGGGAATTTGCTCCGTTTTGCAGCCCCTGTCGGATGAGGGGGGAACTGTAAATTTTTGCACTTCTAAAGAGGTTTAATTTTTTCTAAAACATGCAACAAAAACAAACAAGAAAAACTCCCTAAACCGACAAATTTGGATTTGTAGTGATAGCCCTAAATTCACTCACTTCACTGAGAGTAATTTTCAGTCTGCAGGTTGGAGGAGGCAATAGTGCACCAGCCACCAGACCAAAATAACTGGTGGGCAGGGTCCAAAAATGCAGGTTGACTGTTTAACATAAACCCTTGAGTTTGAGGTTTTCGTCAGCGTGTCCTTCAGCGTGGAGCTTAGTGAAGTGCATCAATTCACCAGCATGCAGGAACACATAAAGTCACATTACTATTGTTTTGGTTGTGTAAAGTTCACCATAAGGCAACTGTCTTATCCATATATGTAGTTCCCACAGGACAAGGAAGAGGTGCGCAGCAGGTAGTAGAAAGTGCAGAAAATACACCAAGTATTTGGTTCTATCAACCACCAACTGGTCAACACCTGACTGGTGAGGCTGCTGGTAACAGGTGACTGTAATTGACCGTAATATTGATCTACCACGCTGTAGATAGGTTAGAGTAAGCATCCCAAAGATGGGTAAGATCCAAGAGGAAAGGAAAGGAAGTGAGGTATATGATCAGCTGGCTCACACAAACTGCACCACAGCAGCTAACAATTTGAGACACAGCCGCCCAGGACACAAAAACACAGTAACACCTGTCCAGATATACAGACATTTAGCTCCACCCTGCAGTCAGCACTGATGGACTGCACCTGTACTGGTAAATGCAAGCCTAGAGGAGGAGGGAAAAGTTTAACAGTCCTTGAAGCCGGTAAAACTTTGCACTGAGTTAGCAGAAATAATCGAGAGTAATTAATTACCTAAAGGTAATTTGTTTATAACATAAAAATCAAGACTCCAGGACACTGTATGGTGGAACAGCAGCTTTCATTCCACTGTGAGTCTGACATATGCAGAAAGAAAAAAACTAAATATACGATGGATCAGATGAAAACTGTTTCCAGTGTTTGAGTCTGCTTTTCTCTTCAATGTTATTAAAGCAAGTTTACTTAAAGATTAAATTTCGTTTTTATTTATTTATTTCATAATGATGCAGTCAGGTCCATAAGTATTTGTAAACTTGCAAACAGCTGCATTATTATTAACATATATGTTGCATAATAAATTATATTAAAATGTGTTTACTTCTGTACATTGCCTCACACCTAAACACCTACACAGAAGCGTCTTCTAACACATTTTGATCCAAATGTGTCCAATAATATCAGCCAACAATCAATAACAGATAGGCAGAAAAAAATTAAACGTGGAGACTTACTGTTAATGATGGTTAGAAAACAATGTTTTCTTTTTCAGTAGGATGATTTAGCTCAGGTAGACATTTGAGCAAAATGTGATATGTTTTGTTTTAACCACCAGTTTAACATTCTGTTTTTAACAATTTTATCATAACTTTGTTAACCACCAGTGTTGGATCAGATTTACTACTTTTAATGGGGCTTTCAACCACAAGAGAACCTAATTGATGTAAAAGTGGTTAGCTTTGAACAGCTTATGCCATCGTGATCATTCACAGAAGCTGATCAAAGTCCTGATTTGGTCAAACTCTCAATCACTCTTGGAGAATTGCCAGCATCTGTTTTTTGTTTTTTTAAATTGTATGGTTTCTCTGTCCTTCCTCTCTGAATCGAGGTAGCTGTCAGATATGTGTCTACTGGCACAGAGTTTAAATTATCTGACTGGTTCAGTCTTGTGTCTGTAAGTAGAGAACCAATGAGCTGCATGTTACCAAGTTGCATGGGCAAGAGGTCCGGAAAGAAGGTTCTGTGTTGACCGGATGAATGAATTACTCCAGCACAGTGATTACTGCGAGAGGGGTTTGTGTTTAGACATTTGAGTGAGCCGTACCAGTTTTAGTTAGTTGGTCTGCTGATTTATATTCTTTTGTCAGACCGATAAATAGATTGTGTTGGTCCAAACAATACATTAGCCCACTAATAAAATGCTCAGTGTAACAGATGACCAGTACATGCTTGACTGTAGTTATAAAGGGATGGAAATGGCCATCACCAATACTCACCAATACTCAATTAAGTTGTTGCTACTATGGGACCCAAAGTGTACCAAGAAAATATCCCCCTCACCATCACTACTACCATCAGTCTGACCATTTTTACAAAGCTGGAGTGATCCATGTTTCATATGGTTGACACCATTTTCATCCACAAAACTACTGGATAGTTTCTTGTTCAGACCATTCTCTGTAAATGATACATGTTTTATGTGTGTGTGTGTAAGTGTGTGTGTGTATGTGTGTATATAAACCCCAGTTTACAATTGTTTCAATAGTAAAACTAGGTACCTACAACTAGGTAACATCAAGTCTATTAAATCCCATTTATTCCTCTTTTTGATGTCTGATTTGAACTTTGTAAAGTTGTCTTGATTATGCCAACATGCCTGATGCATTTAGATGCTGTAGAGAAACTGTCTTCCACAGTTTTCTCCGTAAACAACATTGAGTGCAGTCCAGCCTTTGGCTAATGGAAATTATGATTAGCAAGTAGATAAGACTTTATGATAACTCCATGATCTGGTGATTTACCTGGCCATGACCATAAAACCAGGGTACTTACCACTACATGCCTGTTGTCTATCCTCTGCATTCACTTGTTTTATTTTATCTAATAGAGTTGACTTCTAATTTTACTGTGTGGCTCCACATATATTTGAGTGACTACTTGTGACGTTACTTCAACTCTGACAACATAAACTTTTCAACTCTAATAAACTGAGTAAAAAAAAGTTGTTTTGAAGTACAAATAATTTGTGCGCTGTAAAATTTTATAAACCGGTTTATCTTTTCACCCTCTTATATCAGCATGGTAGACAACCTGACTTTTACTCAACCTCTAGCCAAAACAAATGGCACCAAACACTGCCGACATGGTAAAATAAATACATACTGTTCCCTCAAGTCTTGTTTTTTGATCATCATGCAGGTGTAATCTGAAGAATTTCATAGCAAACTGTTTTAATTTAAAATAAAATGGCATGCATTGATGGTTATACTTGTATAATTGAACAGCCACTTAAAGGGTTTAAATTAAACATTTTTATCTGGTGTACTGCTGATGATCACTCATGCCAAATCTGTCAGTCTATCCCAAAAGATTCCCCTTCCCCTATGATCTTAATAAGCAATGTTCACAGATGTAAAGCCAAACTTCGGCTTTCCATGGCAGTGATACGCTGCCGTTCTGATTTAAGCTAATGAAAAATAACCTCCACTTTGCCTCTAGAGAGACATATTGCATGTGCGGATGCGGGAGGAGCAGTAATTTATTTCTTCACAAGGGGTCACTTGTATTTTTAATAATTCATCCAGCATATGTTGAGATGTCAGCTGCTGCGCTTTGATCAAAAGCTAGGCTGTCACTCGCTGAGCCATCAATTTCCAATGAAAGCATTTGGACTTCGACACACACCTGCCATGTGTGTGGTACAGAAATATTCTTCACATTCACTTGCACAACACAGAAACCAAAAATGATTCTCTTGCACTCCAAGAAAATAAAAGATTACCACATTCACATCCCTGTAGGACATAGATTGCAAACACAATTTGAGCAGTGCAGATATTAGTGCCGAAGAGAACAGGCCTGCAGAAGTTGAGTGTTCACAAGCACTGCCTTCTGCTGCCCTCTTGGGACATCTCCATATTTCTTGCTCTCCTCACTTGGTCTTGGTTTCATCTTACTGCCTGCCATGGGGTTTTAACAGGAAAAGTTTTTCTGTTGCAAAAGGTCAAATTAGGTCCATCCCCTTCCTCCTCCATGTTTCTAGATTTGCTGTGGTGCACTTTAGTTTGGTTATCTGTGTGCATTTTGTTATTGTACTTTTGCTCTGTCTAAAAGTCTTGTAGAATACAGATTCTGTGTTTGCTTTTATTTCTATTGCTTTAGATGTGAGTTATGAGGTAAAAAAGAAGATTAATTTCAGCCCTTAGCACCTGTGTAGTTCTGTAGGTGCTACAGGAAGTTATTGTTCACTCTTGTTAGTAGCTGCTAGTAATAAGTAGATGTAATCTTTTAAAAATGAAAAAAACTAAATCCTTGCCACCAGCCAGCTTTAGCAAGGAACTTAATCAAGTTTCTAAAGAATGACAGAAAAAAAAAACAGTAAAACCTAAAGATTATATTACAAGATGTATTTGAGATGAACACGAGTTTAGTCTTTTTTTCCACCTCTTCTTTTAACACAACTTGTGATATTGCTGTCTGACACCTTGCAGTTACTCAAGAGCAGCTTAGTATTCATACAAAAAATAATTACATTGCAAGTGGACAAAGATATTTCCCATAAGGTATTAAAGGGTAGTTTGATAATAAAGTTTGGTTTCTATGGCAACTGCTTGCACAGATAGCTACAATATCAAGGCAGAGCTAGGAGGAGAGGAAAGACAAATTCATAACACTGCACCTGTCTTCTTTCTTGAAACTGTTCGTTTTATATAACCAAACACTGAGTAAGCTCAGCTTTCCACGGTTACAATTATATCATTATATAATAACTAAATAAATTTTGAAAACCTTTTACGGAGGCTAAATATATTTAATTATGGATGAGAGTTTGCTTTACAAAGCTACTCCTTTTGTATGTTTCAGGTATTCAGATTAAGCAAGATGTTAAGTGATATCTATTCATGCGCAACAGATATCTTTGGCTGTGGTTTGCTGGTGTCTGCTATAACTGTGAAATTTAATCTGACTAAAGCCTTCAGAATCTAACAGGTTATATTATTTTAAGTCAACAAGTGGTGAATAAGTTACTTTTAGAGGACAGTACTTCAGAAACACTGAGGGTGACTTGTTTGATGATCGTTAATGTGTTGCACATTTTGTGCCTCATTGAGCTTTATATAGAGATATTCTGAGATATTTATTTGTCCATAAATTTACAAAAACATTTGGTGCAATGACTACACTCATATATTTATTTAACTTTTTATTTTTATTTGCATAAATGCTTTTAAAAATTGTATCTCCAAATGGTCAAAAACAAGTTCCAGTGTGCTGCACAGCGTTGCCAGTACTTTTAGTCAGATGTGATAAACTTTATGTGTTTAACAATCATCTTAAGGTTTTAGCAGGACTACATCCATAGAGTCCCACATTTCTTTTGAGACCTGGATGTAGGCACTGTTGCTACATGCAGGTCTAGCATAATATTGTCCCCCTCGTGTAAAACTGAACATTTCCTTACACAAAACTGAGAATTTTCTTCTGGCTTCACTGTAGTGAAATCTCCTTTTCTTGTGGTAGTTTTCAGTATATTGAACTGAAATCAGCAAAGTTAGGACCTAAAATATGTACTCAATCTTCTTTTTAATTTTCCCAGTGACAAGTTGACACTTGACCCATGTTTTGTGCAGCTTGGCTTTCTAAACATCTCCTGTTATGTGAGCCTGTCTTGTAGTGTTGAGTTTTAAAAACATTGCCATTAAGATATAGGAAGCCATCTCAGTTTATGGGAAAGGTGAAAATGGATTGGAGATTCATGCAGTTCTGTGTGGGACCTTGGTGCCATATTTTTACTCACTCAGCTCCCCAGGTAAGATCACACACCGTTTATCTTTTTTCTGGGAATGTGAGTGAATTATCCTTGTAGGATATTCGCATTGTGTTTGCATTATTCATCAGCTCAACAACTTCTCTACTCATATTTAGCACATGGCTCATAAAAATGAATTAATCATGTATGCATGACATTAACTAAAATCTCCATAAAAGCAACAATGCTCTGTCTCTTTCTCTATCGCTGTTAAAAGACTTGTGAAAACAACAAGAGTTAAGTAGTGTCAACAAATACATGTGTGTTTATGGTAATATGTAAAAAAAATCCACTCAAATATGTTGAACATTTGAACTTAAAGATGATTGGTAATGATTTTAGAGACAGAGTGACATCTTGTGAGTACTATAGCTCAAATGTCTACATAAAAGATTATTCCTAACTTAATAAGATTTACCAAACAGACAAATATTAACACTGACACAATCACTATCAGATCTATGAAATGAAAGGTAAACTCCAAAGGGTTGCAAAGGGTTGGTTATTAGGAAAAAAACAACAACAACTATTTTCTCAATTACAATCTTTAGTTTCGTGACTTATTGAATGAGATTTTGGAGAAATGTGTGCAATATCACAATAAATGCCTTCAAATCACAATAAAGGCATAGAAAATGTACCTTTTTGCTTAAGTTTTTTCTTGTTTCTTTTAAATCCACAACTTAAATCACATATTTATTAACTTATCCTGACTTAGTATTTATGAAGCTGTTCCAACCACCAGTGACAGCAAAGTTAAAAAGCAATCTTTGTATACACCCCCCTTCTTCTCCTCCTTTTTTTTGCACATTTACACATTAAGTATTGCTAACTATGCTTGAATTCTCATGGAGTTCACAAATATAATTCTGATAGAACATAATTTTCCATTTTATTAACACTTTTTTTTTAACTTTGCTTTTCCTCTATGACACTATCTTGCAAACATTATTTGAGATCAACATCTTAAGCCATTGCTACCCTGATAACAGGAACTAAGATTACAACATGAAATATATCTGCATTAGTAGTGCAACATAAGATAGCTGTCAGTTTAACTGAGATGAAATGTTACTTAAGAGGACTAAGTTGAGCTGAGACAACAGAGTAACATATTCATGGATATTTTACTGTTCGTAAGTTCTTGCTGAATATAAATTAAATGTACAATTTATTCAGCCTAAATTTGCTCAGTTAGAGGAAGAAAACATTACAAAAATCCTTTTCCAGCTAGTGTTGAGCTTTTTTGTTGTGTTGGTTAAATATATTGTTAAAGAATCTTCAGAAGTTTTCTTGTCCTTTCTTTAATATTTCACAAGTTTTTTTTAGATTAAAGTGAATAACAGAAGTTTTCATCTAATCATGTAATAACTTTATTTTTTGCTGATTTTACTTAAATAGATAGATAGATGACAGCAGGGTTCGAAGATTAAGTTAATTTTGGTTAATTACAATTAAAATTTAAAATTAATCTTGTATCTGCTCATCTTGTGAACCATTAAAAGACTTGGCAGATTAGACCTGAAAGTTATTTCAAATGCACTGCAGCTTGCAAATCTTTTACAACTTAACTAGGAGTTAACTAGGATATAATATATTAATCAGAAATCCAAAATTCATGTTAACTTGCACCACCCATTATTTTCATGGGCCATAAAAGAGCTACTGTTAGCAGGTTGTTCTACTTATCACAGTGGAGCTTAATTAAAATCCCCATTTGCATTAGTGCTCAATGGACCTTTGATTAATACAGGCTTTTGTGGATAATTTGGATAATTTGTACCAGAAAAAGGAGAAAAAACATTTGCACTGCGAAACATCTGTAATTCTGACTGATATTTGAGCTGAGTCAGTGCACCTTCTTCATCAGGGCTCTAACTCGTAGATGATGCCACTCAGATCTGTGAGAGCTTGATCTAAATCAACTGGTACAAATGACAGAAAAGACATTTCCCAAAGCTTCAAACGTAAAGTTTATAAAACATGAGTTGCAAGAGGAAGTGCAGACTCCCATCTTTGACATCTGTGCTATTCTCAGACAAAATTTGACACTGTGTACAAAGTGCTAAATTACCTGCCAAATACCCAGATATCCCACCTTCTATTTTCCACGGTACACAAGGTACCATTCACACCTGTGAAGTGTCTGTATTTTCCCACTTTGTGTGTCTGAGTTATGAGTCCCATGTGGTCTAAGAACATTGAAGAACGGCAGGATAATTTTAGAATGAAAGACAACAAGACACCCGAATTGTTGGATTTTTGGCAACCAGTGAGTTATGATTATCTCAAGCAAAACTTTCATTTCTGTTGAATTTTCTTAAAATTGTCTGATCTGATGCAATAGTAGCTCGGGTTTTCTTGGTACATAATGTTGCAGATTCACAATAGGGCTTTAAAATTGTACATTTATCCCACTTGCTTTGCTCTATTTTGTACATGCAAGCAATGCCATTTATTATTTGTTGGGATATCAAAGTCATTTGCTTTCATTTGAGTTCATGTGTGATGATGCCCACTCCCCATGTCTTTTTGGACACCAATAATTAAAGGAAGGAAGAGAAAGGTGGTGGAAGGTGGAAATTGTAGACATCTGTGTGACTAAATACTTTTGTTTAGAAAAGTCCTCCATAAAATGGGGTCACATGGCATGGTGTGCATGTAGGCATTTACAGACTATGATTCTGTTCGATGGAATTACAACCATCTTGTGGTAACAAAATGGCAAAGAAAAACTACCAGCCATGATGGTATTTGTGTTTTAAAATATGTCTTCCCAATGTACTCTCAAGTATGATTGTTTTGAAACTCAAACCAGGTAGTTTTGAGTTTTAACCTCAAATAAATCTATATCACACCCATCTGAGAAATGACTGTTTTATTTTAATATTTTGCTTTTAAGCTCAATGTAGCTATTATAACATATATTGATGGTTGCATTGTAGAAAGAATTTAATTGAGCTTTTATATCATTAAGATGGGACCATTGTATATGGAAACCTCCCATTTCTTTCGGTATAATTCCCCTTTTATCATGGTGGAAAAAAGGGACAGAGCCTGGAGTGTGGAACAAGATGAGAGCCTAGGTACGCAAGACTCCGCTGCCCAGCACCCTTGTAGCAAATCTCCAAACCTTGGAGCCAGGATCACATCCCAGTGAGACCTCAGACAGCAATATTTTCTGTCTCACAGAGACACATTATACATTTTTATCTTGATATGTTGCAATTCTTATCATGTAAATGCTTTCTGACAAAAACAAAAAGCTTAAAACATGTTTCAATTTTGCAGTTTAAATGTACAAAGAAACTAGCAGGAACGTATGGGGGTAACGGCAGATATGAGGTATTTCTAGCACAAAGATGTCTGTTTCATAAGACTGATTCATAAGTATATTTGAGACTAGGTCAGACAAAGAACTTCATTTCTTTCTATTCCATAAAACTTGTGATTAAATAAACATTCTCACCATTAAAGAGTCCAGTAACAAATGTGAGGTTAAAAAAATAGAAAGGAAAAGATCAATGTCAGGCCTATAGTGTTAGTCATATTGATTGCAACAGCTGCGACTTGAAGGAAAGTGCAGCCTTCATTCATCAGAGTAATGTAACAACCATTGCCTTGAGCTGGGAACAGTGGTGGCAGATAAATTAGCTGTTCCTGTGAGCTGATGATGTAACCAATAAATATGCTTATCTGAAAAAAAGGTTGCTCACTTATATTTAATTGCTAGTTTGACAACATATAATTAGCCAAAACCATGATGCCTAATCTTTGGAAAAAGAGAATACTGCATTTAATGTGTCCATGTATTATCATCACCCCCTGCTTTGGATTAAAGGCATTTTAATGTATGCATTTACAAAGGGAAGGTGATAAGAGAGCACCGCACTAAATGTGGAGAATTATGAGAACAGGAAAAGGACTCGGGTCCTTTGATTGGAATACTGTTTTTACCCAGCGAGTGTTTATAACTCAGGTGCCTCAGTATCTTAAGTCTAAGCTATTATTTCCTCCAATTACAAGATTGTTAATTCACTCGTTTAGCCAGTGAAGGAACATCCTAGTGACAAAATTAAGAAAAACTTTTTAACTCTTTTTAACTTTATATTATAGCCAGATTAAGACACAAATTTTATGAGACGACAGATGACACAACTATTGTTCAGGGTGCACTCAGTCCAATCCCCCCCCCCCCCCCACCCCCCCGCTTTACTTTAGAAACTCCCCTCATTTCATAAATTTATTAGGGGATTTGTACTTCTAATGACACCTGCACTCTGCCACCAGAGGAATGTAAATAATCCCATCACAGAGTCCCGACTCATCAACGACAGGCTAATCCCTTGTTTAAGGCAGTTACACCGACCCTACCCATTAATACTGCCCTCATAAAGACACAGCTTAGCATATATTAGTTATAATGTGCAGAACGCTTACAGTCTAGTTGAGAAATCTCCCCCACTGTTACAAGAACATGTCACCTTTGCTGTTTTTTCTAAAGGGTTCTGCCACACTGCATCATAGCTTTTAAATGCATGGGGGAAATAAGACTCATGTTAATGACGTATTAGGACAGAGTGGAAGCAGTAAGATATTAGACCAGGCCAAAAGGATTTTAGTCCTTTGGGAGAAATATTAAGGAAAGCCAGAGAAAAAGCACAAGACCTAAAGATTTTAGAGAGATCCTTTTGTCTAAATACTTGCAGCAGATCTTAAACACGGCCTTATTGCTTGTGAGTCACTATAGTTGAAGAGGTTCCAGAGATGGAAAGTAAATTGCAATTTTAAATAGCTCTGTGGCCCTTTTAAACAAGCTGTGTTTAAAAATATGTTTTCCATATTGTTGTAATGAGATGTAATGTAATTTTAATGTAATTTTGTAATGAAAATTGAATTTCAGAATTTTTTCTGCTTAGATAAAGACAGATAGTCATGTATATCTTGACAGGTGGATACATAATTAATTACATATGATGACTACCAGCCATGATAACTGTAAGAATGCAACACTAAGATGAGAAGTTACAGCTATCCTTTTGGGTAAACACGTGTTATTGCAACTGATAACTCTGATAAATGGTTTTATCAATTGGTTTATCATTTTATAAAATTAAGCATGATGGAACAAGTATTAAACATCTATTTGAAGTGTGAGACAAAATATAGTTTTGCAGTTGTATCCCTGACAACACAACAGCAACAGCAAAATCTGCTTAAAAGTAGCCAACATACATCCCTTGGACCAAATTGTCACAGCACTGCAGCTGATGACAGGTTATACTGAAGCATCATCGTCATTATCCACCTTGTGATTGCTTCTCAATTCTGCACTGTCACAGCAATAGCCTAAAAGCCACAAAAATGTCTCTTGAGTGCTTTCTGTGCTGGCAGCGAAATACTCTGGTCTTTTTTTTTTTACAGCAGTGGTAGCAGGTCAAAGAAAAAAAAACAAACACTCATTTGCAGTGAATTAATGGGTAACAAGAGATCAGTCCATCATCATTCAAAATCCTTACGATGATAACAACAGCTGAAATGTGCAATCTTTTAATTATGTATCATCATAAAGATAACTTTTCTAACTTTCTAAATATAAATACAAAATAAAACACTAACACAAATATTACATACTGCAAAAAATTAAATCATATACATATGGGAAGGAATATAGAGGACAGATGCTGAATTAAGTCAAAGCGTGAGTCCTAATGTCGTAAGAATACCTGGATTTATTTGCATTTAACACAACTGCAATGTAGTTGGCTTAAATTTAGAAAAGAATGTTACATATTTAAGTCCAGGATTGCAGCTCTAGATTGCTTACAAATAGTTATTCTTGCTCAATTTTCTCATATGTCATGCCTTATTTGTAAAATTTCTTTAGTTCTCTGTTTCTCAGTATTTAGAGCAGGATGCCAATTGTGATTTTTCTGTATAGTTCTAACTGAGGGGAATCTCTTTGAACAAACCAAAAAAAAAAAAAATGGTGTTCAATTCATTAAAACAATTACGTTACAAATGTTTAATTTGGCATTATCTTTGCCAGATTATGATTTTAGGCATCTAAGTTCCTTGTTAGAGCAGCGAACTGAACCCACCAAAGACAACTTTATACTACTTCTGTATAAAGATTCAGTTTTCCAGCCTTACATTTAGAGGATGGCTGTAAGATGACCCTTCTGATTATCAAATGATTACTTAGTCACTTTGTGGGGGTGGGGTTGCCAACACCAACAGATGTTGTCTTGGCTAAAAGTTTCAGGATCACTGCTTTAAAGCACCATATTTTTCAAATAACTGATAAAACTTAAAAAGATGCTGTTTTCAAAGACCTTCCCCAAACAAGAAAACCTTTTAAATTTCAAGCAAGAGAGCCTGGATCCAAACTTCCTGGTTAAAGAAAAGAAAAAGACTGTATTTTAAATCACAGGAGAGTCCATGTTTCCCAGATCATCTTTCAATCTTCCTCACCGCCCTCCAAGCAAAAGCTGTATTTATTGTTACTGCTCCAGGAACTCTTAAATGGTTTCATGATCTCTAGCATAGTAAGGCTTCAATATCAAGTCTGATGGGAAATTCAGTTACTATTATAAAATGTTAAAAGGGCAATAAGCTTAAAAGTTTTAAAAGATTATTTATTCCTTACTAAGATTGGGGAAAAACCATGTAAGTAAGAATATATTCAATTTTGAAATGTAAATGTTGAATTTTCTACATTAAATATATATA
>JBAMHX010000008.1:14596028-14608730 GCA_037177515.1 Pseudomugil tenellus | reverse complement strand
AACATATACACAAATACATTTTAAAAAATCCCCAAAAGTTGCATCTCATGTCAACAAGCTTCAAAATTCCACAATACTGAAACAAGTACCTTTTAGATGTTTGAGACCAGGTTGAAGATGTTTTCAATCATATTGCACAGTACCAACCCCTAACGCTCCCGAGCAGGTTCTGTTCCGGGATAAGAGATCAGTGTGTAAAAAATTTGTGAAGAATGATGACTCTGCTCCACCATGTAAAATACGCTGCTCTAGGTTTTTCCATGTTCGCGATTGATCAAAACAACAGAGCACTGCCTCTTTTATGTGAATGCGCTCTTATCTAAAGTGTAAAGGTCTGGATGGACTAAGCAAGTTGATAGCCAACTTCGTAGTACAGCTTATCCAAGATCCTCAATGTTTGGCTGAGTCCATCCAGAGAATCAAGAGAACAGAGATAAGTGCAGGCTGAGTTAATCACAATTCCTGCATACAGAAATACTTTAATGTTATAGACAGTTGTATAAACTATAAAATATCATGTGTTCATTTGAATTTATCTAGATTCAAATTCTGCACCAGAATTTCTTTTTAAATCATGTTCTGATTTTTGAGAACGCAAAATAGTAAATGCAGTATTTTTTCATTGACACAGATTATTTCACAATTTCTTTGCTGAGGCGTTGGGAAGGCTCTTAAATTTTCATTCACCCCTCTGTTGCCATTAAACCAGCCTTCAATCTTATCATGCTTAAGAGACTTGTTTTAATATTTTTGAGGGGTTATCTGCTGGGAGTTTGATTTGACCCTGGGGGTGTGTATTAGAGAGTAACCTTTCTTGTATGGCAAATAGAATAAATTAGGGGCGTGAAAACTCTGAAAATAAATCATGGGTTGATAAGAAGAAACCAAGTGGCAACCATGTGTTGTCATCTATTGTTTTTGTGGCGTATTTGACACAGCTTTTTGTGTTTTCTTAAATATTTCCATAATATTTCCATTACATTACCTATATATATATATATATATATATATATATATGCTACACTTGCTTCCTACAAATGTGACAATTGGGGAACCTATAGTTAATTATTCGGCTGTGCTGTAATTGCTTTTTCGTGTGCATCTATTTTGAACAAATTTGAGTACTAGTATTTTACTATAATAACTATATATTATAATTATAACATGAAAAACTACCACAAAAATACTGTACAGCCCTCAATGTATTTATATTCTTTAGATTTTACATAAAAACTTGTAATTTGTTTTGTTGATTATTATTTTTTAATGAATACATTTCAAGTTGTTTTTTTGCCATTAAAACAAAAAGCTAATGATGTTACATTCAATATATGGTGGGAAGAGAGTTTGACGTAGTCATATAAATTCCAAACTTTTGTTGACCAGTTCATCAAAGCGGTTCTAAAAAGTGTCTGTTGAGGGTGGGATCATTACACACTTGCAGGTGGGTGTGTTCTGCTGCTTTAGCAAATGGCCAAACACCACACCCTGTGTAAAACTCAAATAAGACATGGAAGAGCAAGCACTTGAATATTTGAAACAAAAACCTTAATCTGATGTGTACAACTGCATAAGTCCATGAACATGCTGAATTTGAGAGGTTAAATAAAAAACAAGAAAGCTAAGAAATAAAGCTGGCAAAAGCCAACAACCCATGGAAGCACACATTTCCACCACATGTAAATAATAAATGTTTACACATGTATACTTTATATCTTTCAGTAAGTTCTTGTCTCATAATTACAAATTTATCTCACAGTAATTACATTTTTAAAATTATGATTTTGAAACCCCTATTTATTAAATTGAATCTCATAATAAAGAGTTAGTTTGTCAATATTTTTGATTTGCAAGTGGTGGAAATTGGCTTCCATGGTAAATGAGCAGAGTCTGTTTATTATAGATTATAAGAGACATTATGAGCAAAATCCTTCATTTCCACCCAAGTGATATCACATGACAATTAGTCAAATACAAGTAGAGGATATTTCTATACACACAACCTAGAAATTAAAATCTAGACTGAAAGCAGCTCTACATCAATGATTTAGCCGATAGTGTAATTTTAGTTAAACTTTTCTTGTATCTTTCCTCATTAACTGGAGGACTTTTTATTTCAGAATAAGATAAAGTAAAGACGCTGTGACCTCAGGCAGTGTTTGAAAAAAAATGTCATTTGTTGTTTATTTGATTCTAGACTATTAACTTGCCAAATAAACAAAAAATAGAAAAATTATTTGATCAATTATAACTTTGACACAAAAAATAGAAATTAGGTGGTAAAACCTTTAAAGAATATCTGAATTGTGATCTTACAACTAAATTTGAAATTATGTTGGGATGTTTTGTTGTATGTAAACAAAAACATAATGTAGGGATTTGTTAATCTGATTAAACCTAAATTCAACTGAATAAGCCACAAAGACAAGTTATTTCATGTTCAAATTGATATACTTTTTTGTAGTTCTCCAGACTTGATTTTTGTTTTATTAATTTTTTTTAAAAATCTTGACCCATTTTCAATTTGATATTTGCAAGACATTCTCAAAAAGTGGGGACAAGGGTAACAAAAGACAAAGAATGTTGAAGAATCTTCTTAAACACTTGGAACATTCCACCAATTAACAGGTTAATTGGAAACAGGTTAGTGTCATGTTTGGATATAAAAAAAACATTCCTACCTTGGTTCAGTCGTTTATAGGCAAAGATGGGATGAAGTTAACCTCCGTGTGAACAACTGCATGAACAAATAGTCTAAAACAGTTTAAGAAGAATGTTTTTCAATGACCAAGTACAGGAAACTTTGGGATCTCATCATATATGTACAGTTCACAGTAAAAACTAGCTTTGAGCACTCATCATTTTTAATCCCTTAGATGGCACTGCATTAAAATGGCACAGTTTACTGCTACATATACATCTGCAAGTTAAAAGTTTACAAAAAAAGGGAAGCCATATATCAACAACCAGAAATGTAGCCAGCTTTTTTGGACCTGAGATTATTTGAGATGGACTGATGCAAAGTGGAAAAGTGTACTGTAATCCAACAAGTCCATATTTTAATTTTGTTTTGGAAATCATAGATGTTGTGTTCTATGGGCCAAAGAGCTCATGTAGTTCCCAGATTATGAGGGGCCGTGTGGGACATTTTTCAGAAATACCCTCTCATAGACACGTGAAATTATAAATCATTCACACAACACACTGGAACCGCTCATACATTATAATAAAAACATTCACACATTATAGTGAAACCTGTCAGTATGAGAGACACTGAAAATGTCTCTCATATACTATACTGAAATATCCTCTTATATACAACACTGAAAACCTCTCATACAACATACTAAAACCCTCTCATACAAAATACTGAATTCCTCTCATACAACATACTGAAATCCTCTCATACAACATACTGAAACCCTCTCACATAATGTACTAAAATCCTCTCATATACTGAAATATCCTCTTATACACTATAGTGAAATCATGTACACACTATAGTGAAACTTCGTAATTCAAATTTCACTAGTGTGTGTGAGAGGTATTCTACTAGTGTATGTGAGCAGTATTTCACTAGTGTGTGTGAGCCGTAAATTTCAGTTGAAACAGAAGCCATTTCAGTTGAAACGGAAATCCAAAAAAAGCGCTATTCCAAAAGCGAGTAATACTTAGATTTGATAAGGATATCAAGCAGAGAGTAGTATGAGAACTCTGTCCAATGCGATAATTACCATGGGCTCAGTATCTTATTTGTGTTACACCTGATTTCATTGATCAAAACTGACCTGTGACAGCTGGGGGTGGGGGGTTTGCTGCAGTCATTGTGTATGTGTGTAACTTTATGAATGAGTGATTGCTAAAGCTGTGATTGCAATTTCAGTTGTTGTCAGATCTGATATAAAATAGAAATAAAATCAGGGATATTGTTCAGTCACCAATACACCAGCCTGGGCTGACTGCGGTTATGCAAAATTACAATTGCAGTTACAGTGTCAAGACAGCTTCCATTCTCCAGCCTACACTCCCCACTAAAATTCAGTTGCGCAAATATCAGGTATTACGGTGCTGCTTATGTGGAAAGCTCTAAACGGACAAAGGTTATTTAAGAAGAAATACAAAAACTATACAGTAAACTATTTGGTCTTTGACAGTGTAGAGTATTTCATTATGATAGTATTTAGAATTTCTTCTAAAATACATCTGTTTGCCCGTTTGCAGTTTTCTACGTATACCGCACCGTAATACCTGATGTTTACGCACCTGAATTTTATCGGCGAGTGTACAGGCTGGTGAATGACAGCTCACGGTGACGTTCTGCAGGGTCGGTTCACATGACCGCAGTCCTTAACGATACTGGGACATCCCAGGCAAAGGTTTCTGCTATGTCTCGGTACAGTCAAGCCAAGCAACTGCCAGTTGAGGTGTTGTTAAAATAATAAGATAACGGCTAAGCTATCAGCCATGTTGAACTCCTCCTCCCGGAACACTGACAGCCCAGCAGAGCTGCTTCAGCACCAGGCTGTATCGAAAGCAGGCAGGACCTTATTTCCTGCAGACCTGAAGACAACGCTGCTCCCAGTACACCACAAACAACTATTAAAAACCGCTGCGAATTTATTAACAAAAAGTTCCGGACTGCAGTTAATCCTGTGTGTGCACATTCTTCTCCGAGATCCCTCCTTGACCAAACACATGACTCTAAGACTGAGTTTAGGTGCAAAGAGTGACTCTGATGTTTATTTCTCTCTCTGTTAATTCTGATGCGCTATGAAGAGCTTCAGTCCACCCTATGACCATATATTTGAATAATCCGCTACCTCGAGAAAACTAATTTTGTTTTCTTGAGTTAACGAGATAATTATCCCGCTATCACAAGAAAAAAAAGTCTGGTATATAACAGTGTTAAAAATACATGGAGGGATGATTGCTGTCAGGTTCTGTACTCGCCCACTTCTTCTTCTTGAGTATATTTTAGAAAAGCACTTTTTTTCAACTTCCTTTTCAACTGAAATCACTTCCATTTCAACTTAAATATACCTCTCACATACACCAGTGAAAAACTGCTCACATACACTAGTAAAATACCTCTCACACACACTAGTGAAATACTGCTCACATACACTAGTAGAATACCTCTCACACACACTACTGAAATACTGCTCACATAAACTAGATATTTCAGTATCTAATACGAGAGGACTTTAGTACATTATATGAGAGGGTTTCAGTGTTGTATATAAGAAGATATTTCAGTATAGTATATGAGAGGCATTTTCAGTATATTGTATGAGAGGTTTCACTATAATGTGTGAATGTTCTTACTATAATGTATGAAAGGTTTCACTATAATGTGTGAATGTTTTTACTGTGATGTATGAGCGGCTTCAGTATCTTGTGTGAATGACTTAAATTTCACATGTGTTGTTTGGTACTGGCTGCCGTGTGTCCGGGTCTCGGGATTCTCTTGGCCGACCTCCAAACTTTTGAGCAGAGGGGGTTGCCTGAGCATGTTCACTCTCTTGCAAGCACTACTCACCTCATGCGTTCTGCATGATGACACAGTCACCAAGATTTCTTTTCGATTATTTAGTAAGATACATTCTTCCGTATTCATATTCGTTTACTTTGCGGGAGCTCATGAGATTCTTCTTTTTTTCTGTACAGGTGTGGCGAATGGCAAAGTATTGGTGGTTAGATTGCGTTTTTTTCTTTGCGTGATTCTGTCTTCTCTTTATGTTCTGTTTGTGTTTTCTTTCCTTTTCTCATGTTTTCTCATCCTTTTTTTCTGTCCCCTCCAGTCATGTCCAGCAATACATGGAATCTCTGTCGAACTAAGATATAAATAAAATAAATAAAGAATACAAATTGTCAAGAGGAAATTTACATACAAGTTATATACATATAGTTTCTCTTGACAGAATAAATTTGCTCAGCAAAGACAAAAGACAAGACAAAAAAAATAAAAAAAATCACACGTGTCTATGAGAGGGTATTTTTGATTAATGTCTCACACAACCCCTCATACCAGATTATGAGAGCAAAGTTATAAAGCTACCATCTGTGATAGTATGGAGATGTGGCTAACTTGTACCTCTGTGAATGCAGCAATTATGCTGAAGAGTACAAATGGGTTTTGGAGCCACATTCTGCACGTTACAACAGAATGATTTCATAGTCAGAGTGCTGGTAGTAGACTAGCCAACATGCAACTCAAACCTCTTTCCAGTATACCAAAAAAAAAAAAAAAATACTGTACTGTATACTGTATTCTACATCAAGCACGAATGGGGACAGAATTCCACCTACAAAGCATCAGTAATTAGTGTCTTAGGTTCCAAAATCATGTGAAGCGTTGTTTGAAAAGGAAAGAAGATGTAGCACAGTTGCAAACATGTCACTTTCACATCTTTTTCAGAATGTGTTACAGGCACCAAATTTAAAATGAAGATTTACGAAAACAAACAAACAAAACATAAAGTTTATCAGTTTTAGTTAGTGTATTGTATCTTTTTCACCTCATGCACAATATCCCAGCTTTAGATTAAGTTTTACAGTAAACCAAAACTTTTCTATCTATCCATTGTTTACATGCTGGTAAGGAGGCAGCGCATGTCATGTAATATCAATGAGTACTTCACAATGTAGTGCTTTGAGAACTTACTCCTGGCTCTCTTAATGCTGATTCCTCTGATGCCTTTATTTATTCCAGTCTCTTTGAACAGGAGCAAGTCAGACGAAGTTTTATTGAGATAGTTTAAATTTGCGCTACAAGCTGCAGTAAATGATTATCATTGCTATTTCATGTTTATCTTTGCATGTTTTAATGCATACATTATTAAATATATCTGAAGTGCCTCATTCTGTGTTGGAGTTACTCAACATTTAATCAAACAAAATATTAAACAATCGTCAGAATTGCAAGTACAAGAAATGCCTTTGTCAAAAATAAATGAAATTATGTAAAAAGAGTCTAGTAAATAATTCTGAATTTATTGAGTTATTTATTTTCTATATAAGTATTTCTATATATACGGATGTTTTTACTCATCAGACAGAATTAATCAGACAAGTAAAAGCAGCTGGTTCATGGTTTACAGACAAGTTGTGAATCTTACTTCAGAGGCCTGTACTACGAAGCTGGATTTTCACTTATCCGGATAACTTCAAGAATTACATCTGGATTTTCTGTACTATGAAGCTGGTTTACTTTAGATCGAGCTGTATCACCACAGCCACAGATGCTGAATGGCTGACCTGACCGGAGCAGGGTTGGTTCTGGGATAAGATCAGCCAGTATAAAAGCACCACCTCCTGACCAATGAGATCTCATAAAAAATGGGTCGCCCATTTTTAGAAGGTCCTGTTAACGCTGTTGCACAAATAGAGTAACGCTTAGGAGAGGAAGAGTCTTCAGGGACAGATACAACCCATTACACTGTACCAAGATTTTAATCAGATGGGCTGGGATACATATGTCAGCTGTTTGAGCATCTGTACCATATATGACCCAGTTACTGTCCTGCAGACAGTGTGCATTGAGGTTTCATTCACACAACAGATACAGTAATAAAGGCTTGTTGCTCTGAATTACATTTTTAGATTTGTTCTTTACTTGCTCCCAAATTCTTTTAGTTCCACTACGTTTGCTTCTGAAATGTAGCTTCATGAGTTATGGAACAACTATCGGTGCATTCATAGTGGAGGAATTGATATGTAAATATAACACACTCACATTGGAGTGGATCCTTTAAAGAACTGGGAAATATGACAAAGATAAAGCATTCCCAGATATGTTGGCGCTGTAATTCAGTGATCTGAGTGCTTTGAGTTTATATTATTCCATTAGTTAATATTGGATGATCAGGCAAACGTCTTTATTAAAGGAGTCACAATTTTCTGCCAGCATTTCTTCCTGGCTTTTGCTGCAGCAACTGTTCCTTTGTGCCTAAATTATATTTTTAATTCTTCATATTGTTGGGAATGATAGTCTGCTCTTCCATGGTAAAATACACTGTTCTGGGTTTGTCCACGTTTGCGATTGGTCAGATCCTTCAAGCACGACTCTTATGTGAACGTGCACTTATTTTATGTGAAAAGTTCTGGATTGAGTTAACAAGTTGATAGTTTCGTAGTACAGCTTATCCCAGTTACTCAGTGTTTGGCTGAGTCAATCCAGAGAAGAGAGATAAGTTCAGGCTGTGTTAATCACGCTTCGTACAGGCCTCAGTTCCGTTCTTGACTCTCTGAACCTTTGTGGTTTTTGGTAAGCTGACCCATTTTGACACCAGTTTAATAAGAACTGAAATGGGAAAAATTTACACCCTGGGACATAAGAAAAACTGCTGTAAGGCTTGGTCCTGAAAGGTGATTCTTAACTCATCAGTATATATTAGAACAAAGCAAATTTAGTCACATTTCAGTTTGCTGAACAAAAGCTTCCACACCAAAACTGGAATGAGTTGTCAGGCAACATACAACTGTCAAGCTAACTTTAAAGTCAGTGAAAATAAGGGTGCTGAGACCTGTATAATTACATTAAGATTTACAAAGCTAGCTAAAATTCCTCTGTTGTGTTGAATTTCAAATAAGAACCATTTATATATACACAGTTATAAATGTTCTCAATTGCTGCTTATTCCCTGCCATCTTGTGCAAAATTAATCCTGGGTAAAAAGAGGGATCAAAGGACCCATCGCTTTTAGCCTACGCTAATACAAAACACAGTTTAGGTTTGTAGGATGGATTAGAAGGAGACTTCAAACATAGCCAATATTGAAGTATGTAGACCCTGATTATGGACACAGCTGTGGATACACTATTCCAGCTCCCCTTTTGTCCAAGTTTTTTTTTTTTACTCTAGTAGTATTCCTTTTTCACTTTCTAAATTTTATTGATACTTGCCAAGATTTTTTTTGTTTGTTTTTTTTAAACTTTATTGAAACAGCAAGGAGTAGAGCACTTGCGTGAACATTGACAGCCAGCTTTGATCTGACTTTGCTTCCCCCCCCCCCCCTTTTTTCTTTTTAACTTTATTGAAACATAAATAAAACAGTGGTCTGGTGGTCAGGTGAATCCAGCCTTTGTGGACTGATGATTTCATGACTTACAAACAAGAGAAACTACTTTTTATTGCTTGTTGAAAACCAACTTTTCAAAATGAAGTTTGGCAGCTTGTGATGAGCTGCTGCCCAGCCAGTGTGAAACAACTGACCAGTTATTTACAGCTTACTTAGAAACATTCAATGTACTAATGATGAAAGATTTTACAGCATACTTGCAGTTCGACTCGGTTGCATGCACTATGTTGACAAAAGGACAAGATCTCTTGAGTTTTAATTATTGTGATTTTGTAATGCAACTTTGCATTAAGTGTCAGGAGCTAATGACTTTGTGAATGTCTCAGGGGACGAATTGGCTTTGACATAAAGACCAAAGCTAAAACTCTCTCAGGATCAGTAATAAAGGTATATTTTTGTTTAGTTCTAAGAAGTTAATTTCCAAAAGGTTTTGAAGCCAACATGGAGTTTTGACAAAAGAATTTGTAAAAAACTATATTACAATGTTATGTTTAACAAAAACATTTTTAAAAAATTTCAAGAGTTTGGTGTGAGATTTGCTCAAACTATTCAAACCTTTTATACATGAAAATCACTTTTTTGTATATTAACCTGCAGTAGGATTAGGACGGTAGGCCTGTCTCCGGGGTGGGGTTGATGGGGTCCTTGTTTGGGACTGGCTGCTGTGTGTCCTGATCTCGGGATTCTCCTAGCCGACCTCTGTCCTTTTGAGTAGAGAGGTTGCCTAAGCATGTTCACTTTCCTGCAAGCACTTTTTTACCTTGTACGTTCTGCATGATGACATAGTCACTAAGATCTCTTTTAGCTTATTTAGTAGCAGCCACTCTTCCGTATTCCTATTCGTTTACTCTGCGGGAGCTCATGAGATACTTTTTCTCCATGTTTAGTGTGGACTATGGTCTGGACTAGTTGGCCTGAGTCTTTGGATCTTAGAGTTTTGCTTGGTTTAGATTTTTTGAACATATCACAGATATATTCTGGTCCTAAACCGTTCTGGGATTTGTAAACAATCAGCAGGGTTTTAAAATCAATCCTGTGGATGACTGGAAACCAGTGTAAATATTTTAAAACTTGTGTGATGTGTTCAGATTTCTAAGTCCCAGTTACAGCTCTAGCAGCAGCATCTGGATAAGCTGCAGATGTTTTATGCTCTTTTTGGGAAGTCCTGTTAAAAGACCATTACAGTAATCAGTAATTTGATTTGCTTACAGTAATTTGCTCCAAACAGTGACACAGTAGATCTATCGGTCTGCAGTCGTCTGGTGACAAAGACACATGAAGTTGTGTATCGTCTGCATAACTGTGATAATTGATGTTAAAGTTCTGTAATAGCTGACCCAAAGGGAGCATATACAAGTTAAACAGAAGAGGCCCAAGGACTGACCCCTGTGGTACTCCACAAGTCATGGCCACTCTCTTAGATTTCTAGCTCCTGATCATAACAAAATAACCCTGACCTTCTAAATAGGACCTGAACCAGTTAAGGACCACTCCAAAAAGTCCAACTCAGTTTTCAGCCTATGCAACAGGATTCTGTTACTATACAGTATCGAACGCAGCACTGAGATCCAGCAGAACCAGGACTGATACTTGACCAGAATGAGCATTGAGCCTGATGTCATTTATGACTTTGACCAGAGCTGTTTCAGGGTTGTCATGAGGTCAAAAGCCCAACTGGAATTGATCAAGATGTCTACTTTCATTTAAGAAGTCTTGGATATATATCTTGGATATAAAAGAGAGGTTAGAGACAGGCCTATAGTTGTTAATTATAGAAATGTCTAGAGTCCTTTTCTTCAGGACAAGCTTAATGGCAGCTATCTCCAATGACTTAGGAAAAACACCATAAATATTTTGAAAGCATAAATATTTACAAAAGTAGAAATGCAGAAATTATTGTGGGCAAATAAATAATAAATAATTGATCTGCAAATAATTATTAATGAGTCCATGGAACAAAAACAAGTACATGTAGCTAATACTACATCAGTGCAAAGATATAGAATTATTGTAATTTTGGCCATCCAGACTCAATTTAAAAGCATAAATAAAGGTCTAAAGTAGTTTATATTGTATTCTCATGACATTTGAGATTGACAAAGTAAAAGACTTGCGCAAACAAGTTTTGATGTCCTATATTGCATACTGTATGTTTGTCGCTTGAGGGTCATTGGACCACCCCAGCAGTCTAAAACTATTCATACAAAGATGTCAACCTTTTTATCCAAACCAAGATTTTTTCTTTGTGGCTGTGTCTTTGGCCTCTAATTAGCTTGACCTGCTCCTGAGAGTTTGATAATCATATTGCAGTTTCTGCGCTCTCTGCTGGATTTCAATAGATCAGCCTGTACCTCCAAGCTGCATCTGGCCACCATTGTTGCCCACATGGCAGACAGTGAAACCAAACTGAAGGGTCCCACAGGTTTCTTATCTGTTTTCTAAAGGAGACTCAGGGTAGAAGCCTTATGAGTTTCTCAGTAGGATTTGTACTGAAGCCAAGTTTTGAGAGCTAGAAGCGCTTTGTCTGCTCCCTCTGAACCCGAGGGGAAGCCTTAGTCAAAAGGGCCGTCTGCCAAAATGGCCTTTCTTCTTGCTAAAACCTCAGCAAAGAATGTGGGTAAGCTCCACACCTTGCTCCTGTGCCAAGTGTGCATGTGCAGGAACTCCTCATTCTCTACCCAAAAGACTGTCTGCCTTCCATGCCAATCAGGCCAGTGAGCTGGCAGCATATGACCTTGCACACCAACAATCTGAGAAGGATGAGACATAAAAAGCTTCACCCAGTGTGGCCTGTCTCTACAAATAGAGGAAAAGATTAGCCTCTGCCTGTTTGCCTGTCTGTGAGTTAGTCTGTTTGGATTATGGATCATGCCCTGTTCATGTGGAGGCTCTGCATTTCAGCTGTACTGACGAGGAACGCACAGGTGTACGGCATTAAAAAGATCGGAAACAATATTTGGGGTAGTTTTGGTATTCCACAAGGGATTGAAAGTAATTTGTTGAAGAAAATTAAGACCTCAAATTACATTATGATTAAAATATTTCAGTATAAATTCTTGTAATGTTGAAAACATTTGTTCGACATGCTCAGTCTGAGCTTGTGGTTTTGACTTGTAAAGAGTTTACAAGTCAAAAGTATAAGCTAGTATTATCAACAACCAAATGGTTAGAATGTTGCTTACTTTGTCAGTAGTTCGCAAGGCTGCAGAGGCTTCTATGTAAGGCAGTGGTCCCCAACCTTTTTTTTGCACCACGGACCGGTGTGATATGGGCCTGTTTTTTACATAACGGAAATGTGTGGCAGCAAACATAAAATATCACAACGGGACTATAAACGAATGTGCAGGGAAAATGCAACTCATTATATGCTGAATCAGTGGGAGGCCTGAATTTTGTCTGGATTGCTGTCATGGCAGAAAAGCCCACATCACACAGATACAAATGTTGAAAATGGTAGCAGGGTTTTCAGCTCTCTCGAGGCGATGCCAGGATATTCTGGCATGATTTTAACCCAGAACCTCGGCAGAGTTGTTGTCTCAAATGTACGTTTAAAGGAACTATACCTGATATTATTTTAATCCTTATAAGAAAAATGCTTTTCTACATGGTATAGTATGTGGTA
>JBAMHX010000008.1:14558228-14593693 GCA_037177515.1 Pseudomugil tenellus | reverse complement strand
CAGTTAGGGGCGGGGCTTATAGTTCGAACTCCTGTCTCATGGTGCAAAAAATGCAAAATCAGGTATAGCTCCTTTAAGGTCACTGTCATGTGCGATAACTCCAAGCTGATCCTCCTGTTGCACAGACATACTTTATTAACTAAGGTTTATTCATTCATCGGTCAAGAATGCACTCCTTCGCAGTTTGTGAGTCTTTTGTGATTAGGAAGTAGCGCTCAAACTCTTGTAAAAGTATTCAGAGGTGATTGCGCACCAACAGGTAGAACGTGTGTCCAGGTGATGTCTTTCAAAGTCGCTACTAATGTCTGAAACATGTCACATATCCCTCCGTTCACTCACCGCTTCCACAATTCCACTTTGGCTTTAAATGCAGCTATTTTATCTGCCAACTTAAACACGGTTGTCATTTTTATCTGAAGTGACAAATTGAGTTCATTGAACAGATGAAAAATGTTGCAAAGGTAAGCGAGCTTCATGACCCATTCTTTGCCACTGAAATGAGCACAGAACAAGACAAGACAAGCGCACACATATAAAAAAAAGATGTACTTCTAGCTCTATAACAACATCTTATCCAGTTATATTATTATATCTACAGAGTAGACAGGCATATTGGTGTTTCAAGAGGCACAAATTGTTAATTATTCTGTACCAAATGAGCGACGTAACAGTACTGGTCCCCAGCCCGGCAGTTGGGGATCACTGCTGTAGGATGAAATACGCAAACAATGGTGGCTCTGAACTATTACAGCACTAAAAATGCTAGAACACTGTATGTGTAGTGTCTCCTCCTCACCATACCTTTTTCATCTGCTTCGCGTATTTGCTCCCCTCAGGACTAATGGCTGCTGCAAACATCTCCACTCCAGAAAAAGAATAGCTGAAGCTGTCATTCTGTGGCAGGTAGCTGTGTTCTGTTAGACAGATTGCGTGAAGCATTTAAGGTCTTTTTGCTTATCTGTAGGATTGCTTTGTTGGGACTTTTGTGTGTAGATTCGGCCTAGAGTTAGTTTTGCTTTTCCGTTTCTGTTTTTGCATTTATTATAGTTTACTATGCTTTACTATTTAATTAGTTGAACAGCACCATCTGCCCTTCCCAACTCTTTTCCAGCCATTTGTCTTGTGGGACAATAAAATTCCCTAAAATCCCACCTTTCCATCTGCCACCTTTTTTATTTCATGTTGTGTTTTTTCCACAAGCAAGCTGGGGTGTAAAACTTCACAAATAAATGCACCGAATACATTCAAGTAGCCACAGCACAACACAAAAGGCGAAACATAAGTTATAAAGCTTTTTTGTTTTTTTGTTTGGCATTAATGCTACACAATATGGACGACAGATATAGTTACCTCACAGGAAGGGACTGGCAGCAAAAGTTACTGTGTTTAACTGGTAGACGACCTGGGAGACATGGTGAGGAGTGGCAAATGAGGAGTTTATCGTTTAAATTGGAAGGAGAGCAATTGCATGTGAAAGGAGGCTTTGCCAAAACAAGAAGCAAGGATATTTCAGTAAATTGAGTAAATAAAAAGAATAATAAAGCCATAATTTTATACACATTTCGTTTAGGTTTTAATTACAAAGTGTAACAGTATCAGTTGGCAGTCTCTTAACAAATAAAGACAATTAGGTGGATTAGAACTTTACTTTGCTGCCTAGACTATTAAATGAATATTGAAATCAGCAGAATTTGTTTTCAAAATTATATCATTACAAAGTTATCTACCGGTACTGAACTAAGCAAAGGCAACACATCAATATCATTAAGGAATTTTATAAGTTTACAAACTGAATTTGATTTGTTTGTTCCACACTTAAAAGGTGCAGTTCGTGCCAAACAAGCAGTCGGATGTGAACAGGTCTTCTGGCTGATGCCATGGCTAATCATACAGTTTAGTATTTCTGTTGTGGCTTTTGCTTTAATGTGACAGTTCAGAATCATAATAACAAACAGGATAAGCTGTTG
Source organism: Pseudomugil tenellus (assembly GCA_037177515.1). Classification (NCBI taxonomy): domain Eukaryota; kingdom Metazoa; phylum Chordata; class Actinopteri; order Atheriniformes; family Pseudomugilidae; genus Pseudomugil; species Pseudomugil tenellus. The sequence continues at coordinate 14,591,726 of JBAMHX010000008.1, read as the reverse complement.
TAGTCTCTTATGCCCTACCTAGCTAACAGCAGGTCCCCTTGCAGGTGCCAGGTATGATGAAGTAGATTGGATTAACAGGTGTGAATAAAAGGGTCAAAAACAGTTCCATGTTACTTGTCATTATTTTCATGCAGTAATAAAGCAATTTGTCAAGCATAATTACATGTGTATGGCGAGCACATTTTCTTTAATGTTACATGTTCTCGGCTTGAGGCCAGTATAATCGTTTTTTTTTTGTTTTTTTTTTTTTGGACGAGTAAAACTGATGCCCCTCCCCTTGGAAAAAAAAGGAAAAAGGCACAGATATCTTGTAATTCATATGTTTTAGCTCTGAAAAGCTAAGCATTTATTCATAATTCATACCCCGTTTTTGAACATATTACTATTCAGTGGTAATTACCCAAATATATATAATGTTCACTTTTCAAAAAGATCAACTGAAATAGCCAAAAGAAAAATCCCATTTTAACCTACTGCATCATTTCTGTCAAGTACACAGCCAAAGCCTTGAAATCTTACAAATCACTGGAAAGATCAAATTTATTAGTTTGTCAGTCTATCATTCATCTCGCCACTTGACTGCTATACAGGGTGGTTGGTACAACAGCACTGCGTTAAAGGCTGCATTGTCACTTTTCAATTAACTGACAGACTGCAGTGAAAAATAACATCGGATCTGTAAAATCATTAAACGGTCTCATCCTGCATCCTAAAAGCGCATACAGAGAGGCACGCACAGATTAACTCCTCTCCCTGCAAAAATCAGTTTGTGTCCAGTGCTTGTACTCACAATCATAAACATGTTTAGCATAAAGATGACACGCTCATAATGTTCTGTTTGTGCAACCTACTGCACTACACCTATTCGCCATAATCTTTGTTTACAAACTATTAAAAACTGTAAAAACAGATGATGCTACACTCTAGTTAATATATACATGGCAGCGGCGGATGTCTTTCTGCCGCTAGCCTTGAAACTAGGTCAATGTGCACATAGTCGTGACGTCACGTGTCAACGTGTCTATACACCATGTATCAGCAACCCCGCTAAAGCATGTTGCCCAAGTTTTTTGTGTTTTGTAGCAGTGTTTTTGTGTTTTTTTGTTTAGAGTGAAAGATTAAGATTACATCTAACACTTTTCTGAGATAAATAAAAACTCCAACCTCATACTTTTTTAAAATTCAATGGATTAGTGATTACTTCAATTGCTTCAAATTATTGCCTTTGAGGGTTTTTTTTGTTCTAAAACCATATTGACCTTGATTACTTATTTGATGTTTGTCAAGAAACTTTCCTTATTGGGACTAAAAGGTTTGTTTTTTTATTTTTTTTAAAAAAGTAGAATATTTTAGTAATAACACATATTGTTCTATACTTTTGTATCTTCGGTGTTTATTCACATTTTTGTATATTGGTTATTATTTCACTTGGGCAGCTTGGAATGATGATCACATGAGCTAGATGCTTTGCAATATAATTTTCACCTTTTGATCATTTATGGCCAAAAGAGAAAAAGAATAAGGGCATTTTATTACATTTATTAATACCAAGGTCTGGAATTTCTGCAACAAACTCTATGCCTTAGCAGGGAGAACTCTGGAGTCACGCAGCAGTCTTGATGTGCAAGTTTATTGGACAAACGTGCCAAATTAGCATTTTTTTCTGTTTTGGCTTTTTTCAAAGTCAAAAACTTAAATATATGTCAAATACCTGTATTTGACCTATTTGTTTTTTGAAATATGAATTATGCCAGAAAATATGAGGAAAAGCCACAGCACTATACACGGCTACAGAGACCTGCCCACTTGATAAGATCAATAACGCATAGGCAATGATTCATCCTTCAGTGCCAGTTGTACCAGGAAAGTTTTACTGAAGTTCAATGATTGCTCAGTTCCAGTTCAACACTTGTCAACACTGGAGCAAAGGTAAAATTCATAAAAATGACAAGGTCCAAAAGAGCAAAGAGACATCCCTTACTGAATTAGTGTGACAGGTGATGTACAGTCTGACTCTTTCCCAACTGAAGCTCTAAGTTTTTGGATAAGTTTGGTGATATGAAAAATTTGTCCTTTGCACAAAGAATACCATGGAAATTCCAAAACAAGCTACGTCAATCTGCATCTTCAGCGGGAATATGAAGCTGCTTTGTGATAATAATAATATAATTAATAAAGAATTAGTTACTATTTATAAATAGGTTCTGTTTATTAGGTAAATGTGTGAAACATATATGGATGTCTTTTCATCTGTTACCACCAGAAGAAACTATAGGTTCAGTGTATTGACCTGAGACATTTCCTTCTGGTAGGTGAGGAAGTCAAACTACCAACCCTAAAATTGGCAATCAGCTTTGACCTAAGCCACTGCCATTCATTACTAAGCAGAACCCACACAATTCAACTCAAATAATCCCTTTTAAAACAGCCACAGCAGAAAGAACATGCTGTACATAGTTAGACAAAGCACCACAGGAAAACAAAGCAAATAATCAACGGGTCCCTGAGCAAGAACTGGTGCACAGTCCAACAAACAACATTTTTCCTAGGTAAATTTCCTGTCTCCAGACAATAAAACAGAAGTCTGTAATCACCCAAAAACCAAAAGATAATCACAAACAAGCAGCTATTTGTGGAAATTTTAGGCAGGAATTTTGGTTTGTTTGCATTTTTCCAATATCAAATAACAAATGTGAGACATGTTTGTTAGATCACTTGTAAGGCTGCAATTTAATTTTATCAAGAGTGCCTGAATAAATAAGTTATTAATTATCAGTACTTTTCACTGTCTGACAGGCAACTGACAAATCTTCTGTGCATGCTTGTCATTTTGTGGAATGGGTCGGGTGTCTAAAAGTAACTGAGTAACTCTATGATAAAGTTGTACGATGGGGGTATGAATCACATAATGTTTGTTAGCATTGATTTAGCTCAGGGTGAAGGGTGGTGAAGCATCAAGAACTCATTTAAAAAATTCTAAGTAAATAGACAGATAAAGGCCATTAAGATTGTGTAAGGTTTGAATGACTGCTGCGTGCATAATGAAATAATGAGCACCAGTAAATCTCTCCATCTCCACAAACAGCAACCCATTATGTGGAGATTTAGAGAACACTTGCAGCTTCTAAATTAATTTGTTCTTCATTGTTAAGGTTACAGTAAGAGGTCATGTGAAGTAAATTTTGTTTTTTACTTGTGCAAAAGGCCATATCTTGATGACCAAGGTAGTGATGATTATTTTGGTAGCTGCATCTATCATAAAATATTAATTTGCCAGGAATGATCTAAATGGCTGTTTTGAATTATGAATTAGAAGAACATAGATGTTTTGGACTGAGTTAGATGAAGCAGTTGGTAATCAATATGCACGTCTTACTGGCACCTAAAGCTAATAAAGATCCGTCAGTTGGAGCCAGACTGTGTGGCGCAGAGCATATTTACAGGGGAGATTCTCCACTTATTGTTGTTGTGGTTACACAGTTAGACATACTGTGTGTTTGACATGTCAAATGTATTCTAATCATAATGAGCTAAATGATCTTTTTATGTTTTATTTTTTTTAAAAAGTATCAGTCTCTGGCATGTGTTATATTCTTGCCTCATCTGTTTCCAGATTGTTGTGCAGCTACATTTATCATAAACAAGGATAGAGTCATTGCAAAATATGACTTTACTGGCTGATGAAGTGTGTGCTGTATTGTTAAAAAATCTCTACTCAAACTGCTAACAACTATTGACTATGTTTAAATATGTTTCTTGCAGAATTATACGCTGGCTCAAGCGCCCCAATTACAACTTGGCCTTACAGACTGGCCTGACTGTCAGAGGGATCAGACTAAAACTGCAAAGCCAGACATTTCACTTTGAAAGGATTATTAATGAAATCTTGCTCTTTACATAGTGTTTCACTCTGACACTTAAAGAAGTTCTCTCTCCTCAGAGAGACGATTCTAGTGACTGAGTGGGCTTGGAGAGAGTATAATTGTCACAAGAGCTTTGTAACTTCAATAGTCATCTTAGAAAGCTTTGGTCACAGTTTAAATCCTCTAACCATGCTGCATGTCATGTAATGTATTGCACTTAGCTTTCATACATGCATATCATGAAATCAGAGAATGTTTGCATGGCTTTTTAAATATCGGCTGAAGCAATGTGGACATATTCCACAGCAGTCCAAGAAATGAAAAAAGGTCAAATGGGTGCTTTCAGGCGTGATCATTATATGAACAACAGAACAAATTAGTAAGAAAAAAAAGCTGCAATGCGCCAGAAGATAGCATTAAATAGATCACATATTTATAATCCAGCATGTATTCACATATGCAAACTGACAAAAAGCTTAACTATGCTTTTATAACCATTAATAAATGTATGAAACAACTATATATGCCCGACCAGATCACATCTCAATCATTTATTTTAGCAGGACAACTTTCCTCAGATGTCCTTTGGTATAACACTTTGAGAAAATATGCTGCATTTGCAAAGGACAATTTCCTAGATCCCTTTGGAGGAAGCATCAAAATAATCTGCTTCCAACCTTCCCATTAGCATGTACACATAAATGTTTTCCATCCTAGAGCGATGACGGACACACCCAGACCTAACCACATGTGCCAAACCACATGGTCCTGCCTTCTAATGTGGTGACACTGCAGATGAGGGTGGAGAAGGATGACCCATAATTCATCACCCTGCACCTTGGACATCTGGTGCTGAGTACAACCCGAGTGAAAAGAACCGCTTGGTGTAGACATTGTGGCACATGGGTGTCTGTCTCTCCAGCCTCTTGAAGCAATTGACTTATTAGCTCACTGCTGACTGCCTGAGTATGCATTATTCATGTAGTAAAAGGTGGAGATGTGTGCGCCTGTTTATGTGTGTGAAGAGGGATGTCACAGGTGGCAAGGAGTCTCTTGAGAGGTTTATGCAAGATGGACAAGGGGAGCGATGGTCTCTTCACTAAGAAATCAGACAGATGTTGGGTAGATTTAGTTCAACCTCACTTACAACACTTGTGAGTAAACTCTTGTGGGCGGTTCAGCATAACAAAACACTTAAGCTTGAAGTCTACATTAGACTTACAAAAGAAAAAAAATATCAGATGTAATAGCTTTTGGTATATTTTCCTGTGGTAAGTTGAAATTTCAAGAACTAAAAGTGCCTTAAAAAAATCCTCATCAAATATTTTAAACTTCATAGGGCATTCCTTGGGTTTCTAAAAAAAACAAACAAAAAAAAAACATTAATTCAAAAAGACATTATTCTCATTTTTACCTCTTAGCATGATGTTCAAGGTTTAAGCTTTATTCCGTCTAGAGGGAGCATAATAAACCTGGTCTGAAAGCACTTGCTCCATTTACCTATTATTAGGGATGGGCTATAAAATCATCTCAATATTAGATTCAGCCAGCTGTGCATTCCTCATCAACAGACTAAAGAGGGTTTTCCATTATCACTTATGGCGTCTTTCGGCACGGACCTAGTCCACCCAGCCTTACACCAGTCCACCCTGCCTCAGAGCGTTTCCATTACGATTTGTCGGACCATACTGGTACACTTTTTGGACCTACTTCGTAGTCGGGCAAGGCCTGTCGGGCTGTGCGGGTAGCGTGAGGTCTGCCGGCTGATTGGCTTGCAGGGAATGATGTCACTGCACAGCAATCTACACAGTAATGGTTACTGCCTCTTCAGATCATCTTGTCTTGCCCGACGAGACCGGGGCCGGTGGAGTACGGCGGACTAAGTGATAATGGGAAACCCTCTTTAGTCCGCCGTACTCCACCGGCCTGGGAGTGCTCTATTCTGCCCGACTTCGAAGTAGGTCCAAAAAGTTTACCAGTATGGTCCGACAAATCGTAATGGAAACGATCTGAGGCCGGGTGGACTGTTGTAAGCCCGGGTGGACTAGGTCCGTATGGAAAGACGCCATAAGGTAAAGAAAGCAGAGCATAAGTGAGCCACAGAAACTAAGCTGAAACTAATCTTCCTTAACTGTAAATCTTAAAAATGCACACTACACCAGTACTATGAAAATAAGTTTGATTCAGTACACTGTAAAAAAAAGGATTACTTGAATTTGTTCACATTAATATTATTTTTTAATAACCCTAACTTCAAATATGTAATTGTATCAGTCTAATAATTTTTGGAGTTCCAACACACTTTTACAAGCTTTCTGTGTAAAGTTGGTCTCAACAATAAATTTATGTTGGCACAACACAAAAATTTCATTAGACCTAAGTGTCCCACAGTGAAAATTAGGCACAACTACTGTTCACATGCTGAAAAAAAATGCAATGTGGAAGAAGTTCTAATCACAGAAATAGCAGAATGTTCAAACACTAAATGACTAAAAAACTTTGAACAGCAGTTATCTCTTTTAACAGTTAATAGTTCTTGTAAATCATATTTTTGATTTTATGAAGTATAACCAAGTATTTATGTCAAGCATATTTTAAAAATTCCAAAAAAGGCTCAGACTCTGAAGGGGTTACAGTGATTCATTATTTATTTATTGATTCCCTTATTTATTGACATTATATGTTCCCTGTTAGTCTTTATTGCGATTTCATAATAATAATTTATTACGTTAATCGCTACAAGAGCCCTTATTAGTACAATTAATTTTGATCACATATCAAATACAAATATCGTCATGGGCGTAATGTGATCATAATGTGTCAGAATGGATGTGCTTGTACTTCTTGAAGAGTAAGATGGGGAGAGTTTTCAGGGATCATGAGGATTTCCTGGCCAATTGTTATGACTGACTGATAAGCTGATTTCCTCCTACAGTTATGTAGGCAGTGGGTCCAGTGTCAGAGCGCCAAACTCACCGGTTATTGGCTGTTTTGGACGGTATCATTAAAATGACAGGTCGATACGTGAAGTTTCCTGACACTGTGGGAGAAAAGGCCAACATCAAAAGGCAATTTGTCGCAATGTACAGCTTCCCAAATATAATCGGTGCTGTGGACTGCACTTATGTTGCTAAAAGGGCTCCATGTGAGAATGAGGTTGTCTATGTGAACAGCCGAATAGTTAATTCCATTAATATACAAGTTATTTGTAATGTGGACATGATCCCAGTAAACCCAGTCGCCCGGCGGCTTTCCTCCGGTTCATTTGCTATGCTGCGACTTTGACTTCGAAATAAGGTCGCCTTAATGTCTCCACCTCACTAGAGCATCTCGATTTCAGTCTGAAAAGTTACATTCATGCGCAGATTCAATTGCCATGATTCTCCCTAAAACACTCGTTGATTCATATGAGCTGACATATTTATGAGCTGCTTTGCATTGGCCTTGTATGGTAGAAAATGGGTGTGTGAACCCCAAAAATCACCCGAGTACCCTTTCAGCAAGGTTGTGATTTATAAAAGGAAATTGCGTGAACAGGAGCGTGACCAATGTTTTTTTTTTTATCAGACTTTTACTTTGGCGTACCAACTAGTCGGTTTTTTCGCTAAGTACATTTCTAGTAGAGATTCTACAAAGATTTTTTATAAATGAGGCCCCTGGGATTTATCAAAATTCAGCAGGGTTTTAAAATCTATTCTGTGACTGACTTGAAGCCAGTGTAAATATTTTGAAACTGGTGTTATGTGTTCATATCTCTTAGTCCTAGTTAAATCTCTAGCAGCATCTAGCTCTCTCTGGATGAGCTGCAGATGTTTTATGCTCTTTTTCCTGTCCTGTTAAATGACAGTTACAGTAATCCAGTCTACTGGAGATGAAAGCATGGATGAGTTTCTCCTGGTCTTACTGGGAGACTAAACATTTAATTCTGTTTAAGTTTCTGAGTTGGTAAAAAGCTTTCTTAGTCACAGCTTTGATATGGCTGCTGAAAGTCAGATCTGAGTCTATCAGAACTACAAGGTTGCAGACTTAAATGGTGGTCATGGGAGCGAAAAGTCTCCAGGTGTTTACTGATGATGACGCTCTTCTCTTTGCTACCAAAAAGGATAATCTCAGTTTTATCTTCATTTAATTGGAGAAATGATTATCTCATTCACACACAGTAGATCTATTGTACTGCAGTTGTCTGGTGACATTAAAGTTATGTATCGTCAGCATAATGGCGATAATTGATGTTAAAGTTCTGTAGTATTTTAACCAAAGGAAACATGTACAAGTTGAACAGAAGAGGTCCAAGGACTGACCCCGGTGGTACTCCACAAGTCATGGCCACTTGCTCAGATTAATGGCTGCCCATTGTAACAAAATAACTCTGACCTTCTAAATAGGACCCGGACCAGTAAAAGACCACTTCAGAAAATCCAACCCAGTTTTCCAGCCTGTGCAACAGGATTTTGTGATCTACAGTATAAAACACAGCACTAAGAAAACGGCTGTTGCCATTGAGATGTTGACAATAGGCTGAGAGATAAAAACTACTTTTAAGAAGTCAGATGGTATCATGTACAGAGTGTATCTTTTTGATTTTAAATGCTAAACTATTTCTTTAAGGACTTTTAAATCCATCATATTAAATTAAGACATAACATCAGAGTTTGTTCTCGATTTTGGAATTAGACAAATTCTCTTGTCTGACTGTGTGACATTAATATTTTGTCTGATTGTTTTAATTTTTCTTTTAAATAAGTTGGCAAATTCATTGCATTTCTCAGTGGAAGGAAGCTCTGGGCTGAACTGTTTAGGAGTATTTGTAAGTTTTTCAATCACAGCAAACAGAGTGTGAGAGTTGTTGACATTCTTGTTGATCATCTGAAATAGTTATTATAATTTTGCAGGCTTTGTTTGTAGAAATCATTATAAATTTTAAGTTTTGTTTTCCTCCATTTATGTTCAGCTTTTATAAAATAACCAGGTCGAGAATGTGACCTTGGATGTAGGTTGGTTCTTTTACATGTTGACACAAACCAAAAATATCCAATAAAGATGGAAATTCATTGGCATGACCATCTGTCAGATTGTCTGTGTGAATGGTAAAATACCAATTAAGATAAAATGGTTACAATCAGATAACTGACAACAATTCAGAAAATTCATCAATAAAACTTGCACAATGTCCTGGAGCTCTGTAGCTGATTACCAATAGGATTTTAGGGATACCATTTAAAACAAAACTAAGATATCCAAAAGAAGAAAAAATGACCAAATAAAATTTCTTTACACTGAAATAAATTTTTATATAAGGCAGCTTCTCCGCCTCCTTTTTCTTTACTCATAAAACTAAACTGAGGAGGGGCTGTTTCATTAAGAACAGCAGCCCTTGTACCTTCTGTTAACCATGTTTCTGTTGGATAGAGACCTAATATTAAGTAAAGCTAACTTCATGGAGTTTACATTGGTCTCTGTTGTATGCTGAGTGGTACGTGGCACAGTTAACAGATTTGATAGATTCACCCTACAAGTTACCCGCTTTTCATTCCATCTTTTTCCAACTAATACTGGAATCCTACTGGGTGAAATTCTGCCTGGATTGGGGTGTTGTGGTCAGCAAGTTTTCTGGTTTCATCCTTGGCTATTGTGGAGTTTATTTTAATTTGATTTTTCTTTCCATAGAACTCAACATTTTCAAAAGCTTTTATAAAATAATAAAATATCTCAATAAAAAATAAATTAGACAATTAAAAGGCCATCTTCTTCAAAGCATAATTTAATTCTAGTGCAAACAAGTGCCTTGGAAAATTTTATTCTGGCAACATTTTTGGTTTTGCAGTGTAAAAATGGTTAACGAAATAAAAAATGTGCAAATGTTGTCTTCTGTTAGTGAATGCCAAAACAAAAGGACCTCAGCAACCGCACAGCAAGTGTGAAAATCCCGCTCATTGTGTTTCATTGTCAAATAGGAAAGTATAACCTTATAATTTGCAGATGCCATCCCACATGAAAAACTAATTTCTTTGACAATATTTGATTTATGCTGCAGTATTTGTTAGTATACTTTCAAAATTGACAGTATTAACCTTTTCTATTATCTAAATTATAAGATTAATTATGACAATATGTTTTTTTTTAACTTCTCACTCACCTTTAACTATTAGATAGTACTCCTTTTTGTTTAATTTATAAAACAGCACATTAAATCTATGTTGTAAAGTTTTAAATGGGATTGTGTGCTGGATTCTTTGTTGGCCAAGAGAAGCCAACATTTAAAACTGCAAATGGGCTCACTTTATTATCTAAGCTCTTGGAAAGCTAAGATCCTGGATCCATGAACAGCATGTGCTTGGTCGCTTGCCATTTGTAAGAGTTGAATTAACTTTTTAAATTAACACTTAACTCAACTGCTCATCCCACATGTGCATTTTCCTTGCAGATGTTGCACATTTTAAATGAAAATAAGCAAGCTATCCAACAATTTAAAATTTCCAAGAAGCATTTCTTCAACAAAGAAATAATCCTAAAAAAGAATTAATAATAACATTAATAATACACTTAGCTAAATATCTTTAGCAGGAAAGTCAGTCACAACACGTTCCTGAACACATTTATTTGATTTTCTCTTGTATTTGGCAAAAGCAAATGTATGTTATATCTTTTTTTCACATAAACAACCACAAATCTGTTTATAACAGCAATGTGCAAAGTAACCTATACATCCACCTGATGGCTATTCACCTCTGGTTTATTAACTCCAAAATGGGTTTTTGAAAAGCTCCTGATGCAAATATTCAGTGAAATGACCACAATGAGCCATTAAACAACAGAATAATGTTGATGGAAGCCAGTTAAGTGTTAGATGTTCACTGTTCAGGTCTGTTCACTGTTCCATGTCCTCTGTCTTTATCAGATAAAATATTTCTAAACATAAGTCTGCCGCCATTGTACAATTGCTAATCAATATATTGACTGAATAAATTTATGTAGTCCCATTACAATTTCAACACTACTGAAATTTTATTTGCTATTAAAAAGACACTGTAGTGTGACCAATTTACTTTTTATTGCAGTCATAAAAGGTGGCTTGATATATAGAAAACCATGTCACGACGGTGAAGGTTTAAGAGTTCAGATTTTGTCTTCAATAGGGTGTGTTGTAAAAATACAACTCTCTTGTGAGACTAAAGCCAATTAAGGCATCCTGGCTGTATGTGTGTTATATGTAAGTGTGTGAGTGTGTGTGTGTGTGTAGATGGGGTGGGCGAGTATTTCACAGTGCATCTGTACAGTAATGGCACCCTTGAGGGGGGCTGTCTTAATGACAAGACAATGTAATCTCCAAGAGATGCTCACTGAATTACAATGGCTTTGTGTGTGTGTGTGTGTGTGTGTGTGTGTGTGTGTGTGTGTGTGTGTGTGTGTGTGTGTGTGTGTGTGTGTGTATGTGTGTGTGTGTTTGTGTACATTCCAACACATGTGAACAAATCATTGTGATGAAGGTTTCAGAGAGCAAACATAATCACCAGTGAAATGAGAGAAATTGTGTTTGAAAAGTAATTACAAAGCTCTAAAACTGTAAATCTGATACATGCTGAGAGGGTGTACCTGCCACTTGTTGACAAACACTTAGCTCTTACTGTGCATATTTCACACAGAGAAGTGGGTAGCTGGGAGATTTTCCTGATTAGCAATGGCTCCAAGATTAGGGTGGATCATTGGCATTGAGTGGACAAGAAGTCTTTACTGTATAAGATAAAGCCTCTGTAGATGTTGGCTCAAACTCCAGGATTGAGAATTTTCTGTCAGTTTTTGTCCTGCAGATAACAATGGTGCTCAAAGAGTCATGTTTTTATTGCCTCATGCAACCATAGCCATTCTTTGACATTTGCAGCATCGATTAGACTCTGAGGGAACTGCATTGTCTAACTTGACAGGGGCCGAACAGGCAAACAAAAGCTCCGCAGAAGCAAAGAAATATCCTTCTCTTTCACCGCCACATCTCATCCTTGTTGCCTTGATTTGTGCCGGCTGGCTCAACTTTGCTCAAGGGTTTTATTAGCTGCTAATAGTTATGTCATTTGAAAGTGACAAATCTGACAGCTATTTTACCCAGGGTGTATGTTGCTGCTTTAATAGAGCCATTGTTCTGTTTCCTCAACAAAAGACAGAAGACACTAGAGGAGCTTTGCCTTATTTAGTTGATTTTTTTTTTCCTGCTGACTTAATGCGAGCTGCAGTCCAGTCTTTGTCCCACTGTGTGGAGGGATTGGGAGGAAATCTGGAAGTGTGTTATGAGAAAGCAAGGCATGATACTTTGGTTGAAAATCCCCCCCTCCAAAAAAGATATCCTATGGGTTCCCCCTAATCCACCAGTGGGGATTGGTAATATGGTGGAGCGATCCAGACTATAGATGTGAAGTACTTGACATAACAAGATGCTCACATAAAGCAAGAAAAATAAAAATTACACTAAGTTGATGTTGTTCAGACTTTATTGTTAATGAAGGGACTCTGTGCCCTGTGATCTTAGCAGCTTATATTTGCATGTGCATACTTATCTTTCTGGAGACAATGCAGGTCTCCTCGCTGAGCTGAAATCCACTGCATGTCCCTTTGACAGCACTTGTCACTGCAGAAAATCTGAAGACAATCTATGACTTTTATTCATTCGTGCAATAAAATTCTGCATATTCAGCTGGTGCCAACTTGTTGAATTATTCCCAGTGCTTTTTGTTGCATTATTATTATTGGTTATATCTTATTCTTCTCAACTGAAACAACCCAGTTATCCCGCAGGGATCATTAAAATTTAATCTAAACCGAATAAAAAAAAGCTACAACTTGAAAGTATTCCACCCTAATAGAAGCCGAAGAAAAACTGTAACTGCAATCACTCTTGGAGCAACATATGTTATTATCTACAAATGAAATAACCCATTTAACATAATAGAAATATGTTGTATATGCATTCCAGCCATTAATTGCAAAATTACAACCTTGTATTCTGTTTGTTTGCTGTTGTGCCTTCAGAATGTTTCCCTTTCACATACGATCACATGGATTTGCACATTGCAAACTTGGAGATTAAAATTCCCAAGATTTTATAAAAGGTCACAAAAATTCTCCGTTGCCAAATACTCTGAAACAGTGTGTCCTCACACTGCCTTGCTCAGTGTTGTCTGTCCACTGTGGTGCAGTGGAGTACATCTGCAATGCAGGGGGCTTGACAGTGTGCCCTCTATTTCACATGTCATTGCCTAATACCTTCCCTTTTACTCTTACTCTAAGCATCTGTCACTGAGGTTTGCCACATGAAGTCAACCATGTGTCTGAATAGTAGAACAGATTATGCTGAACCTGCTCTGCCATTTCTCTCTTCCAGCTTGCTATGATCCTTACACAAAAATAATAGCTTTGGTGATGAATTAAAAGCATCAAATTGTTGTACAAGTAAAAAAATATGACCTTTGTGCTACATTTTGTGGGATACAATCTTCTTAAGTTATGCGTGGAATGATGACAACAAAGGAGTTTTGCAATGTGGGATTCATCCTCATTGAAGCAGATCAATAACACAGACAACCTTAGACCTGGCTTACATTCAGAAAAGGGAAGACCCTGCAGTCAACTACACACACACACACACACACACGCACATATGTATATACACACATATACATATGAATTGGTGATTATGTATCTGTGCTGACGACATGCTTTATTCGTATCTATCATATGAATCCTCCATCTCTTTTTCTCACCACCTTACTCTCATCCCTTTTGGTGATGGATCCACATTAGAATTCATCCCTCATCATCCTGCCGAGTTATGACCCAGTAATAGCCAGCCCCTGTGGCCTCAGCAAATGAACAATAAAACCACAGCCTTGCAACAGATCTCCGAAAAACAGGGAGTCAGGTGCCAAATCTCTACTCACTCACTTTTGCAGTCTCACAAATTCCTGTCAAGTGAGCTGAAACAAGACAAATATGGCTTCACTGAGGCTACTTAACCTTGCTTATATTTCGAGCAAATCTTGTATATAAATAACATAAGAACTGAAGGGTTTACTCAATCACCCTGATGCGATGTGCTTCTAACTCTAATGGCTTTGCTCTTTCTACATTCATAAACATGTGACCTAAAGAAACACAGGCACGTGAAACACATGCAGATATCAGACTCTGATAAAATCACAACATACACTAAAACACGAGGTGTGATTTGCTTGAGCGATAAGAGGCAGGGACAATTACCCCTTTGCGATCTCCCGGCAAAGCTGGAGTATGATTAACTTGGCCAAGATGCCACCACATGGGTAGTTTGAAAGGTGAGGAGAAAGTTGTTGTGGTGTCAAAACCGGTCCTATTGCAGGCTGCCTGGGGACTTCATAGGGATCAATACAGGCAGAGTGACAGCCATGCACTTGATTAAAAGTGACTGCTACATCTGGCAGGCTTGGCCATTACTTTCCCACTCAGAGTCCCCAGGGTGAAAGAGCATGAAGTGACAGGCCTCAGTCAGCCCACCATTACCACCTTTCTGCTGCTCCTCAGGTAGCAGCAGGGTGAGGCAAAAATAGGCTGATGGATGCACCGGAGGGAGATGAAACGCGGAGAAAAGAAAAGATAAAGATTCTGCATGTCTGTTTGCTTTTGTGACTGTGTATGTAAGAGAGATGTGTCAGACTGCACGCCTGTGTGTTTGTGAATCCACAAGTGAGCCCTGGTAGACAAATTTGCTTGAGTATAACACATGGTGTTACAGTGCATTGTGTTAATATAATTTAAATGTCAGGGGCATCATCCTCTTTTATTCATTATCATCTCATGCTTACTTTCTGCAAGATCTTATATTAATCCTCAAATGCAAGTGCCAAATATCTAAGGGGGACATTAAAAGAAGTCACTTGATGCTTGATGCTGTTAATCTGTCTGTCAGAATACATATTTGCATATTTGCTATGTAACAGTGTGGTTCCCATTGACACATGCACAGCTTTTAATAGAGCAATAATTGACAGGCCACATGTCACCAATGAAGGCTTTGAGTACAGATGGAGCTCATGTGGTGCTAAACAGCTAAACGGGGGTGATGGTGTAGGGACTATCTGCATTATTAATTGGATTTTGGTGTCTGTCTTGATTTATTGAGAACAAAAAGAAATAAATAAAGTGAAATAATGCAATAATGTTTTGCATAAGAAGGCAAAATGTTTATTGTCATCTGTAACTTGGAAATGCAATAACTTGACAATGAGTAAAGTTAATTACCAGGTTTTTCTTAATCAGCTCCAAACGTATTATATTATTGGATGTTTAAACTGAAATAAAGTAAAGTCACAAAGATTTTGAACCATGACCCCCAAGATGATATATGTTGATGTTTGCAACCTCACCAAACTGAGTGGTTAATTGTGTGATTTGTCATCTTAGAGCCGTCCTCTGAATTTAAGGCTGAAAAACGAAGATATATACATACATTTTTTGGTGGATTCACTATGTTGCTGTGAGCAGGTGCCTACATGCCTAAAATCAGCAAGTTAATTTGTATAGCACATTTAGGGCCAGATTTACTAAAGGTTTGTGTACTAAAACGTGTGCAAACCCACTGAACACGCTAAAAAAAGTACAAACTGATCCACTGACAGTGAGTAAAAGGGTTTGCGTCTTCCAAAGGTGCAAAATTTTGCGTCCTCCTCGAGTTAGTAGCCTAAGTTTGCCTCAATGGATATGTAAATTGGGCAGTTCACACGCAATTTTGCGTGGAGTGGGAGGAGAACATTTAAATATATGATTCTAGCACACACAAAGCGATTTATCAAACATGAAAGTATTTTTGCTGGTAGAAACTGCGCCTATATTTAGCACGTTTCAAAAGAACGTGCAAACGGGGTCAATGTGTGCTTGCGCACACATGGCTTGAGTGATTGTTGCAAGACGAATACATAGAAATCATCAAACACGGCAGAGAGAACGTATATTTCCTCCTCGTGTTAACATGTTTGGAATGAGAGAGGAACTAATTATCAAAACATATCACCTATCCAGCCTTGCTGTTTTGAAGCTGTTGGAGGAACTCAGCGCAGATTTAAAGCCAGACACAAGAAGGAGTCATGCATACCTGCAATAATTAAACTCCTGGCAATTCTAGAGTTGTTGGCATCTGGGTCATTCCAGCATACAGTAGCCAACACAGCAGCGATCTCAGTCACGTCTTTTACATGTGTTGACCGAATTCCTAAATGCAATGTCACGCCGGATCGCGACGTTTATTAGGTTTCCAAGATCTCGAGATTCTTTGAATCAGACAAAACAAGGGTTTTTTTAGGTAGCTGGATTCCCCGGTGTTATAGGAGCAATTGACTGCACTCATGTGCAGCTTGTGCCTCCCACAAACTCTGAGCAGAACAGAAACCGAAAACACACATTTGTTGAATGTGCAGTGCGTATGTGATGCCTTTGGCATCATAACCAACGTTCCTTTTAGCTGCTGTCAGATTTCTTTGCTTTAGCTCTTTGGAATGTTTGTTGGCTTCTTCCACCAACACCTCTAATTCCATCGGATCAAACTTGTATTTTTGCTTGCGGTTTTGTAAAGTTGTCATCATGAAAACCATGACACATGCTAAATCCTCATTTAAATAGGCGTGTCTCCAATACTTTGCACCCGCTGTCATTTGCAATCTTAGTAGATCAGAGACTAATCGCAGCCCCGCCTCACACACTAAATTCTAGATGCCACACGCTAATTAGTACGCGCAAAATGAGATCTTAGTAAATTCGGCCCTTAATGTACAGGATAATTCAAAGTGCTTTACATGAAACACGAAAGCATTACAGTTGCTACAAAGAAAGAATTAATAAAGACAATAAATAAATAAAATCTCAATAAAGGCATAATAAATGATTTTAAATAAAAACAATGATTAAAAGAACGAAACGATTATGTGAATGTATTATGTTTGTCTCCTGATGCCTGGTGCTAGTTTGATATGTGGTTAAACATGAAAAACCTCCCCGCAAGGCTGGATGGATTGTACAAGCACCAGTTAACCAGAAAACTGGTCTGGTATAATAGAAAACCGTGACATAGGCTTACATCAAATATTTAACATGCATAGATGACACTACAAAGCATGAGCCCTTTTATAAAATGAAAAAATATAACAAATAAATAAACAAACTTGGTAGGCTAAACGCAGGCAAAACATGAAAATAGCTTGGAAAGGTTGTACAGTAAGTAGGTCCCTCCTCATGCTTCATCGCAACCTCCCTTCTGCAGATGAGGCTATGATGTTTCTCTTGCCATATTAAAATGTGATATGAATTCATTCTTTGTTGTGTTTAAAGACACGATCAACACATTTTTTTATGACTCAAAAAGAAGACAAGTGTATAAACAGAGTATGTGTTAGATGGAACTAAAGACTAGTCTCTGTACACAACAGAAGACCTGTGACTTGAACAGAATGCAGCAATCTTAGTTACTGGCTCCCAACTATTTTCTGTTTAAATGACAATGTCACACTTGCTTCAATCTAACGTCCACACCTGCAGAACTTAATTTGGTTAAAACAGTTCCTCCTTTCCCCTTGAGAGCTGCCTACACTATCACCTTCCATCCAACTAGTGTCTGAGCTTATGTGTGTGTGTGTGCGCATGTGTCTTCTAAGCCCTGAGTTCTGCTCAATCTCAGGCACATAATACTCTTTAAAGCAAGCAAGACAACCTGCAGACTCAGCTGCAGTGGGTCATCAAAGTGATTCAAAGAGAGCAATCCCATTTAACCCCAACCTCAAAGCAGGTGTTCCAGAGACCTAGTTTCAAATAGCCCCCTTCCTTGCCAATCTGTTACAATCAGAAGACCCCACAGGAACATGCCTGTGTTAGTGTGTCCCCAGTCCGCTGTGGGTGATACTCGAATCTCGGAGCTGTCAACATAACATAAATGTGGTGCCTTTTCCAACAGGCTTCTAATCACCATCAAAATTGCTCTTGTTTTGCTTGGCAAGCACTTGACACAAAAACACAGCATGTCTTATTTTAATTTCTATAGTAGTTGACAAGAAGGAATAAATCATCACATCTTTGAGTGGAGCCGGCATTGTACCTGTAGGTGTGAATTATCTCTCTCGTCCGTCCCTTTCGCATTCAATCATGTGGGCATTAATTAATGCCAGACTGATGAATGTAGCTCTCAACGCAGTGCTGATGCACTGCTAAGTTTGAATGAACCATCCATGTTACCTGTGACATAGTGTCTGCTCCTTTGTGAACACGCCGCACGGTGTTGAGCCCATCAGGTGCTGACAGCGCTGAAGCCTGCACTCTCTTCTCATCAATAGTTGTGTTTTATATCTACATGTCACAGTAATTACACTGTGAAAGCAGTTGTGGGTTTGCAATAAGTTGAGCAGAACCTTTCAAATGTGTTTGTGTTATGTAAGCAATCTCATTTGTTCTTTCTTTTTGTTCAATTGTATTATCTCAAAAGCACCTTGTTATTAGGGCTTGTAATTATGTTATTATTATGATATATTCTTTGATAATTGAAAGGCAACTACACCTCCGCATTCATGTAATTAGCATAGAAATATGGAAACACTGGATTTGTTGCTCCAATTTAGATTAATTATGAGCAAAAGAAAGTTATTTTTAACTAGTGAAATGTTGCAGCTAGATCATTTGCCATCTTATGTTGCCACCATTGGGCTTTGCAGCACCTAAAGAATGAAATCTTACCAGCTAAGAAAACTGGAGGCTGCATTTCTCAACTACAACAGCACACAAGCCTAGGTGAAATCCTTTCATTTAATCTGTTGGCATAGTTAAGCCTGTTTTCATGGCCTCAGGATAGCTGATTCAGAGCCTTTAGGGACAAGATCATGTCAAGCACCTTGTCAAACAACCCTTAAATTTGGATGACGTTACTGTGCTTATGGCTATGCCTGATGTCATTAACATAATATTTAATTCTAAATCATATTTAAGCGTTGTGCAAATAATTGAATAACTACCAGGATTCCTTCAGGACAATATAAAGCAGATGATATTCTCACCATAATTAAGACAATCTGGCAATTTCAATCAGGAGATTTTATATTAGTAGTTTGTAAATCACATTTAACATAATGTAATGTAACATTTAATAGCCAAATATTGAAACCTTTTTAATAACATCATCATCATTGGAATCGACAATAATTACTTTAAATGCATATGTGGTTTGGTTGCCCTTTAGGATCACAGAAGGATTTAGGATTTTATGGATCTAGGGAAATAAATGATCATGTAGTCCTTATCAAGTCTTAAATTTAGGAAGTACCACTGAAGATAACACAATATGATACAATGTGTTCAGTTTAGAAAAACTAATCAAAAATGTCAAAAAAAAAGTTTTTGAAAATCTTTGTGCAACCTTACTGCTTCCATAGCAAATAAGACAGTTGCTTCCATCCATTTCCTATAGCGCTTAATCTAATTCAGGCTGGCGAGGAAGCTGGACCATATCCCAGCAATTAGCAGCAGTCTATGCAAGTCAAATTCATTTGATTAATTGCTTTTCAGTAAGCGTAAACTCCTCCGAAAAATAGAATTTTTAGCTCTTTGCCGGTCTGTAGCATTCAAGGCCAAAAAGGAAAGATGTTACTGACCATCATTTTGGAAATGATTTTAAACCATCGTCCTACAACAAAAAAAATATTCACTAGTAGAAAGATCCAAGATTCAAGACAGTTGCGAACTTTGCCGATGAGTGGATGATCCGTGTACGTTCAGGCAATTTCTCTTTTTTTTGTTTTAAACTAACATCGGATGAATGGTTAAATTATTGTTGTTGGTTAAATTGATTAAATTATTTGTATTTTCTACAACTGCTCAGTATTCCTTTATCAAACAGGCTCCCGTTTGTCTGTCTGTCTTTTATATTTAGTAAATAAAGCTTTTTAAATTAAAAAAATTAGTCAAACTTTCTGTCGTTGACATTTTCCTTTTTAACTTACTTGTGCCAACTTTGATTACAGGCACAGTGTAAATTTGTTATAATCCTTTTTTTTTTATATTAAACTCAGTTTTGTCAGTATAGTTTATACTATCCAGTGTGCTAGCATCATGTTATGCATTTCTCCTAGCTCTTGTTTTTAAATATTTACTCTAACTTTCAAACCACCATCTGTTTACCTTTGTTCATCTTTCATTTGTAAGTGAAAATAATAAAGCAAGGTGCCAAAAGGTAAAAAGAGCAGTTTTTTAATGAGTTGTTTCTCTTTTTTTGTTAATCAAAAAAGAAAATTGGTTCTCATTTTTTGTTTTCCCATTTTTGATTCTAAATGGAGATAATGGGAAGATGGCTATACTTCCGTTTATCTGATGTTGGTTTAAAACAAAGGAACGAATTGCCTGAACATAAACGGATTGTTGATGTTCCAGAAAGTTCACCTAAAAGTCATAAGATCGATCCGCAAAATATACCAAAACTACAATTAAAAGTAAAAGTTCCTTTCTGGATATTTGGATACTTTTCATTTAATCTCAGACTCTGTAGGCCTTAGTTAACATGTTCAATTAGAAACTTATGGATAGTATAGTTACAAAAAGATTTAACAACTTTTGCTTGTCTGGCAGGGTTGCCAGGACTAATCTTCATGTCTCCTCTTTACAGTGTAAACCCATCTTATTTTTGTAGAACTGACATCTGAACAAGCCACATGATAATTTATCAATGGAGAGATGCAATTTGTTTGTGGATTTTACACAGTATCATTTGGAGAAACCCATATTTCTTATTGGTTCTGGCAGTTTATCAAACTTGTAGCTTCCTCTGAGTTGAAAAGGTTTTTTTTTGTCTCAGCTGGAACTAATTCTGAATATTGAGGGACAATGGTTGGTATCTTGCTCTGTATGTAATTAGGGCAACTTTGAGTTAAACCAAATACTTCAATTCAAGTGTGTTTGATGTGATCAAACATTGATTTGATATGTGTCACCGGTTTTGATAATGATTTTTATCAGCCGTTTATGCTAAATTGACATAGATTGTGGGCTCTTTCAGTGTCTTTGCGCTTCCACGGAGTATGTCATAAATGCAAATATAGCATAAAGTACTGAAGGTTTTTAAATTATGGCATTTTAACTTTACATAATATATAACTAAATCAGCATGGCTGAAACTGCTTGCAGCAGCAACATCAAAGCAGAATATCAACGATAGGAACAACCAAAGAACTGCTTAAACACTTGGCAGGTTGTGGCTGCTTTATTAAAAAAAGGGGGAACTTATACAGATTTTCATCAGAGTAAAGAATATGAGAGACTGATAATGTCATCCACAAAAATGATAACTTCAAGTTGTTCCTGCTGAATGTGGTTCTACAAGCTGTTGAATCATGAGCTTTATAGCTTTCACACTCTGCCTCTGCTTATTAGTTTAGTTCTTGTTAGATTATGAAATGATTGAATATATTGTGTTTTTGTTTATCTGATACTTTATTCTCAAATATCAGTGTTGTCATATGCTGATACATTATTCTCTTTCAAATCAAAACTGTAACCATGATTGTATATCTGGAAATGAAATTCACAAATAAAAAGAAAGACAGAGCAACACTAAGCAAAGTCAAATGTAGCCTTACCCAAACCAAACAGTCAGGGGTCACTGGCAGGAACTCTGTATTCATTGTTTGCCCTCAGCCTGATTCGAGGCACAAATCTAATTTTCAGTTGTATGAAAGTTGAATCCACTGTTTTTCTTGAGTCAGCTGCATGAAAGGGAACCAGGGCAAATGTGTGAGATTTACAAAACATAAAAGGACAAAAAACACATTCATATATAAGAAACCAAGAAAACAGAAATCCCTTGTGCCTGAACAACTTGAACTTGTAGATCTGGAGTTAAAAGGGCATCGTTAGCAATAAACCAACTGGCAATATAACATTTGAGATCTGGGCATGTTTTAAAAAAAAAAAAAAAAAACATCATATCTTTATACACAAGTTTTATTTTTGGGGTCTCTTTGGAAAGCATTTTGATTTTCCCATACTATATGTGGGCCAATCCCAAACTACTCCATGAGGTAATACATTTGATGTTGATACGAGGGGTTAAAAGCTCCCCCTGCCATAAACACCACACATACACACAAGCACACACACACATTCAACAACCACGTTCATGGAAAGTGAAAACAACAATTTAACACATAATAATAATATTAATAAACAAATAAATAAACAAATGTATAGGCTACATTAGGCTAGGTACAGATAGACCAGCTGAGATAGTGTCATCAGAGGAGTTTTCTGCACCAGGAACAGAAGGTCATGGCAGCCACCGGACACCAGTCCGCCGTCCAGAAAAGAGGTCAAGACCAGACTCCAGGAACAACGAGCCAGAGCTCAGAGGAAACACCGGAAATTAATTAACTGAAATCCAGATTAAACAAGTAAAGAACTTAGAATAGATAAATAAATGAGTACAACTAAAAGAATAAATATTAAACTAAAACCTAAGCTAAAAAGATGTATCTTGAGCCTGCTCTTAAAAACCTGAACATTCTCTACAGCCCTGAGGTCCTTCGGCAGACTGTTCCAAAGACCTTGAAAGACGACTCACCGTTAGTTCTTGTCCTGACTTTTGGAATAAGTAGTCTTCTGCCGGAGGAGTGCGGGGACAGCAGGGATTCATAGAGTAAAAGCAGTTATGAACAATAAGAAGGCACAAGACTATTAAGACACTTAAAAACCAGTAAAAGAACTTTAAAATGAATCCTAAAATACACAAGGAGTCAATGCAGTGATTCTATAACCGGTGTACTATTCCGTTTTCCTTCACACCTGAAAACTATTCATCTGTATGTTTGTGATATATTACCTAGCATCTGTACATTTCTTTGGGTGAGCTATCTTTTCATAATGAAATGTGAGTTTCATTTTTCTGTCTTGTACAAGCTAACACTATGCCGTGGAGGAGACCTAAAGATTGCTGATGCAATTCCTCAGTTGCTGATAGAAGTCGATAAAAGTCATAAATTACTAAAATCCCCTTTAACTTGGCCTTCCACTTGACATGACTAAATCAGTGTAGGTCTTTGGGTTCAGCTTGCTAAGATATCATTAACTCGCTTTTTCTCCTACCTTGACCATGAATTAAACAGTTGAAACTTGCAATAACTAAAACATCATATACTGCTATCGTCTATGAAAAAAATGTGGAGGATGAAAAGAGAGAGTGTGTGTTTGTGGACAGCAAGTATGTGTCAAAGCCAATGTTTGATTTGTCTTCCCTTTAATTCAGGACTCCTGATCAATATTTCCCAATGCCAGAGAGATGGAGACATCTAAAAGTGAATCCTCTGTGGCCTCAGGGACTTCAGTGAAGTGTGTTGCCCACTAACACCTCCTCTTGTGTGGGTGTGATAAATCCAGCACACACTTCCAGACCATCACACAAGTGGAAACAGTTGGGCACTGCCAAATCCTTGTCACCCAGACCAAGTCTTGATGCATGTGTTATGTTGACGGCATCATTTTTTTTAATAAACACCTTGAGGAGTTTGTGACAGCAGAAGGTATCGTACTTGACACGCTCGTTCCCCAGACTCATTGAAACAGCTGCTGGTATCACCCAGACGTGGGCTGTGAAGCCCTGCTGGCATGTCTAGCCTCCGCAAATGCACTCGGCTGAGAATACACACTGTATTACATGCAGACTCTCCAGTGGGTGCATAATACCTTTAAACATGAGATCACTAAACAGGGGAATTAAAGATTCATTTTTTAATCTCCAGCTTTGGGCTAAAAATGTACTATAGAGCGTCTCAGTTGAGATGAGATGCAGAGTAATTTGTCAAACCTAAAATGCTGCATGTTGTATGAGGATAATGTCTGATGTAAGAAATAAAGAAATTTAGGGGAAACAAACTTGCAGAAATTATTGGTCAAGAGGGAAGAGTTCAAACCTGTTATGGCAGGAGTCAAATAATTGTAAAAGCGTGAGTGTTTGGCAGGTAAAATAGGGCCGATGTATGCCAGAAGTGGTCTAACTGATGAATGGGTCAAGTAAGAGGCTCAGCAAATGAATAGTTATTGCATCTTCCGTTTGTGTTCACTAGGCTGGACTTAGTGCTTTTCATTATCAATCGCTTATGGGCTGCCATCTAGGGTCACAATAAAATCTTGTGTTTGCCAAAGCCAGAGAGGCTGGGTCACAAGGGACTAAATGGCCCAGTTATGAAGAGCATCTCCCTCTCTGAATCAGCTTCTACCTCCAGTAAGACCAAGCAGACTCCACATCTTAAGAGGATAGTATCTGTGTACAGCTAAAAAGAAATCTGGAGCGTCAAATATGTCTACCTTTGCATTATCCTAATTTTCAGACACATTTCATACAATATCTTTCATACAAGTTTTTTACTGATCTGAGCCCAAACAAGCCTATTATTTGATTCATCATTGTGTAATGGCATGATTAAAAGCTTCAATATAATGCTTGCTTATATTGCTCAGAAGCCTGGATTTTCCACCCTCTCCGCTGGCTTTATCTGTGGATTTCGTGCAAAAAAAAAAACTTGTAGATCTAAAGAGCATGTCATTTATTGATTAGACCCCCCCTGCTGGGCTCACTGAGTATGTTATAAAGCCATCACCATATGCTTGTGTTTAAAGTCCCATCTTAGAACATAAGCCTGAAATGAACATGGATTATGCTTACTGGGGGGAATTGTCAACACTGCTTTTGGCTGCTTTTAATCATTCAGTTAGTAACACAGTGAATTAGATCAGTCTTTAAGGGTGAAGAGTTGAAATAAATATTGCTGATTTGGAAAGATTTCCTTGATGTGGTGGATTTAAAGCTGAGTGGTCCCATTTTATACTCCCTCCTTTGACTGCTAAAATCTTTTGTTCTTAAAGTAACAACAGAAATTGGTAACATGACTCATTTCAGATTTGTCTTTGTCAGAACAAGATTATCTGTCCTGTGAACATGAGTAGTGCTGTTGTACTTCTGTCAGGATTTGTTCTCATGCCAGATTTCAAAACTAGTCTTTGATGGTCTTAGTCAGTGAGCTTATTTTTTTTATATCTGCTAACAAATATTATAAAGCCTTATAAGGCTCCTGTATTATTTCAGACCGCAAACGTGGAGCTGTCACCCAAACACAAAAAGGGACCTTATTATAACAGCATATTTCTATTTTACAAAGGTGAATCAACTCAACTCAACTTTATTTATAAAGCCCTTTTAAACAACTGTCGTTAGACAAAGTGCTGTACAAAAAGCCACAGACTAAAACATGTACAAACAACTCCAAGCTGTTTATTATTGCCTGGACTGCATTTCCTACACTAGGAAAAATACTACTCAGGAGACATGGGGAAACAGTGTCATGAGGGGAGCCTGATAGCTTAATGTAATTAATAAGATCTTCTAATACTAGTAAAGATACGGCTACGGCTTTAGCATGCCACTCACTGTAAAGTATAAAAACCCTGTCAAGCAGGTTATCTTATCATTTATAATGTGGCTCGACTCAGATGATTACTGTCATGGCATGGCAAGGAGCAATATAACAATTCTTTATCAGAGAGTCTGTCCACTGATTGAAATTAAAAACCAAAAAAATTGAGTGTTGAAATTTATGCTATGTGAAAACATTGGGAAGCATCTATAAATCAAAGCGGAGGCAAAGTTTACTACTTACGACTTAAAATAAAAAAAAAAAAAAGAGGAGATATTGCCTATTCCTTGCTTCATTCCCATGTGAAGACAGAACAAGTAGTGCTTTTGCACAAACCTGACTACATTTCGACCATCAGATTTTTCTTTCCTATGCTCTTTATACTGCTATCCATGGACGGTGAAGGCTGGGAGGATTCAGCTGTTGTTGTCAAGTCCTGTCTGCACAGCGGTTGGTTGTGCTTTATGGATTTGCTGTTTGCTTTTTTTCTATTGAAAATAAGGAATGTCAGGTTTTCTTCCTGCAACACACTTGTGTTTTCACTATGTGTTTATAGCATCCTCATTTGACTGTAGCTCCCGCATGTTTTCATGCCTCAATCTATTTATTTGTTGTATTCTGCCTTAATAAACTTTGACTTTAATAACCATCCTAGAAGTTACAAAATGTTATTGTTTTGTTTAGACACTCTAGCATATCCTTTGGTTACTTAGAAAAATCGTCTCCAACCAAAGTAAGCCGTCATATACATTTAAATTGTCTCATAAGTATCATATTGTATTATAGAACATTGCAATTTAAGACAAATAATTTATAAAATGAGAGGAACACTGCTGTTTCATCTGTTCCATTTAAATGAATCAAACAAATCAGAAGTTTATGCTTGGAGACTTGCAATGATTTTTTAACCACTCCCTTGCGTTCGCTTAAATGCTTGCGATTTATACTCAGAAACTTCTGTGAAATTGCAAACACAGATGGGAGAAATGAATGCTAAATTGACAAAAACAAGAAAACAAAACCTTGTTATTTGTGTTCACTGCTCACAAAAATGCCTTGTGAATAGCTCAATGCTCTATGGAATGGAACTGCTGAAGAGAGAAGGACTCTGTGTGAAGCTGACCAAAGAGGCTGCATTTAATGAGAACAAAACTCTCCAGTTGATCAATATAGTATATCAATTCAAACTTTAAATGGAGTCTGCTCACCAGGCTTCCATTCTATATATCCACACATGCATTCAAAAGACTTTCAAACAAGATGCAATGTAGCTATAACGTGGCATTGTGGGTTTATTTCTTCTGTTAAAAAAGTCATTATTAAAATACCTTTTTTACCAGCTTTATTAAAACACCTGCAAAAGAAGTGTTTAATATAAAAATTGGTTGTGAATGACCCTTGTTTATGTTAACTAGAGTGTTAGCACTGCAGGTCCATCAGAAAGTATTGGGCATTGAGAGTGCAGGGGCTTTGAGAGCTGTCAATCAAACCTGCCAGCAGGGATGTGGTTGGATAGAGATAGCCACTGTGTTATGACTGCAGCTCAGAGTCTAAGGTTAACACATAACTCCCATTTCCCCCTCCCTCCCACTTTCCATGAGAGCTCCCCATGCAAGCCGGCAGGCCAACGATGTCCCCACTGACCGCTGTGATCTGTGGCCAAGTGGCGTCTCCCTCTGCCCGATCAGACCCAGCACCTCTTGTTCGCTGGCCAACTGGCCTTCTTCCCTGCAAGCTGGGGCCAGGGCTCCTCCTGGTTCCGTATGTTCTATGCTTTTTTTAGGCTTGTGATGGATGCCAGCCGTCCCTGGGCGCCCTTCGATGCTGCACCAGAGAGGGGATTAAACAGATTTCTCTTTTTTTTCAAAAAAGGGGATGGATGAGTGTAATCACCTATAATCTCAAATTCTAGGCCTCTTGATACTAAACCAGCGACTGTTTTGGCAATTTGGATCGTATCCCTCCAGTCACCGACATGAAAAGACCTGTATAACAACCTCAGACTTGAGAAGAAATAGTTAGATACACGTACTTCTAAGCTATAGTTTGTGGTCATGTAGATACTCTCTAGACCACTTTTTAAAGGTCAAATACACTTTGGCTAATAATAATTTCTGGCTATTTTCATTTCAGCCTAAAATAAAAACCCTTGTAAGCTCTTGTCCTACATGAAATGTGAAGGATAAACCAGACTAGGACATGCACTTTCTCTAATCTTATGGAAACTAAGAAGTGGAACAATGTTTTAATCTAAAAGGCTGAGAAAGAAACAGGAACAGTTCATTCCCTCCTGCTTCAAACAGTGACATATGAGCAGTTTTAAAACTGAAAGTTGGTGCTTGAACGTTCATGTCTATTTAACTCACAGTGACCTATTCAAAATTGTATTCAAATTAAAGCAGGTAGGCCTACTTAATTTTTTTCCTAACAAGTGTTGCCACAGAACTATGGAGACCCGTATTATCATAATTAAATAAATAAATACAACACTTTGAAATAAATATATGACCATGAAATAGTGAAATACCACAGTGTGAAATAAATATATGACAATGAAATAGTGAAATAAGGCCACTTTGTGTTTTTATTTCATAATAACCTTTTCCACAATGGCGTATTTAATTCATAATGACCTTTTCCACAGAGGTGTATTTATTTCATAATGCCTTTTTTCACAATGGCATAATTATTTCATAATATCCTTTTTTTAGAAAAATAACTTGATCAGCCAATCAAAGCTGGGGGGTTGGGCTAGTGGCTTGTCCATCGATTTGTTGTCCTTGACACACTATGCAGTCAGAAATGAGGAGTTTCTCCAGAGTTTCTGCAGATGTTAGTTTTTTAGCAGATCAAATAGAGCGCGGCAATTTGTCACTGTTTACAACAGTTTGAGAGAAACTGAGCACCAAAGGCCTGTAATACGAAACTGTATTTTCGCTTATTTGGGTTAACTTCAGGAAATACTTGAGGTTCTTCTTTACGAAGTTGGTTTACTTTTGATCGAGCTGTATCACTGCAGCAACAGTTGAACTACTAACCTGCTCTGAAACAGATGCCTGTACTACTATGCAGTGTGATTAATTCAGCCTGGACTTATATCCATTCTCTGGATTGATTCAGACAAACATTAAGGAACTGGGATAAGCTGTACTACGAAGCTGGTTATGGTTAATGACTTCCATTACAATAGTAATGTATTTATGTGTATATGTATATATATGTGTATATATGTATAAAGTATATGTGTTTTGTTGCATTGATTAAACTAATAAAGAAATCACATTTTTATATTTTTATTTGATGGTTTGAACAAAGTAAAATAGAATGTCCATAAATTCAAGCCTTATTTCAAGCCTCCTCATGGCAATAAAATGCTTATTCTTAAAACCTCAATACAATCCATATTAACCTCTATTGACTAAGTTTGTTCACCTGCAGTGAATGATAAGAGTTCAGCAGCACAACTAAACAGGATAAGGGAAAGATTTACTTCTCACAAACACCAATTGAGGCTTATATAGTCTCCGTTTTCACTTGTTCATTTGCTGGATTTGACTGAATATTCCTACCAGCAGGAATGATGACTTACTTTCTTGCTTTAAATATAAATGTCAGCCTGGACAGACTCATTTTGTTGTGTTCTTCTGCAGCTATAGTTAAATGATAACGTGATCAAGATTTGCTGTGTCAAACTTTGTTGCACATAACTGAGGTCAGAAAATGAAACCTTGGATGAGACGCAGCTGTGCTGCGTTTATGACACCTTGGAAATAATATGCTCAACATAGCAATAACACGCTCACATGGAAGCGGATCATTTAAAGAACTGGCAAAAATTATGTAAATAAAACATTCCCAGTAATGTTTGTACTGTAATACAGTGATCTGACTGCTGTTAGTTTATATTGTCCCAATAATTACTATAGGATGATCTGGCGAATGTCCGCATTAACGGAGTCTCTATTTTCTGCTTTTGCTGCAGCAACAGTGTTGTTTTTGCCTGAATTATATTTTTAATTCCTCTATTTTTTGAGAATGATGGTCTGCTCATCCATGGTAAATACGCTGCTCTGGATTTGTCCATATTTGTGTTTGGTCAGAACCACGGACTGTAAGTCAGAAAGTCAGAGCGCCACATCTTTTATTTGAACGCGCATCCATCTTCAGTGGAAAGGTCTCGGTTAAGTTAGTCAGTTGATAACCAGCTTCGTTGTATAACTTATCCCAGTTCCTCACTGTTTGGCTGAGTCAATCCAGAGAATGGAGAAAAGTTTGGGCTGAGTTAATCACACTTTGTAATACAGGCCTCCGGATTATACCGCTCTAGTTAAAACACATTTCAATCTGTATGTTACAATCGATACAGGAAGCGCAGCTGCTAATGCCTTAGTAAATGAGCAGCCAATCACTTTACTGGTTCAGCCTTATCGGCTTTGATTGACAGAGCAAGTCATCATGAAATAAATACACCTCTGTGGAAAAAGGATATTACGAATTAAATACACCATTGTGTAAAAGGTTATAATGAAATAAAAACAAAAAGTGGCCTTATTTCATGATTTCATTTTCGTATATTTATTTCAAAATGTGGCATTTCACTATTTTATGGACATATAGTTATTTAAAAAAGGTTGTATTTATTTATTTATTGTTGTTTTTATTTATTTAATTATGAATAATACGGGTCTCCATACAGAACAAACGGTAAACGAATAAATGTAAATTATTTAATGAATTTAATGGCAATAAACTATGGAATTTTCTGTATGCTACAAACTATTGTAAACAAGCATATTGATATGTAATTATCTCATTCAATAAAACAAATTCAAGAAACACTGACCATTAGCGTTAGCTTTTTACTGCTTACAGGCTCGCAATTCTGTGAGTTACCTGAATGTGCAGATGACATTATATCCTAGCTTACCTTTGTTGTAACACTTTGTTATTAGAAGAAAGACAAAGATAGTGGGATTGTTGTGGTTGAGTCAAAAGGCATTCTTACTGTCAGCGATATCAATACTGCCAGACAGCAATGCACTGGGGATATGCTTGTAAATAAAATTCATGAAAGAGAGTATAGCAGAGAGAGGAGGTGTGAAAATTAAATGTCATTTTTTTGACAGGGATGTCTGAGAATTAATCTGGCAGTGAAGTGTGACAATGTTGTTTGTTGACAAGGCAGGAGAAGACAATTGTCAACATTTCTTCCTCTCCAACAAGTGCTCGCACCCAAGAAGAGGGTGCAAAGCTAAGAGATGAGCCACAGAAATGTGTTTGTATGGGTCTGTGTGTCTGTGCCTGCATCACTACTAAGATAATGGCTGTTGAGTGTAAATATATAGATACAGAAATGTAACATTTCTTTGGCTTTCTGTGGGATGATGGCAATGTTTGGAAGTATTTATTCTTACACAGATTTGTTTCAAATGGCACGTAGAAGCTAAAAGTAATGATAATTCTGATTTTGTGAATACTTAGGTTTGATTACCTAAAATGTCCTGATATTAAGGTTGGCTTCCTCTTAGTAGCTTTATGTTGTACTTTAAAAGCATAATGTATCAGTTAGGTCATTTGCCATCATTTCCATTGATGGAAAGGCCTTTTCATTGATCCCTTCAGGAATTGTCATGTTACTGTTCAATGCATTAGTGACAAGAAAAGGAGATTTTCATACTATATGTTTCAAACTACATCTAAAATGACAAAAGGAAGCACTTTATATTAATGTGTTGGCCTTTAGTATGCTAGCTTATGCAAGTGCAATTTTACAGCTATGTGTTATAATCTGTCCCAATTGTCTGAACGTCATTGACAAGTGTTAGATTCAGTTATTGGAAAGATAATTGTTCAGATCTTTTGTGAACATTCAGCCCAAATAACCTTAAAAATTTTAGTTTAAAAATAAGATATCTAGAAAGTTAAATGCAGGCTTCTTTACCTGATCAATTTCAGTTACTGTCAATCGTATTGGTAAAATTCTCATTTCAGTTTGCATCTATTATCTTCTGGCAGAATAAAATTTTCTACTTACAATTACGTTTTCATCAGTTTGTAATCTGTGTTTTTGTTAGGATTAAACTGTTTTTCATTAGAGGTCCTATATTTTGCTATATTTGCAATTTCACAGTCCATCCTATGCAGATCTATGAGGATATTGCACCAAACATGCACCAAACTAGTTTTGCCATAGCACTCATACATTACTGCAAGGTTTCTACCCAGAACTTTGAAAGGCTGACTCTGCCTTCCTACTGCTCGTTCTCTGTTCCTCTCTCTCATCCACCCCTCCCACACTGAGCAGCCAGAGAGGCGCCGTGTGTTTTCGTCATGTGGCAGGGTGTCTGTTGACAAGATGGCAGAAGCAGCAATATGCACATTTCCTGAAGGAGATAGCGCACTAGATTTTTCAGGTAGGGGCGTGGAGTCTCCACCATACAGCGTCGGAGGGTAGTAGTCGGACATTTACTTTGCTTTAACTCTCTTACTTCTTTTTAAAGTGATAAAACTACAAAAATCAGATGGCTGAAAAATAAAACTACTTCCTTACAATTAACGCTAATAGAAGGTTGTGATGTTATGATAAACTTGTAGGCTGATGATAAATTGAACTGAATTGAATTGAAACACAGGTCCCTATCAATATCTATACGGCAATTCTTGGTTTGTCCCTACCATTTACTGTCCCACAGGACAGATGAAAATTTGTACTGTCAGCAGTGTTGCCACTTTATGTCCTGCCTTTTATACAATTTAGGGCCGAATTTACTTAGATCTCATTTTGTGTGTACTAATTTGCGTATGGCAATCAGAATTTAGCGTGTGAGGCGGGACTGTGATTAGTACGCGATTCACTAAGATTGCTCATGCAAATGACCATGGGTGCAAAGTGTTGGATACACGCCTATTTAAATATAGGAGGATTTAGCGTGTGTCATGGTTTTCATGATGACAACTTTACAAAACCGCAAACGAGAATACAAATTTGATCCGATAGAATTAGAGGTGTTGCTGGAAGAAACCAATAAAATGTCCAAAGAGCTACAGCAAATAAATCTGACAGCAGCTCAAAGGAACGCACTACAAATTTGACGAATGTTTGTTTTAGGTTTCTGTATATATGCTCAGAGTTTGCGGGAGGCACAAGCTGAACACGAGTGCAGTCAATTGCTCCTATAACACTGGGGAATCCTGCCACCTCGAAAAAACCTTGTTTTGTCTTATTCAAAGAATCTCGAGATCTTGGAAACCTAATAAACATCGCCATTCGGCGCAACATTCCATTTAGGAATTCAGTCAACACATGTAAAAGACATGACTGAGAGATCGCTGCTGTGTTGGCTACTGTACGCTGGAATGACCCAGATGCAAAAACCTCTAGACTTGCCTGGAGTTTAATTATAGCAGGTATACATGACTCCTTCTTGTGTCTGGCTTTAAATCTGCGCTGAGTTCCTCTAACAGCTCCAAAACAGCAAGGCTGAATAGGCAATATTTTTTAATAATCAGTTTTCTCTCTCATTCCAAACATGTTAACATGAGGAGGAAATATGCGTTCTCTCCGTCGTCTTTGATTATTTCTATGTCTTCGTCTTGCAACAATCACTGCAGCCATGTGTGCGGAATTACGCATTGAACCCGTTTGCATGTCCTTTTGAAACGTGCTAAATATAGCCGCAGTTTCTACAAGGAAAATTACTTTCAGGTTTCATAAATCGCTTTGTGTGTGCCAAAATCATATTTTTACATGTTCTCCTCCCACTCCACGCAAAATTGCGTGTGAACTGCCTAATTTACATATTTATGGGGGCAAACGTACTAACTCGAGGACGTGCAATTTTGCACCTTTGGTAGACATAAACCGGCTGCATGGTGGCGAGGTGGTTAGCACTGCAGCCTCACAGCAAGCAGGTTGCCGGTTCAATCCCCGGCTCGTGTGGTGGCCTATCTGTGTGGAGTTTGCATGTTCTCCGCGTGTTAGCGTGGGTTTTCACCAGGTTCTCCGGCTTCCTCCCACAGTCCAAAGACATGCAGCTTGGGAATTAGGCTGGTTGGACACTCTAAATTGCCCATAGGTATGAGTGTGAGCGTGTGTGGTTGTTTGTCTATATGTGTGATAGGCTGGCGACCTGTCCAGGGTGTACCCCGCCTCTCGCCCTGTGTAGCTGGGATTGGCTCCAGCCCCCCCG
>JBAMHX010000008.1:14519831-14530467 GCA_037177515.1 Pseudomugil tenellus | reverse complement strand
TATATAAACTGTCAGCACACACAGCTCAGTGGGATTTCCACACCTGGCCTTCGGAGTCCTCACAGATATCTGCAGATATGTTTGATGCCTAACCTTTTGTAATAAACCTTTTATTCAACAAAGTCTGGCGTCCAGAACCCTTTTCCCCCTTAAGCTGCTCATCTTGAAGACAACCCCTTTTGCCTTCACATCACGTCAACTAAGTTTACCTCTAAAACATGCAGGGCAGTGGTGCTTGAGGACTAGCATTCAGCAACACTGTATTAGAGATTGGAGTTTATATTTTGACAATAAATCAAGAAAATGATTTAAAATAAGTGCATTGGCAATAAATCAAAACTAATGTTTCGTAATTTAAATTGTTAAAAAAAGAATCAAACAATTTTACATGTGGTTACTCATGTATGGACACTGCAGGTGTCATCCTAATAAAAAAATTGAGCCCTTATCATATCATAACAGGATAGTTTATTCTAAAAACATGAAACATATTAAATTTTGATGTGATGTATTTGGCAATGAAAAGATTAGGATATAAACCATATTCATTCTTGAATGAGAAAAAAAAGGACAGTAGATCAAAGAAATATTGAAGTTACTAAACAGAACTGATTTGTACTTCATAAGTGCTGATGGTTGGAGGACATTGTGATAAACCAGGTAAGACAATATCTTTCTGTCAGTGACTTAATCCTCCCGGTCCAAAAGGCCCAAATAGCCTTTAGAATTTTTTTCTTAGTTTCCTGAAGACAACAAGGCCATAGGTATAACCTATGGTATATCATGCAAACCAAAAGCAACACACTCACCTACATACATGTGTGCCCCATATCACCGTGCTCAGGCAGGGACATCACACAGCTAAGAGCATGAGCGAATATAGCACTTGTACTTGTACTAAAGCTCAGCAAATTACCAAGTAACTTATAAAGGCAATCAGAAAGTTTAAATATCTTGTAAGTTTAAAGCAGATTTGCATACTTGTCAACTCATGCTGTTTAAAAAGTATGTTTAAATATGTAAGGCCAGGTCTACACTTCTTTAAAATAGACTTGCGTGTCTCAAAGAATGGCTAAAACTGAAAGTACTTAGGAGAAAAGCAAGATAAAGATTCGGCACTGATTTGTCCTTAGGCTAAAAATAGTCTTTGTGTTGAAAGTGTGATTGCTAAAAATGTAATTAAGCATATGGATGAGGCTTAAGCCATGTGTTTAACTAATATAATGCAATACTTGTTAATGTCCATGGTGTTGCAGCGTATAAACCTCCACAAATCCAATAAATAGGAGGTCAGAGACATAAACTTTGTTCCTAACTCTGATTGCGTCCAGGGGAATACAAAACACTGGAAATGCTTGTAATGAACAGGCTGTTTCTTTGCTTTTTTTAGACTAATGTTGTTGGTTACTGATGTGGGAGGGAGGTTAATAATATGTTGAACTAATTAGAACGATATGTCCGTATAATGCCAGTATGAAGTCAACATTTTTTTTTCTAGAAAAAAAAAGAAGTCAACAACATTAATCACACCAATATTCTTTTTTTCTTTTTCAAGAATAGATCCTTATTTGAACCAATTCAATAAAAGGCTATTCATAATTTTGGTATTTGCTGTTTATTGAAGGCCTAGTAAGCTGCCCCAAAGTACACAATTGCTGTAGTCAGAGTACTTTCAGCAAAATCAATGTGAGGTATTTATATCCTGTAACTAAGATGATTTTTTTTCCTAACATTTTGTGATTTTCTACTCCTTTTATTTTTCCCCGACACCAAGCCACACTTGTAGTCATCCACACAAACCAGCATGGTACAGTCATGTGGCATTCATAGTTTACCCAAGGCCTCTTGAAGATTTAGTTAGGAATGATATTGGGGAGTGCATGCCACAAATAATGAACAGAACTTGTGCTATACGTGACCATTATAAAGTCCAGATTAGAATGGGCAAATCAGGAGTTGCCCTGATTGGCAGCTGCATTGATAAACAGTCCTCTAATAGGCTGTGGACAGGAACACCCCATCCATGACTTCCTCTGACAGTTATGCTGCTCTGCTTCAAAGCTAAACATCCACTCTCCCTATCCACTCTAGCACTACGCCTCATTTTCAACAAGAGCCTCAGAAAAAAGCCACGGATGGCAGCCATCTCAACCTCCCATTCATTCTTTTCTGTCAACGTATACTGTAGTGACACTATTGTCTGTTAACAATGGGAATTACCTTCACATGGTAATTGCTTGATCTGAGGTTGTGGTAATGAATGTAGCATGTAACCTCCACAGCTTGGATAAGCCTCTGTGGAGTGGCCCTATCTGAATATGTGCAGGAGGGCAGTGAGGTATAGCAGTGATGTTTCTGGGATTTTAAGTCAATGGTGGTGGTGGCAGTGGAAGGGAGGATGTTCGACCTTAAGCCCTCAGCAGATACCATACAAAGTAGCTCTCATCAGCCAGTTGCAAAATCATAATAACTACAGTCTTGGCCATGGACACCTTTCCTTCCCTGTTGTCTCCCTAATAAATCCCTTTCTTTGAGTCTAGCATTTGGGTTTGTGCTCCTTCTTAGTGACCAACCATAACAACGTGTCAGACAGAGCGTAAAAGAGTGTGACATTTAGGTGGAGCGCTAAAGTTTTCATGTAGGGGTGGGTGGAGTCTTCACAGTGTCACATCACAGCTGTGTGGTCAGGCATCAGCTTTGCCTAGTCCACACCCCTCTTTTGAAAGGAATAAAGCTACAAAATGCATGGATTAAAATCAAACTATTTTGGGGATTTTTTAAAGTACAATCAACACTAAGGTTAAAAGCTCATAACTCACAGCTCTATTTACCTACCCATGTATTATAACAGCTTCATCCTATTTGGCATCACTCACACTAATGTTTAGAGTCTATATAGGATACTGAGACATTTTTTTTGGAAAGCAGGAGAAAGTCATTAATGTACAGGGAGAACACCTCATCCACATAAAAATGCCCTAACCAAGACTGAACCAAAAGCCTTCTTGCTGTTATGCACCTACATATAGCAGTCTGTTGCAGTTCTAAAGACATTTAATTCCATTATTATTTCTCTGCAAACTGATTCAGCCAGAATATGGTTTTACTTTTTCCAGCAGAATATGGTTGAACAACCCGAGTGAAATTTTAAAGCACATAGTAAAAGTGACAAGATGAACATAGGATCAAACTCTTTTTACTCCTTATAAATTCCAAACTTATCTGGGCTGTCTTCACCTTAGACCAGGCCAGTGAGAATGTTATCGATTTCAGGCGAGTTGGCAAACAGGATCATGAGCCACTATTCATCAACAGGACTGCGGTGAAGGAGGTCAGCAGTGTGAAGTATTTGGGTTTTCATATTGGTGATGACCTCACTTCAACTACTAACAACTCGACAGTCCTCAGAAGACACTGGAAAGGAGGCCTTATCACTACACACCTCACCACCTTCTACACGGTCACTATTGGAAACACCTCCTGACCTTTTGCTTTACCACCTGGTTTTCTGCTGCAGTGCAAAGGACAAAAAGCAGATTAATAAACTGATCAAGACAGCCAGTAAAAGCATGCTGCCCCACTGCCCGTCTGATTGATCTATACCAGCAGTGCAAGAGTAGAGCTACATTTATTGTCGAGGACCTGCTCCACCCCTCCAACCTCATCTTGATGCTCTTACCATCAGAAGAGATAGAGCAGTATCAGCTGCAAGACTAGAAGAAAGATGAATAACTTCTTTCCCCAGGCTGTATGTCTTATTAATGGATGGTGAAAACTTGTGCTGTTTTGTGCTAAACAATGAGCGCCTACTTTCTTATAAATTCCCAAGTTTTTGTTGTTAACTAGCTGGAGTTAGACTTAATTTCTTTCTTTTGCGAGAAAAAGAATCCTCCCTGTGTAACCATTTTGATCACATACTTGCATTTGTTACGTGGAGCTGTAGATGCAGTGAGAGAAAGGTGGGAATAAAAACATGGAGTTGTGACAAATGGACTAGGTTTGTCTTGACTGTATTTCAAGTGGAAAACTTCACTGTGCTGTGTTTCAGACATTGCTGAACACAGCTCAAATGATCACTAACACCACAATGACTACAGCCAGATTTAAGATAATTATATGTATGAATTTAGGGGTGGGGGTTAAGAATATTTTAAGGTGGCTCCAGACTCCTTACAAAAGGCCTAGTGATGCCCATGAGGTACGGTATGAAACCAAATAGACCTAGAAATGCTTGTTTTTGATAAACTATAAATGCCGTGCTCAGTATTGTGCTGGAGGCACCTTGCAATACAGATTGAACTGCTTTGCTATCAGCTTCCTCAGAACCTGGTACAACTGGGTGCATTTGCTATGAAACACCAGCACAGACAGAACTGCTCTATAAACCCCTGTGATTTTTACTGCTTGGAGAGATGCTGTTGTTTAGAAATATTCACAGCTATAAAAAAAAAAAAAAACAAAGACAAGAAAAAAATCAAAATAATGAATATGTAACAACTGCTTGAGTCTACTTAAGTCTACTTGAATCACACCACTGGTTTCATTTTATGGACAAAATAGTTGAATTCAACATTAACATTGTGTTAGATGAAATGCTGGAACATTGAAATTGATATTGTGTATCATACCAAATCCCCAAAATATTACAGTATTAGTAATAAATATTTTTTTCCATATCTACTGTTTTTGTTGACTGTTGTTCTGAATTAACCCTGCCTTTAGTCAATCCACAGTTCTTCCAGTGCAGGCCAACAAAAATATGTTAGAGTATCTTCAGACTGAGATAAACACATTTGCAGTTGGGTGTTTCATTCAAAGAAAATAAACAAACAAATAATACTACAATATATTAAATTCAGAAAGGAGTCAAAAAACAACATCATCATCATGCTAGAAACACAGTGTGCAAATTAAGCTAAGAAATGCACAAGTCTCATCCCAAATAAAGTTATAACATAAAAATGTAAAAAAGAAAAATAAAAGGCATCATTTTAAGTTCTTTTCAGCATTCAGAGGCTTAGTAGTTTAAGGAACTAAAAATACTTTTTATTGCTATTTGTTCCACAAGCAAGGGTATATATAAAGTTGACTGGTAATGTTATCCTTCTGGACTGTTCTTTTATCCCAGAAAGCTAAGACCTCCAATAATCTTAAAACAGACCTTAACAACATCACACAATCTGTTTTTTCCTCCTTAACAGACAACCCTTTAAACCAGCGTTAAAAAAGCATGTTAACAACCTTTCAAAGAAGCACTGGTAGGAAATAAAATCTTGCAGATAGCAAAGGTAGTGCTCCTCCTCAATAGATACTCTTCGGTGAGTCCGCTTAAAAACACAGGTTGTGTCTCATGAAATGTTTTATTATATACTTTATATTTCTTTATTTTTCTTCATGAAAATGTAAAAAATATGTTTAATGTGTTGCGTCAAAAAATGCGATCTAAGAGGACATTTGGAAATGAAAGAAGGTTACTGTCAAAAGCCCCCAACACTGGATTCTAGATCCACCCGCAACTAAATACAGTAATACATTTCCTTCAGACTGGATGGACTTTGTTCCCAACCTCTTTGACTGTGTCAAGACGTAATGTCTTCAGACAGGATGAGAAGTTACAGAGAATGAAGATTCTACGGGTGTGTGAGCAATGTTTTAAGAAAAACTTTGAAAATATCAGCCTGTCATGTTGAGACCTTTATTCAAACAAAGAGTGGACAACCAAGATTTAAACAAGATTAGGTCAAGTATGTGGAATCTAAATGTCCCCTGAGGTGTTTGTGTCAGGAATGACTTCCTTTCCGATGTGTTTTTTACATTTTTTTTTTTACCTGTAGCTTTCTATTTTAGGTGTTGACTGTTTTTTTTTCTTTGATAGAGCAAGCACGTCAGGAGTATCGAGTGAAAGAAATGCACACTCTGCCTAGTTGGCAGGTCACTGCCCAACTGGGAGCCTTTGAATAAGTGCAACCTTTGAAAGAACTGTTGTTTGCTGAACCAAAAAAGCTGTGGTCACAGCGGAAATGAGAACACAAGTACTTTTTCTTGTAAACACTGACATATCACAGCCAAGAACCTGCTACTGACTCTGCCTGTCACTTTGGCAAGGTCATTTGACAAAAGGTTCAGGATGAATCGAGCATCCTTGTTAATGCAGTTGGAGTTGTTCCGAGCTGCACATTTGTTTTGCTCATCACAATGCAGTTTGCTCACCTGCCATTAATGTGACATGCCCCCTATTACATCTGAATGTAGACATAATAAGGAACTGTGAAGAGAATTAGGCATTTCTGTAAACTTGAATTCTTGCAGATGGGCCCTTGACTATTATTAGTTTTCATGCTGTGACTTTAATTTGCTTCCAATTCAATTCAGACCCACAAGCAAATTGCAAAAAACGTAAGTAATAGGGCACAGCCATATTTGGCAAAGAATGGAACAAGGACACAACTGCAAACACATCCCCATGCTTTCCTGAAAATGTTCCATTGGACTCTTCATAATAATTGGCTAATTAACAGAAGTCAGTGCATTTCCTCGTAGAGCTTTTTCATTCACATTTCAATGGGTGATTGATAGTCAGTCAGGATCAAAAACTATGAACAACTTGAGAAGGAGAGTTCTTCCTCTCAAAGCTATTCCGCAGATTACATACATACAGTACAAAATTGCTTTGCTTCTGTTGTAGAAGAGGATATGACTGACACTGGGCTCAAACTAATTCAATCTAGTTTTCATATGTAACAGAAATGGTCTTCTTTTACTGCAGTTAGTTTACTGCAGTTAGTTTTAAATGGATAAGCTTTTGCTGGCAGCAACCCCTTTGGGCTTATTGCCATAATGGTTTAAATGTATATTGAGTATTGAGTAATGAACAACTGAATCCAAATATGTTTGGCTACCTGTAAGGAGCACATTTTCGTCACAGCTAGCATAGTAGCAACATAAAATGTTGAGTTCATTAAGTACACTGAGTAAACTAAAAAAAAAAAAATACGGCATATTGTATTGTAGATATATCAAGACAGTTTCCATTGTAACTTTTTACAAAGTTTCACCTGTTTCTTTGTGCAATACATCTTGGAAACTGAAATTTCTCTAACTTGAACATATCTGAAGTTCTGCATTCTGGATCCATCTGAGATTAGTTTTCTACACTTAGGGTCAGATTTACTAAAGGCTTGTGTGTACTAAAATGCTGTTCTAACAGAAGCTTTGAGTTTCTGTCAGATTTATTTGCTGTAGCTCTTTGGACTTTTTATTGGCTTCTTCCACCAACCCCTCTAATTCCATCGGATTTTGTAACGTCATCATGAAAACCAATACACACGCTAACTCCTCATTTAAATAGGCGTGTCTCCAACACTTTACACCCGCTGTCATTTGCGTGAGCAATCTTAGTAGATCACTTACTAATCATGGCCTCACCTCACACGCTAAATTCTAGATGCCACAAGCTAATTAGTACACGCAAAATGAGATCTTAGGGCCTTAGGGCCAGATTTATTAAAGGTTTCTGTACTAAAACGCGTGCAAACCCACTGCACACACTTAAAAAAGTACAAACTGATCTGCTAACAGTGAGTAAAAGGGTTTGCGTCTTCCAAAGGTGCAAAATTGCGCGACCTCCTTGAGTTAGTACATTTGCCTCAATGAATATGTGAATTGGGCGTTCACATGCAATTTTACGTGGAGTGGGAGGAGAACATGTAAATATATGATTTTAGCACACGCAAGGCGATTTATCAAACCTGAAAGTGATTTTGCTGATAGAAACTGCATCTATATTTAGTACGTTTCAAAAGGACGTGCAAACGGGTTCAATGCGTAATTGCGCACACATGGCTGGAGTGATTGTTGCAATACGAAGACATAGAAATAATCAAACACGACGGAGAGAACGCATATTTCCTCCTCGAATTAACATGTTTGGAATGAGAGAGAAAACTAATTATTAAAACATATCACCTATCCAGCCTTGCCGTTTTGGAGCTGTTGGAGGAACTCAGCACAGATTTAAAGCCAGACACAAGAAGGAGTCATGCATACCTGCAATAATCAAACTCCTGGCAAGTCTAGAGTTTTTGGCATCTGGGTCATTCCAGCATACAGTAGCCAAAACAGCAGCGACCATAAAAAACCATAAATCACAGCAAGATCGTGCAGAAGGGAAGACATGCAAGGAACATATATTTGTATAACAAAATACAATACACACACAGCAGCCTGTCATTCCGAGAGGGTGCATGTAATTGGTAATTGACTTGTACTTGTGCAGTGTTTTTCAGTGTCTTGCCCAAGGACACTTCAGCATGTCATCGGGAGAAGCCTGGAATCAATATCCCGACCTTCCGGTTGAAAGACAACTGCTCTTCCGCCTGAGCTACAGCTGAGCTGCTAAACTAAACTGAAAGTTTGATACATTTTTAAAAGCATAAGACAATAAACTCTTAAAATTGAATATAATCACTGTAGCACAGTAATGATTTACTAGTAACACTATTACTTTTGGCAGTAATTAATGCCGTAGTAACTTTCTCTTTAAATAAAGTAATTCAGGTGCTGTTAATGTGTGATGGTTTTTCCAGACGTTTAATATATAAGTTTATCACAAAAGTGTGATGGAAACATTTTTGTCACACATATGTGTCAATGAACATGATGTAGGTAGGTCATTTCACCAGTTAATTTGGTGCATGGTATGGAGTGAACAAATGAAAATTGTGCTAAATACTGTTTAATGGAAACAACTGCATTGTAGTTTTTAAAAACTACAAAGAAAATATCACTTTTATTTTGTGAAAAAATGGTAATGTAAACACAACTACTACCACCAAGACGGCAATATGATCAAAAGCAATATACATTTTTGTGCTCTGACCGGCAATAATAAACAAAGTGGATTTCAGAAATGATTTCTTCACCAAATATTTACATTTTTTAAAATCTGGTTACATCGTTTTACTTCTACCATTATCGAATAAGTTATATAAATTGACCCATTTGACGTTTAAGCCCTATATTGACCCAGATGTTTTATACTTGCTTTTGAGGCCCTAGATACCACCCCCTGGCACAAGTACATGGCAACACTTGTATCCAGAATTTGTTCATGCCTAATCTTCTTTCAGTTGCGCTTAGTAAATACTTGTCATCCCAACTGCTGACTTTAGTGCTCATTTCAAATGTTTACTTCTCTTGTTATTTGGACCCTCTCTTCCCTTTAATACGTACAATACTTCTTGGAGGAGATACAATAATAAGTTGGTATCTGTTTGACAGCTTTATATCTCAATTTTGATGCCTTGTTTTAATGAGAATTTAAATGGGCGAGTTCCAGAATGTGATTATTGAAGTAAGGCTCTTAGGGCTCAGATCACCAATTAGTTTGATGGCAACAATCCCAACAGTGTTGTGGTCTTACTCAAAAATAAGTTAGTCATTACTTGTTTCTTCTGTAAATTGTAATGAGTTTACCTTACTAGTTATTTAATTTGAAAAGTGGCATCATGTACTTATTTTTCTACTTTTTGTTTCTTCAATTACCATGTAGATATATGGGGGAATACACTGTGTAGACACATGCTGTCTGCAGAGTGAAATATGCCTCACTGTAAAATCCGCAAACAGGATAAAGGAAGCCATGATGAGGTCACGCTGTGCTGATACATGCTACTAGAACTCCCAGAGATAAAATTTCCATAAGACTGAAATTTCTCACAGTTCATCAACACCTCTTAATGCTTTCCTGGAAGAACCGCACCCCCTTAGAGCTTACTTTCAGCTCAGCTCTCTGTTGTAGGTTTTTACTAAGTGCATTAAAGGATATTATATTTATTACAAAATATAATCTGATCAGTATTTTCCATCAGTATTTTCAGCAGCTGATTGATCAGAATGATCAGATGACATAACAGTCAGGATTTTCCTTCCACTGATCTATAAATGATATATAAAGTAAAAAGAATTTCTGAAGAATAAAAACTCCAGAGAGTTATAAACTGTCTGGCTGTATTTAATGAAGTCTAGAATTGAAAATACAAGCAGTTACCTCGCTTAAATCGATCTCTATAGCAACATGCTCAAGCAAGGACACACACACACACACACACACACACAGGCAGCATTCACACAGCACTTAACAGATCAGAACTTTACATACAAGAAAACATGATTCCAGTA
The DNA here is from genome assembly GCA_037177515.1 of Pseudomugil tenellus. NCBI lineage: Eukaryota > Metazoa > Chordata > Actinopteri > Atheriniformes > Pseudomugilidae > Pseudomugil > Pseudomugil tenellus. Next base: position 14,520,288 of record JBAMHX010000008.1, on the reverse strand, counting down.
ATGCAGAAAAGCACCTTCCTACTGAATAGTAGAGTCATTTTGATAATGCATGCATAAGTGTAATGTATTAATTTACTTTGTTACAAAAAAAAGTAATATAGTTACTGTAACATGTCAAGTTTTAACGGGGGACTTTGTAACAATATGTTTTTACCAATCTTGTAAGGTGTTACTGCAGGTTTAAGATATTTACCTGCAGCAACACAGCTGTGGGGATTTCTTTGACACAAACAACTTGTTTCTGCCAGAGCCTCTTAGTGAATCATTGAGGTCGGTGGCCCTCAAGCTCGGTCACAATGAATATACTTTACTGACTTGAATTCAGTTAACTTTTTATTAGTTGGGGGGGGGGGGGGGGGGGGGGGGGTGGTGTTTCCCCTCCGGCGGCGAGGGGGAGCAATTCAACCTTCCACCCCCCCCACACACCACCCCACCCATCAACCCTTACACGTGCACC
>JBAMHX010000008.1:14498369-14516985 GCA_037177515.1 Pseudomugil tenellus | reverse complement strand
CTGTGTAGCTGGGATTGGCTCCAGCCCCCCCGCGACCCCGTTCGGGAATAAGCGGTAGAAAATGGATGGATGGATGCTTGTTCTGATCAGCTTGCTATATGATGATGATGAATACAACATGTTATATCACTTGCTATTAATATTTTCCCAGTTTTATATTTATTTTATATATATTTCCATCTCTTTTTTGTCTCCTAATGTTGCAGTCCATAAATCAGCAACCTGATAGCTTAAAAAACTGCTTCACATTCTGCTTTTACACTTTATTCATTAGAATATTTGGATTTACAGTATCTTTGATATACAATGGAGCATGATCATGTAGTTTTGTATCTGAGGAAAATAATTTTCAATTCTATTGTGACTTTAACAGTAAACCAGTGGGAAAAGGACAAAACTGGAGGAATGTGATATCTCCCAGTAGTTCTGATCAAAACCCTTGTTTTGGCATTTAGGGAATATTGGAGCCTATCCCAGCAATTAGCAGGCGAGAGGGAGGATACATCCTGGACAGATTGCTATTCCATTGCAGGGCCAACACATAGAGACAACCATTCACCCTCACACTCAGGGACAATTTAGTGATCAATTAACCTAGCATGCATGTATTTTAATTGTGGGAGAAGGCAAGAGTACCTGTAAGGAGCCCACGCACACACAGGGAGAACTTGCTCCACACAGAAAGGTTACTGTTTAGACCTCTTCCCATACAAGGTTCCATCCAGCAACTTTCTAGCTGTGAGGCCAAAGTGCTAACCCCTACATAAAACAATAAATATGCATTCATTTACTTTCTGCTGCTTATCCAAAATCAGGTCAGGTGGGTCAGCTGCATAAGCAGGGAAGCCCAGATTTTCCTCTCCCTGTAACATTCACCAGCTCATCCTGGGGATCCAAGGTGTTCCAAGTACAGCCGAGAGATTTAATTCCTCCAGTGGGTCCTGGGTCCTCCCGAGTCTCTTCCCATAAGGACATGCCTGGAACAATGTGGTGGAGCTCTACTCCGAGCCTCTCCCAAATCATTGAATTCTCATCTTTAAGGTAAAGGGTGGGTTGGTAGAGGAAACTCATTTCAGTATCTTGTATTTACAATGTTGTTGTTTTGGTACTACCAATAGCTATTAATCATTACTTGAACGTAGGAAAATAGATTATTAAAATGAAACCTTCGGCTTTTGGCTTCACTCTTTTTTTATGACAACAGAGCAATGCAAAGTCTACATTACTGCACAGATCTACCTGTCTATCTCTTTTTGCTTTTTGCAAATGGTGGGATTCTGTTGGCTCCATCAAGCCATGATTTACAGCTCTCACTGAAGCGACTTACAACTACTTTATAAGCAACTGGGTTGAGACCCAAAATTTAGAGCATGGTCATTAGCTGGAAAAGGGTGAAGTGTCCTCTTAACCCTTGTCCTCAAGTGAAGTCCTACCTCAAGTAAAGGAATCCAAGTATCTTGGGGTCTTGAACACGACAATAAACAATTAACAATTTTATTTTATTATTTCTTTCTCTAATAATTGTTTCATTTTTCTGTGTTGCTTTGCCTAATTAAGCACATCCCTTTCTAAGTGGAGTTGAATGTGATTCTCATGGAGATGGAAAACATTAAATTGTTAATGACTTAAAAAAATCATTTAAAAAAATATGCCAGATATTTCCCAGTTTGTTGGTGGTAAATGTGTTTAACTTGGTCAAATATCTTCACTGTCTGTTTGAGTTTGGGCTGCATCAATAACATTAGTTTACTCTTATATATGGCATTTTGTAAAGAATTATTTATTCTGTCAGTCAACAGTTAAGTAGTTTGAACAGCTCCTGTCATGACTGCCACTTGCACATTTACAAGTAATTTCAATCAGTTAGGTGCCTTAGGGTCTGTCAAGATTGATTCTGTTGTGTTTTTTGATCTTTCAAAATTCACCAGAAAGCAGTTATCTTGCAAGGTGAGTGTTGGCCAGGCAGTCCTGGGTGTTAGCATTAGAGAGAGTACTCCATTTGCATTGTTTAGGGTGAAAGATGAACTTCAACATTACCCTTGCCCTTACTTTTGCCCTTGTCATGAATTTGTCATTGTGTCAACAGTATTTTATTAAATTAAACAAGTTAATAACTCATAATAGCATTAAGTGAATTTTTTTAAGATTAACATTTACTTGGTGGACTTCACCTCTTCCTTTATAAATAAAACCTTTTTTTAAAACAACTCTTTAAGGGCTGGTGTAAGATTTCTCTCCTACAGAATCCAAAAAATTGATGCAAATGATATATAAAATCCATCATGGAGGTGGCACAGCCCTCAGCTTCATCTGAGATTAGAGGGCATGAGAATGAAAAAGAAAAATATTTCTGTTAATTCTCAAAATTGGTCTAAAACTGCTCCAGAGTCAAACAAAATAACATCTGTTAAACAAGTACTTCATTCAGGTTTGCTGATGTTATTTTATTGTTTACCGTAGTAGATCTCCAAGCAAAATAACATCTTGAAACATGGAAAATTATCATAATTTACCTTTTCTTTTTTTTTAAAAAGTTCAGTTATTTATAATGTCTCTTGGGGAGAAAACAATATTTTATTTCAGTATCTATGCCTTCTTGTATCATTAATCACAACAGAGTCAAAAATGATGTTTAAATTAAGAACAGAGGGGTGTTTTTCAATGTTTTTATCTATTTGTTTCAAGATGTTTTGGATGGTTTTGCAGTTTGTAGTTTGTAGTCACACTGAATGTAGTAGACTGGAACTAACATACTGTAGATGTGTGAGGTGCCACATCCAAAAAGACTGTGATGAAGCTGTTATCACTGTTAGTTGACTTTTATAAATGTGATAGACAACAAAGTGCAAACATCTCAGTTTTCAAATGCAGATCAGGGCAGGCAAAACTGATGATGCCAATGAGACTTTTTTAGAGAGAGGCTTCACTGTTGGTTATGTTTGCTCATTATTAGGACATAATTGCAGTAACATAATCAATGTGCAGTTGAAGTATGTTTACCCTGCTAATGTGAATTAGCATGAATGTGTTTTTGGAAATTGAGGCAAAGCGCCTTGAGCTGCAATATCTGTGCTAAATCAATTAGTATTCTCATGCTCAGGAGTGACTCATCAGATCTTTCATGTGTTTAAATTAAGACTTTTTACACTAATATACAAGAAAATTACTGCAACATTTTTTTTGTTTTGCCAGTGAATGATTTAATCTGATATATAATCAAAGAGACTACCCTTATCATTTTTAAAAAAAATGTTGTTTCTTAATACCCCCCACACACACAATACTCACACACATACACATACACACCACCATCCACCCCATTGCATATGAATAACATTATAAGACAGCAACATCTACCAGATTCAGTTTTGTTGGGGTTTTGAGCTTCCTGCATGATATCGTCCACCATGGACAGGAGGTTTAACTCAACCACAGCCGTTTGTCCTGCTGCAGCTACTTCCTGCTTCTGCAGCCACTCTCGTTTTATTTAGTTTGGGTCTCTGCAAAGAAACACGGAGTCCATGCTTCCTGGTAGAGATCCAAAGTAAACAGATGAGACTATTTCTGACTAATCAAACTATTTCGACTTGTATTTATATTTAATTTCTTCTCTTTTATTAAGATGTTGGTCCATGTTTAAACTCTGTGGTAAAGCTGCCACCAGCTGCGGATACAAGCAACGTGATGTGGTTCAAAACTCTGGCCCAGCAAAGAGTTGGGACCTAGATTGAACCAGTTTTGAGAGCCAGGATCCAGAGTTGAGGTGGTCAAAAACCAAATATTCCGGCTTTGGTCCTGAACCAGCCCTGGAACCCACTCGGTCGAAAAATGGCCATTGCTAGTAGCATGTTATTTACTACCTTTTGCTTTCAGAACCTTATTGTTTTATGGCAAAGTTAAAATAAGGGCTTGAGATTTTGGTGTATAATTACATGATTTTTTTTACACAGTTAGTGTAGATTAGTCGGCTGCATGTCCATGATGAGAATCATCACTGCATCATAAAGATGTTGACTGTGGAGACCATTAGCGTTCAGTAATCATTTTGATATAAATTCTTATTCTAAGTAATGTTAAATGCAAGAGCTTGAGGAAAGTTTTATGGACTTTATTTCAGTTTTCAATAACCAAGAAACAGAAGTCCAGATCCCTTTTTCAAGTTCTTGCAAGACTCATTGTCAAGAACAATGTTCAAGAAATTGGTTTGGAATGGTTTGAATTTTGTGACAATATACATTGTATATGTGTAGATGTGATCTTCAAACCATGTTCAATTAGTACGGAGGGACCCAAACTGCTAAAAGATATCCCCCACCCATAACATAGCCACCATCAACCTGAACCTTTGATGCAAGGCAGGCTGGATACCTGCTTTCCCATTGTTTATGGTCAAATTTTGACCCTACCATCTGAATGTTGTAGCTGACACTGAGCAAACTGTGCAGAATGTAGTCTCAGTTTTGAATTCTTGCTGCACAGACAGGTAATGCCGATACACTCCTGAGAGAAAAAAATACTGTATAAATTGCATTTGACTTTCTTTTTTTCTATCAAAGTGCGCAAACATCTGGGAGGCTGAACATCCTCTCTCCACTCTTTCCACTCATCCACCCACATGTAGAGCATCTCCTTACTTTGCAGACCTAGTGTGTAGCAAAAGGAAGCTCTGTTACAAATGGTTATATTAAGTGCCCTCAGAGGAAGATTTTTAAGTAGCCTTGTGGTAATGATGGCTCCCACCTTATCACTCTGTTTTCCCTTCATTCTGATCATCTTCCTCTCCTTTTCTTTTTTAGCTCCAACCAACTAGAGCACTAAAAGACACTTACTCATCTCTTTTCATTGAAAGTGAAAACAAACTATCTTTCTGCCTTTGCAAATCTTTGTTTCCATTTCAAAACTGGTTTTCAGAACATTGTAAAGCCAATAGAAGAAAAAGTGTAAAATGCCATTTTATGTAAAGGTACAACAAGCAGAAAATAATCATATTTTAAAAGAAATTAAAAATTCCAATGTGAATAACTAAAGGTATGACTTTATCAGGTTTACAGCATGGGGTCACACAACGTCTTTGTGTTAATCTTCTGCTTGTTGTTTATCAGCGTCTCCAGACTGTGTTCATGTACATTTACGTGAATCACTGCCTCCTCCATCCAGTCTCAGCCCTCACACGCTATCAATGACTCCAGCAAACAAGCAGTAACACTGCTTTGTTTCAAAGTGCAATGGTGGAGAATGCAAGAAAATGCTCATCCGAAGGCAACAGGGATTGGACGTTACTTCTAAAGAGACAACAGTTGTGTGATGATTAGAGATTCTTGGGGAATCGTGGGCTTTGTCCTCCGGCGAGCTGGAGGTTGATTTCTCTGCTAAGGAGAACAGAGGGTATCAGCCTTCATTGTTAAGTCTGACAAGATTAAGCTCACTCAAAAAAGCTGATCAAACCAAGCAAGATGAGGCGAAAGTGGAGGCATAGGTGTCTGCATAAGGTGTAAACAGATTTCTAACATTGACAGGGACACTTCTCATCTCACCCTGCAGGGCCAGACAGAGGCCATTCCCTCCCTTGCAGCATCACAACCATCTTGTGAAGTGACGCGATGACCATGAAATCCTTATCTCCCTCAGTTGCTACACAGTGGCGAGGCTGCAGCAGTAAAATAAATGGCAGTCAGGCTGCATCTGTCTGTAAAAGGATAAACTGGCTTTGTTTAATTTTCTGCAAAAAAAAATTATCATTATCCTTCACCTCATTATTCTTTTAGCTCTCGATGTTTGCATCCTGAGAAATTTCCCTCACCTCAGATGCAGCACATTTTCTCTTTATTTATTTTTTTTTCTGGTACCATTATTAACTTGCCGCCTGGTAATGAATGAGGTTGTTAAACGAACAGCTGTACAGAAAGGTACAGACATAAATAGGAATTTTTGCTGTTGCAGACAACCCATTTAATAACATAACAGATAAATACATCTCATTTCAAATGTCACCTCATACGCCCCCCTCACCCACTTTCAGTTATGCTCTTCTGTGTGTGGCATCTTATGACCAGCCACGCTCGTTGATTATAACATTAGAAGACTTGCGTGCTCAGCAGTCAAAAGTATTACAGCCTCCACGACTGTAATGCCCATGTGTCTTCTCCTCGACATTTTCATCTCCTATGCAAATACAGACCCAATGGAGCCAGTAATCATTCATCAGGAAACTGTCTCCAAATGGTAACTGCTTCTGTCCTGCTCATTCATTATTCATCACCATGGACGGGTCAGACAGCAAGAGGTTTCTCTAGTACCTCATACACACTCAGTCTGATTCCTCTGTTTATCGCTCCGACTCTGTATTAAAATAAGATGGGGGGAAAAAATCAAATGTTCACTTATGTAGCTATCTCCTAAGTGTCAGAGGTGAGGCCGTGTTGTTTGGCTCTCTTCTTCTCTCCTGGTTCTGATAAAATACATCACCTGCTTCTGATACCCCTCTTCATTACTGCATTTAATGAGAAACTTCTGCATAGATGGTACAGAGTACCCAGTTACTGTGCATTTCACAAATAAAAGGAAAATGTATTTAGGAAGAGCTGCGGGCAGAGTTTCATCACTAATGTGACAGGTGATGCGACGTGCAAAAAACATTCTCGTAAACAAACATTTCAGTGGAAATGCATTCATATCTATTGTCTGTCTGTAGCCATCTTGTGCTCTGCTTAATTCAAATTATACGGAAGCAGCAGAAACATTAACCCGACATGTTAACCCAGAAAAGGAAGAAAAATAAGGAGAAAAATGAGCTTCCTTGGACGCAGAAGCACCACACAACTGTGTCTTTCTACTGTGTCGTCTCAGTCCCTGCAGGAATTTTCTGTCTGTGTATTAATAACCACTTCAAAGCGAATATGCTCCCCTGAATGTGTTGCATATCCATTTAGAGGCCTATCGTTCTCTGTTATGAACCCCCAAAGCAGACTGCACACAAACTTATCAAAGGCACACGTGTGCTGACCTGCTGGCTGTACTCTGTCATCACACAAGTCAACTGTTTGGGTTTTTAGTTCGATTTGTTTAATGCAAAGACTCATACTTATGATGGATGATTTCCACATGCAGTATTAATCAAGGCTGTTCTATGGTTTACTTGTCACAATGCAAATGAATGGACAAAACTATTTGTATAATGCCATGAAACGATAGATTGCCCTAATTTTTATTTACTTTGCAAACAGAGGAAATTCAAAAATGTTTCTGCATTGAAGTTGGCTGATAAGCTAAATTTGTTTTAGATTACTTTCGCCCTGTAGCGACAGCTACAGCAAGAGATGCCAGAAATGTTAGTTTTCAGCTCTGAGGGTTTTGTGAAGCTTATAGAAACGACCTGGGTACATTCCTTCTAGTCTGTCATCGTAGTTAAGTGAGCATTGTCTAGGCCCTGCAGCTTCCCCAGATAAAACCGCCTGTGGTGCAATTTTCCCAAGACCCCTAAGGGCCAATAATTCTCTTTGTAGGTTGTCTGACAATTTGCACAGCAGTTGAGTCAGGGACTCAAGACTGAAAGGTGCTGTGCTGACTGAGAGCTCACTCCTCAAAAGGTTCTAAGATGATTTGTCAAGGATATGTGAGTTATTTAAATCCTTATGTTGTTGTATGAATTGAAACGCTGAACTCTGTTTCAGGGTGAAACACATTGCAATATAAGTCCATATGAACATACAGGAAATAATAACTGTTGGGCATATTTCTTTAGTGTTTGATAAAAAGAAAAAAATCCAAAAAATTCACAGTTTAAACCCAAGGATTCTTTAAGTAAAAAAAAAAAAGAAATTTATGTTCCACTCTGTCACCCACTGCTGCTTTCTGGGCAACCCAGATTTACTGGATGAGATGAGTTAATCACCTCGCCAAGTGTAAAAATGTTGGCTGTTAGCTAAAATGACATACATTCAGCATGCATTGGACATTTCTACTGATGTACGTGGTGAACGGCAATTCCTGTAATGATGCTCAGTGTTTCCCTCTACTTGTTGTTGCAGGCGAGATTATGAGTTTTCCCCCCCCCTTCTGCCAGCTTTATATCAAGCCATCTGTAATGCTGCAAACTATCGCTATGTCACTCACTAGGACACCAGAAACTCTGAAAAGTTTAATTAATGCAAAAATCTGTTGTGTTGCTTATAAAGAACGTCATGTTCATGCAGTTTCAGCATGCATGAAGAGAAAAGTAGAGCAGCAAGAGCCACTAATACACAACCTGTACCTGATTGTAAGAGTGAAATTGACTGTTACTAAGTAACAAATCGGTGGACAGGATGAAAGATACCGCTTTAATTTACCACAGCTGATTTGATAATAAAATGCAAACCCATTTCACACAATAGCCAATTATGTTTTCAGTGAGAGCTGCCATCATGGTGGCTGAAGTGTCATGTTTGAGTCCGTAGCATATTCAGAAACCACTGTGTTGCCTGTCAATTGATGATGTCATCTGAAAATATCTTCCCGATCTAGTCATGAGATTATTACAAACAGTTAAGCACTAACTTGCAATATAAAAAGTTGTTGAAACATTCAAAGTCCTCTCATCTTCAGAACTTTCATTTTAGCTCTCCTAGCTAATTTTGCAATGCAGAACACACAAGAGGATTCCAAGGTGACATGAAGTATGAGTCAATTCTTCATATGAAGGAAGTAATTAATTAGGATGTCAAATTCAGGGAGCATCCTTGCCTTCATTTTTCTTCTTAATTGGGGAGTAATTTGGAATTTTGAAAGGTGGCAGATCACATTTAATGAAGATTGACACCTGTTATTTCACCCCATCTCCACAACCCACCACTGACTGCAATTTATTAATGGCCCTGCCCTTCTGGAAGTCATGGCACCTCTTCATAGCTTGCTGTCAAAAAGGTCATGTCCCAACACACAGCGACAATTGGTGAGCTCATGGCTGCCCCCCTTAAGAGCAGAACTGGATGGCAAAATCAGACTTCTCCTGTTCTTAACTACTCATGTCCTGTTGAACAGCTGTCTCTCTCCCAGAGTGATGACTTCATTTTCACTGCAAGTAATTCCTCTTCAAAGGCTCCTTGACATTATTGCCCCTGAAACCAATATCAGCTTTAACATATGTCAGTAGGGCAAAAACGTGTGTTTTCACCTTTTGCTCTGCACACAAGCAATGATCAGCCTACACTAAAATTAAAGCTGCTGCCTGGATGTGGAGGGAAAATTAATTGCCTTATACAGTCTGGGTTGTACTTTATCTTGTGTCCTTAAAGTGCAGCTGTCTAAGAGTAAGAAAAGGAACTCGCACACAAGTCATTGTTTTGAGATAACAAGGTTCTGCCTGCATACTGAATGTGTTTCTAGTTATTTAGTTCCAATATGTTTGCTTTAAAACTGAAAAAAAAAAAAACATGCGAAACACATTTTTTATACATATAAATGATAAATCCTTTCATTATGCGAGAAACTGTGAAATAATTAACATCATCTAAGATTTGTAATTGTTTTATTGGAACTGGTCTTGCTGTACCCAAAGCGAGTGGCAGCTCAGTTATGAGTCATGCACTGGCAAGAGCAGGCTGATTATTCTCCCTCATCCTTTTCTGACTCTGACTTAAGTACTCGATCATCCATGACTGATGTCGAGCAGCAGCTCATATCAGGAGGTCAAAGAATCAATTGAATAATAAAAAAACTCTTAGACTTATTCTATACTGGAATTATAAGGTTCTTACCTGGAATATATGAATGAAAGCAAAGATTTTCTAGGGACTTAAATGGTTCTTTTTTTTACCCAAATAAAACAATAAATGTAATTATGTGAAAGTTAGATTTATCATTTTCTTAAATTAGTTTTATGACAATGTTTTTGATATAATTTATATAATATCTTATTAAATATGTAAATTGACATCATTTTGTTCTCATGGATGTGGTTGAGGACAGCTTGTGGCTTGTTATTGATGCACCAGCCAACCAGAACTTTCTTCTTGTGGGGCTTCTTTTCTTCTTGTGGGGCTATCACAAGTATTGTATGATGGTCAGATATTGGAGATGGACATGGTTAATGAAGAAAAGCATGAAGCAGAATACTGTCCCTTAGATGGAGTGAAGAAGGGATACATTTAATGAACAAATGAACAACATGAAGACACTGACACTGCTACATGCACAACTTCACCTTGCCACTGGTAAATTGTTTACTGCATATAAAAACACGACAGTTTTGGGCTCCAGTTAAAATGAAATAATATGCTATAAATGCCAGGTCGTATGTAATGTAACTTTTTGCACAAAAAGTAATCAACAACAAAGAATAAGTCATAAGAACATGTGCAGCGTCACAGAATCAAATCATACCACTGTATCTTGATAGTAATGTATGATTGTACTGTTTAGTAATGTGCTAAGATAGACACCGCCATTGTATTTGCATGTGTTAATCATCTACCATTTACTTAAAAGATCCTGATTGAATTGCAGCTTTTGCTAATAGCTTCCATCCCATGTGAATCAATGAGTTGAACTGAGTTTTAAGCAATATTACACTGACCACATAAAATAAAGCTTGTTGTAGTGAACACTAGTGCTTTGTTTGTTTTCTATATACATATATGTTAATTCATAAAGTACAGTTTTATTTTGAAAACCGACCTGTCATGAGTCCAAATCAGCTTGAAGATATATTGTACATATGAGAGACACCTCTTTTCCTTGGACTTGGGTGCTTATAAATATCAATACATCTCAGAGGCTTTTTTTAGTTGCCAATCTATTCCATTTAATGTTAGCAGAGCTAAGCTATGATCAGTGTTGTATAGCTTCCAACACAACTCTCAGCAAGATATAAAACTATGTGAATACTATGTGAATCCAAATAATAACAATACAACCTAAAGATCTTTTTATTCTTTATACATTTTGGGTTTTCTGCTCATTCTACTGCTCCCAGTAGAGGAAGATAAAGTATTGTACTTTTTGGCTCATGGAGAAAACAGTATATTTCCAAGTTGCCACATTAAATATAAAACTTTTTTGGTTTGTTTTTAGCTACTATTATTACATGTAAGAACATATGAATAACTACATTTTTAAAAGCAGATCATATTCTCCAAGGTGAAAGTAAGAATGAAACACACACCTATGTGTTTACATCCAAACACACCCAGGCTCTTTCTGAATCAATGTAACACACAGCCAAACACACTCAGACTCACACACAGGCCTGTTAAACCAACCACCAAATCTTCAATCTAGAGTAATTCACTGGAGACAGACCCACATGCTATTGTCACAGGACAGAGAATCTTAATCAAACTTGAGCTCTGTCAGTTCACTGCTCACATATTTTTTCTCACGTGAACTCAAATCGAATGTCAGGGTGTGTGAGTGTGTGTGTAATCACAGTTTGAACAAGAGCAACGGTTCCATCACAAGCAGAACTACTGTAAATAATCGTTGTTTCTGTTTAGCAGATGGGAAAGCTTGAAAGGGTTAAGCATGGGTGGATTTAAATGCCAGCACACATCCGTTTCAATGTTTCAATCCTCTTAGTGCCCACTCCTAATACATTTTTATATCTTTCCTATCTCTTACAGAGGGGAAATATCTGATTAGTTGCCAGGCTTTGACTATATCTTATAGCAACCTTATCTAACAGAGGTCATGAGTTTCTAGGCTGGGTGACTGGTGTACTGGACATTCACCTTGCTGCTGTTTGTTTAGAAAAAAATTAAGGGAATTTTTTGTTGTTTGGATGTTTCATCTTTTGATTTTGGTTATAATGCTGCAATGGACTAACATGAATTATTTGTCCATCATCCTGCTGATTTTCAGACTGTTTTGATTTTTACAGTTTAGTAAGAAGCCAGTTTTTCAAGAGTCAAGCAAGTTGAACTATTTTAAGAAGTGATGTGATGAAATACAGCTAGAGGCGGTCCAGAAAGTATGATTCCTGTCCAGCAGCTGTTCCGACCAGTCACCAAACCAGCTGAATTCAGTTTTTGGCTCCAATCCAAAGCTCACCCTCCGCAAGGCATGAGCCATGGTGAGAAGACACACCAAGACTCTGTGTGACCTCGCATGACATTTCCACGGTAAGAGTTTTCCATTTCAGCTTCATTTGACGAATCAACCGAGAGACTCTCAATGGGTGGACTTGGCCCTTGCACTTTCATCTTGGGACACTCTATATTTGACATGTTAATGTGCCGCACATCTTGACAGGTGCCGCATATCTTGACAGTCTGGAGCAGTTGTCATGGACATTAGTATATATACCCACCACCTCCACCACATTGCTTCTTCTATTATGATACATGTCGGCCCAACCTATCTCAAGTTTCAACAACCATCTAAAGATGGGCTTTTCTCAACCTCATCCACAATTTCAAACTGTTTAATATGGTATTAAAGGAACCACACTAAGTTGGTTTAAGTCATATTTATCTGATAGATTTCAGTTTGTTTATGTATATGATGAGTCTTCCTCACACACCAGAGTAAGTCACGGGGTTCCTCAGGGTTCTGTACTTGGACCAACACTTTTTATACTATACATTCTTCCCTTTGGTAATACCCTAGCCAACATGGTATAAACTTTCATTGTTATGCAGATGATACTCAGATTTACTTGCCCGATGAAACCAATCAGTCCATTAGATTACAAAGATGTCTTAAAGACATAACGCCCTGCATGACTCAAATTTTTCTCCTTTTAATTAATCTGAATGCATTAATTTGACTTCCAGCACTTTATTGAGGAACCTTGGAGTTATTCTTGACAAGGATTTGTCCTTTGGTTCACATTTAAAACAAGTTTTTTGAAGTGCTCTCTTCCACCGTAATATTGTAATAACATAATATTGGAAAAATTAATGACTTCCTGTTTCAGATTGATGCAGAAATATTTGTTCATGCATTTGTTACTTTAGACTTGATTACTGCAATTCCTAATTTGGTTTTTGTTTGGTTGGTGGTTAATTAATTCTAAATTGTCCTTTGGAGTGACTGTGTGTACCTGTTTGCTTGTCACTCTGTGTTGCAGGGTGATGGACTGGCATACTGTCCAGGGTGTACCCTGCCTCTCGCTCACTGACTTCTGGGATAGGTTCTAGCTACCCACAACCCTGAATTGGAAGCAGTTAAAGCAGTTCAGAAAATGGATGTATGTGCTGGGCACATTGTAAATTATTTTTAAACACCCTACACTGGCGTTCTATTTATTTTTAAATGTCTTTAATGGTCTTGGGTCTCCTTATTTATCTGACCTGCTTATAAATTGTAAGCCCTTTAAAACCTTCTGGTTTTCTAATCCTGAACTTTTAGTTTATCCTACAGTTCATACTAAAACATATAGCAAGCTAGGCCTTATTCTAGCATCATGGGCTATGTCTGTGGTCCAGCCTGCATGAGAAACTCAGGAACGCACGGACTCTTAATGTTCTTATAATGATGCTCAAAACCCTATTTTCAAAGTAAGTTGGTTTTACTTAATTATTAATTCAGCTTCTTACTTATTTAGTTCTTTCTGCTATGTTTTTATTTTGATTGATTTTACATTGTGCATGGTCTATAATAACTCTTTTATGTATATTTTATACATGGCTGTTTTTGTTGTTTATGTTTGGAGGTTGATTTTTTTTAGTAGTATTATATCATTTACTCATACATGTATTTACCTTATATGTTTTTCCTTTTTGAGAGCTGACTCTGACTTCAAGTTTGTTACCATGGTGATCATCCTTGTTTGAGTGACCAGGAGCCATGCATCACAGCCATATGGTTTCGGCAGGGGCCCCTTTGTGTTCTGATCAGTAACTGTATAAATACTGGACAGCGCATACGTCACGTTACCCATAGGTTTCTAAAGTGCGGATTTGAAGCCAATAGGCGGCTCCTCCCATTGCCATCTTGGTGTTTCGTCATTACCGGAAAATGGATGAAAAGGTAGAGCTGAGAGGGCTCCGTCACGGTGAAGCCAGCAGGAAGTATGCAGCTGTAACCAGTGATGGCGCTCTAACACACATCAATCAAAAGGACACGCCTCAAAATGTAGGATTAAAATAACATCAAAACCAAAGCGTTAGGAAAAAAACAAGCTATTTAAATAAAGTTTGATTTGAATTCAGGTGACTGTAGCAAGAATATATCCTTTGTTTGACCAAAGCAGGTAAACTGCTCTGGCATGCATAGATTTTTCTGTACACGCCTAGATGGTCACACCTGAATACATCCGCACAATAATCCAAAATGCACATACAATAAACAGACTGTCAACCCAAACAATTAATTTAGTTTCAACACCATCCCCAGCTGAACTAAATCCCACACTGTTAAATCAAATATTTTGTTGCAGAAGTTATTTGAAACATGAAAATACAGATGTTAAATCAAAATGTGTGTTCTCATCTAAGGCTCCCTGATGCCATTTAACAGAATTCATATTTTGCACCAATATCATACAGATTAGAAATCCTGAAATATTGCTGTTGACTGTATTTACACTGAAACATTGGGAGTGATAAAGTAAATACCAACTTTTGAAAAGTTAGAGTTAGAAATTTGTCTTGGGCGAGGTGGCAAGGAATACAGAATGTGTTGTGAAGTAGCACAACCAGTCACACTAAAGGTTATGAGATACACCTCTAGCTCGGTACAGCTGGAGCAATGCCTAATCAGGTCACCTTTACAGAGAACTTAATTCAGGCTGAAAAAGTAAGACGATGTTGTGTCATTTTTCTTTCTTTCGTTCTGTAGTAAAATAGCATGCATGACCTTGTGCCGCCTAGTGGCCTCCAGTTTCAGCTGAACTATCTTGAAGAAAGCACAACCAATCACACTGCTGGAGATTCTGAGACATGTTTGTTTGGTTTTAATCCACACCATGAAAATTGTGATAAAAAGAAAACATCCTCTTATTGCCTTGCAAGCATTCCATTACAATAACAAACACCTATTTGCAATACCAGCCCCCATATGTCCACACCTTGTAAAAGGAAGAGAGGTTGAAATTAGCAATTGTAATTAAATCACTTGCTGTTAATTGACAAGTTCAACCAGATATAAACAAACTGTGCAGCTCCATTCAAATTAACTGAATCAATTCTAATTGTGTTAATATTGGATTTTGTTTACACTGGGTTGCCAACGGTGCTGCAGAAGTGCTGGTGTTTGTGTGCCAATGCTTCCTATTTGGTAAATGGCTTATTGCAGCATGAAGAAACAATATTTCTGAATTATCAAGTATGGGAGGATGGTGTAAGTCTATTGTCTTTGTTTAAATCTGTATTTTAGTCAGTGAGGAGATGATTTTAATGCAGTATACAGTATTTGAAAGAAAAAAAAGAATGCCCCCTTTTTGTTCATTAATTTTTAAACATATGAATACACAATTGCTTATATTTCAAAATGAGATGTGTTGAAATTAGTTTTATTTTCTTTTGGCTTTTCTTATTTTGTGTCTACAAATTAACCACAAACTATAAAATGTACCTCTGCCACTAAGGCATTGGTTAATAATACACAATCAATTGCACAGTCAGTGTTTCAATCCTAAACAAGTCACCCTTAACTTACAATGTATAGCCTGCCATTCTCATATCTGCAAAGCTGTACACTTCATATCAGCATAGAGAAGGGACCAGTTAATCCACAGGGTTATGATAGAGAAAGTTTCTTCTTTATCCACCTTAGGATGATCCTGCTTTTGCAGTCCTGTGCTGCACAGATATCAGCCAAGAGCTGAGGGGAGAAAAAGTGCATGGATATGCATTGAATGTACATCCTGAGGTCTGCAGAGGACGATGATGGCTCATCCATAAACCGTACGAGGTTGCTCCACCTGTGCGATCACAAGACTTTTGTACTGACAGCGGTATAAACACATATTGATGGGGAAGGTTAGCAAGAGAGGCTGGAGGAAGCAGTTTGTAGCTGCTGTGTTTGACTAGACTTAATGAGCTAGGCAGTGGGAGGAAACAAGGTACATGTGTGATGATTGCAGAGTGTATTATTCCTGATGCTTTCGCTCAAAGCAACTCAGCAATGGCTTACCTGGCAAAGATGTAGGAAATTGTAATGTCATAAAGAAGGATATAAAGAATCTCAAAGTATTTCTTTTACTGTCCCATTTTTATTTACAAAGATTGGAAAACTGTTATGTTTAATAAAATGTAGTACACTACACTTTATCTACAATGTGATAAAACCACATTAAAAAAAAATCCGCAAGAGTCAGAAAAAGCTCATGCATAATTTCTAACATTTTCGGATTTACAGAGTCAATGCTCTGATCTGAGTGAGTTTTACCTCCAGTGCTGCCATTCAGAGTTCACTTCCACAGCGCATTGATCCTGAACTACGTCTTGGAAAATAGCCAGAGCTCAGGGAGCAAGAGGAAAACTGTTAGGTAGCGATTCCAGAGGTGTCCCCCCTCAGAAAAGAACTGCTGACATTATCTGCATCTCTTGACTTGCAGCTTTCTCATAAATTCAAATGCATGGCTGGTTAAGACACTTGAATGAGAAAGAACAACCCAGGGGGAATACAAATACCAAACCCTTACAACCAAATCATGAAGCACCTCCCAGGGAGAGAAGCGAAGCTCTTGAGAGTGGACATCTCACTTGCAATCTCTTATATTCTCCCTCTCTTTTTCGCTCTGGCATCAGCATGAGGCTAGCTATGGGGAAATTACCCATGAATGAAACAACTGTTGACACAAAGAGAATTATGTTTTTGCCCTTGCTCCACTGTACAGGCAGTGGATTATGAAATTCTGTGATCCATCCTGAGACCTCAAGCCTCGGTAAACATTAGCTGACACATGGAGGAAAGGAATCCCCATAGCCTCAGGGCAAGATTGCATCCTGATAAAATAACTAACACCATGCCACTACATTGTAAAACAGATAATGAAGCCAGGGGCTTCAAGTAAGAACATTTATCTTAGATATTCAGGTATTAACTACCTTTTGCATATCTGCAGGGTGCACTGAATAAATGAAGAAGGTGAAGGAACATGTGGTTAAAAAAGAAAAAGATATCAAAAGCAACAATAATATTTATGAAAAAAGCTTTAAGACAAGTCTGAATAGCTTCCTATGTCATTGATGTGTTTCAGTAATGCAACAAATTGTTAAAAGTAAACTCAGATGGACATAATTGCCAAATTTAAGAAGTGAAGTCAGAGGGCAGCAGAACACCAAAACATTTCTGGATTAAGTCCCCTGTTTGTTTTGATCTATTGTCCTTTGTTTATCTTTTAATTGACATAAACACATTTTTCACTGTGTATGTCAGAGTTAGTTGATCTTGTTAGTGTTTAGGACAATGAAGGAAGAAGAATGAGACTGAAGATGTCAGCTTGGGTTTGGGTTTTGTCATAGGAATAATTTTTGCATCCCATTTCCAACCTCCGATGGTTTGACCCAATATTCTCACCTAAAGAATGAACTTTTACAAGGAAAATATTTAACTACATGCCAATTATAATAATCAATTTAGCAAAAATTAGTCATGTTATGGAGGGCACTGAGAATCACCATGACATTATCAGCAAAAGTAAAACCAGTCCTTTTGGAAAACATCAATAAATTTGGTAAATGTGCTTCTATGTATAAGAGTGCAGGTAGTGACTGTTAAACAACAAGCAGGAAAACCTGTTATTGCTTTAACAAAGGTTAAAATCTACTGATTGTATGCATTTGAAAAAGTGGAAAATTGTATCCACTTCACTTTGAATTAATGCTGCCAACAAATCTGTATAAATAAACAAATGACCTCATATCCGTCACCATTAGAAAGTACCAGGAGGTTATAAAAAAAAAGTCAAAAAGCAACCATTATCTGATAAAAATGTTAAAAAAAAGGGTTACACAAACACAGTGCTTGGAATTATACTGTATCATTCACACACATTGCCAAATGGTAGTAACATGCTCTACACAGTTCATATCATGCTGCAGAGCACTGAACTTA
Source organism: Pseudomugil tenellus (assembly GCA_037177515.1). NCBI lineage: Eukaryota > Metazoa > Chordata > Actinopteri > Atheriniformes > Pseudomugilidae > Pseudomugil > Pseudomugil tenellus. The sequence goes on along the minus strand of JBAMHX010000008.1, from coordinate 14,499,006 downwards.
TAGGAAATTATTGACACCTTTAACCTCGCACACAGCTAACTACAGGTATGAATACAAAACCTCTACATGGCTTGCAATAATTAACTCAGCAATTTTCCCCACATTTATACCAATAAGGATCTAAATCTAACTTTAGTTTTAACATAATTTTTTATACATTCAAATAATTTTCCAAGTATGTTGCTTTTGTAACATATTCAAAATGTAACCAAAGCATAGCTGTTTCTGTTATAATGCTTTCACTGTCACCATTTGCCCCAAATACAGTCATGGATGGTGAAGACATGCTCAACATGCCAAAGAGAAATGACAACCATACTGAAAGATTTAGTTCAATATATTGCTGCATTGGGTTTTTAGTTAAAAATGTGTTTATTTAAATGAAAATTTAACTTGATAAATGCTTTGTCACATAAAAACATCCCCATCTCTCAAAATAATATTTAAAAAGCAGCATGGCTTAATAATACACAGAATTACTGTAGAAAGGATCACAGCGCATATCCCAGGCAGTAGCTTGGTCTTAATGATTACAGACACTAATATGTTTATTTTAAAACTTAAAGGAGAACTTCGCTTTTTTTTAACCTGGGGTCTGTTGTCATCTTTCCTTCCATACAAGTGAGTGATGTAGAGA
>JBAMHX010000008.1:14446763-14492920 GCA_037177515.1 Pseudomugil tenellus | reverse complement strand
ATCTCTACATCACTCACATGTATGGAAGGAAAGATGACAACAGACCCCAGGTTAAAAAAAGCAAAGTTCTCCTTTAAATGTCCTCCATATCTCTATAGTACAAAAATCAGTATGTGGTGCTAAAATACAATCTACTTACCCCAGACCACTCTGTACTGAATGCACAATTAGAGTATACTAAACAGCATGATGTGCCTTTCACGTCCCATCTCCTTAATCGTTCATTGCACAGAGGGATTTGAGTCTCCTAAGGAAGTCAGTCCTCCTGTATCCCTACGTTTTCTGTTCTTGAGATATCTGCAAAAGAAGCTGCCAGCCCCCCGTAGCACCTTACACCACCTTTAACGCCAAAGGCTTTGAAGACAGCTAATTTCCATACTAATTTCCTCCTTTTCTCCCTCCCCTCGCCGTAATTCCAGACCAGGCATGAGGCAAGAAGACGTGTGTCGCTTGATCTAATGGCGGAGGACTAATTGCATTCTGGGATACATGCCTAGAATTCAAAATGTTTGACAAAAAAAGCATGTTGTTCAAGCAGACCACATGCAAGATGGAGACAATTAATAACCATCCTTCAGGGGAGAAAACTTGGACTGTCTACCCTCTCACAAGACTGTACAGCTGCCTTTATTGATATCTGTGGCCAGATAGAGACAGGCCTGCCATCCCCAGGCAGCGTGACTCCACTGGGGCTCCACTGTGACTGGACTGTTATGAGGCCAACTTAGCCAGCCTGGTCCAATCATAAGAGCACAAACAAGCCCCTAACCACACTGAATGCTGAGCCAGATCAGTCTCGGGGGGTGGTTTGTCAGGTTTTGCAGGGATAACATAGCATGAGATTATTTTCTCTCTCTCCCACTCACTCTTGCTGACTCTCTCCCTCTAGTTCCATCTCTGTGTCTGTTATTTTGAATTCATATCTCTCTGAGGAGGAGAATGCCTTTTCGACACATGCAGACATGCACACACACACTCTCTCACATCCGTACACGGTGGCGTAGACACAGATATGCCTGTGTGCTTACACCCACATACGCTCTCACCTCATATCTACCTTCAACACAAGCAGCTAAAGCATTCAAGGTCTCCATTTATATGGTTCAGCTGTGAAATTAAGATGAGGTGTTGACAAGCTAATGTTGAAATAACTAGACCCACTAATTTGCAGCCAGCCTTATGGAGTCTGTGCCATCAAATGTTCCTGAGACCTGGTATTAAGGTGATGAAGTGTAACACTTTAAACTGGCACAATCATAGGGCAACGTCCTCATTACCATGAATGCACTGGTGGCACATTATGAAAAGCAATAAACATGACCCTGCCTTGTGCTTCTGCATCTATCACACAAACGACATATGGATGCCCACAGGGCTGGCTGTGCTTACCTGCCTGGGGTTTGCTAACAACGCTGTCACGGTCAGTGTTAGAACCTGCTTTTTCACGAGCTGGTAGTCCACTTTTGTTATAGTGAGGCTACAAACTTCTCATTAAGGTTTAACAGTAAAAAAAAAAAAGAAAAAAAAGCGTCAGTTCTAGATGTCTCTGAAAGACAGCGAAAGGCATTGGTAGGCAGAAATCGTGGGTAGTTTGTGTATTTGTGTATATAGATGTTGTTATCTGTGAAATATAACCTCGTCTTTTTTAACAGCACACAACCCAGTCAGGCTCGTCAGGATTTAGAGTATTACAACGGCTAAACCAGACACAGCTGCTCAAAACATTTTGGGTATTAGATTAGATGGACAGATTAGAGAAGGGAGGGGGGGGGGGGGGGGTTGACCGTTACAACCCTTTTTCCCCTTCCTTGGTTCCCCTCTTCCGAAAAACCAACCCAATGACAACTTTTCCTTCAAACCTACCCCCCCCCCCCCCCCCCCCCCCCCCCCCCCCCCCCCCCCCCCCCCCCCCCCCCCCCCAACAACAACAATATTTTTTCATCTTCCTGGTTGCCCTGCTTATGAAAACCAAGCTAAGTGAACACTTTTACTTAAAGCTGACACGTCATCGCCTTTACAATGAGATTAATTTAAAGGTGCAGCCACTAGGCAGTGACCATGACATCTCCACTCGCTGCTTCACTCAGAAAGGATGGGAAAGGAACATGGCCACAATAATTTGTCTTGACAAAAAAACAGCTGTAAACACCCCCATGGGGGCCGACGAGATAAGTGCCATGTTATTGTGATGGTATCAGATGGCAACAGTGTCCCAACCAGGCAACACACTTCATTTTCAGGTGTTCTCGCCACCATGTTGTGCCTATTAATCAGAGATGACACAGAATAAACACAGCCACACAAAGCTAATTGACCGTCCACCAGGTGAACGGAAATTTACTTATTAATGGATCTTGAGTGATGTATCAGGTGTATGGGCAGCCTAACATTAAATAAGGAAAATATACAGCTATCACTGAAATTAGTTGAAACATACAAAAAGCTGATTTTTAATTGTGACTCAACAAAAATATTTGATGAAATAATCTCAATTGGTTCCTGAAAACTATTATTCTGTTGAACAACACTGGAGTCAGGTGTTTTTTGTAGCTCTAAATCCCACTTTTGCAACCTGTTAGCAGGTATTCTCATCTACTGCTCTAAATGGTCTGAGATAGTTTTCGTTTAGTTTTTTATTATTATTTTCAACCATAGTTCAATAGTAGTGTCTATTTTTTCACTAAATCATAATTTAGCTTAATTTGGTGTCTTATTTTTTCAGTTTATAGTTATTTGTGAGACTATTTTGCCTTTTCTGTAATAGGAGGTGCCAGCACATTTGAGCTGGACTGTATTGCTGGGAGCCTCCAGTTTCTCCATGACCCTAAATTGGACTAAGAGGTTCAGAAAATGAATGACAGAACATATGTATGGTCTCTCTCTTTTTTTTCTTTTCTTTTCTAACCAGTTCAGGTTGACAAAAGAATTAGCACCTACTATTGAATATTTGTTTTCTCAATTCAGGGATGTTTAAAGGGATTTTGCAAGATTAGTATTTATCAGGAGAAAATTAAATGTGTTGTCTGAAGCTTTTGGTTTATCTGATGAATAATGAGAGTAATGAAAAAGTCAAATGTTTTTACTTCTAACAGATCTCCTTCTCCTCCTTCAAAGATAAATCATTTAGTGAGTAAACATCTAATCCAATTTAATGAAAAAACAAAAATACTTTTTTCGGTCCCCAATGCAAAGCCATTAGCATTACAGTACATACTCAGGAATGGTAAGTTAGCTGTTTCTGTGCTTTGGCCCCTACACAGATACAGCTCTGGTTTTAATTCATCCTACATCTCTACACCTGACCAAATCCTGCCATCCACTTTCCATGTCACAGCTTGCCCACAGACATCTACGGTGACAGACTGGTCTGGTCCACAGTCCTCATCCAAATATGTTTAAGTTAGTGGTTTCATGATTGTAATGCCAATCCAAACAATAAGAGTCTTACTCTAACAGTTTTGAAGCGCCTTTAAAAAGTGATTTTGGCTCATTTTCATTGTGGCATTAATTTGATGATCTGCAACATCACAACACTGATTTACAGTCAGAGTTGAGTCAATATGTTGCCAAGATCTAGTAGTGATTAAAGAAAAGGACTATAAATGACTTGTTAAGCAAACATAGTAACAGTATGGAAAGATCTTCCACTTAAAATGCTTCAATTTAGTTGGGGGGAGTTTTGTTGAGTAAGGATGCTGGGTTAACTTGGCGTATTTAGGTAATATTAATTAACCTACATGGTTTTGATCATCTAAATTTCTAAGTATAAATATTAGAAAAGGATTTAAGTTAATTTTTTTGTGTCAATTAAAATTATATCAGTCAAGTTTTACTTATAAAGCACTTCAAACAACTACAGTAGACCAAAGCCCCAGAGAGACTAACACAAGAACAAAACAGATGGTACACCTATTTTAATGTACATCATGAGTTGTATGATAAGTATATAAACTATTTCATTTAATAAGGTATTTACAGCTACTTTTTTAAATGCACACAAAAAGGTAAGTAAATACTGCTGTTCCAGCTAAACAAAGTTAAGTGCACTCATCACATTAACTCTACAGTGTACTTTCTCCCTAAATGGTGGAATATTTTTCTGTGCGCAATTCCTTAGCATGTACAGCAGATTTTGTCTGATTAATTCATGTCTAAGACAGTAAGACTTTTTTTTGAGGTTAGAGTTATTGCTAAAGGACCCTGAATTGAAGACTGTGTCCGGAATTTAAACTTGGATGTCCAATGTGAGATTTCATGCCTTTCTAACTTAACTATCCTTCCTACTCATTAAAAGGGAAGAATCTTTCAGTTTTAGGCTGAATTTACAGAAAATGATAAAAGTACTATGTTAGAATATATTATGAATGAGGTGCAAGAAGTTGTTGTTTTGTTTTGATGATGCTGAAAGGTGGCAAGCAGGATGTGACGGACACAAGTGATCATACTACTAAAATTAATAGAAGTACCACCAGAAACGTTGAGATAAACTGGGGTTCATTAATGACCCCCCCAAAAAAATTCTTTAAGTATCTCATTGGTGTTAAGTATAGCAGGACCCATCTTTCTCTAGTGAACTCGCAGAGTAAATATCGCATCACCATGCAGGTTCTATCCTCTCATCGCTGTTCTTTTGCAAGCCAAAACAGTGGTGTTCAGACAACAGTATCTCTAAATCTAAGAAGAAAAGGAGTTTGTGAAACATTGTGAGAAAACTGAGTCCAAGAAATGAACATTACTAACCTGTGTTTTTGCAGGAAAGAATGCAAAACAGGTATGATCGATGGCCTTTTGGCCATATGATCCTGTCCTATTATACTACCACTTCCAGAGCTCTCCCGAAAACTAATAACTATTACACTTCTGATGAAAAAATTTAAATAAGTGCAATATTTATGGAATTAGGACATACTTTATTAATTAAAAACACAAATTAGGCTAAAACTCTGATCCTACATGTGCCACACACACATCACAGTGAATTGCTCATGTTCCAAAGCTTAACCAAATCTCCATTTCACTAATAAGTTGCTATTTATCAACAGACTTTCAAGTAAAAGCAATGAGTGAGCATTTAGATCTAAACATTAGAGGACTATACAAAAAATCTAACAGCATAAATAGCAAAGCCAATTATGCATAAATGGAACAATCTTCTCATAAACATATTTAATTTAATAAGCAATATGGGTCATTGGGTTACACATTATTAATTGTTTAAACGTCAACAAACCACATTTTAAATCAGAGCAGCTTTTGATGATGAGGAGCCCCACCACCCATGAAACTTCAAATAGCCACGTTCGACAATTCTTTATTTGCATCTGTAAAAAACAAGGGTCACATCCATTCTAATACAAAACCATCTATTTCTGCTTGGATTTAACCAATGTTTTGTTTTTTGTCTTTTTGCAAACCTGAACAACGCTAATCAATAAAATCATTTACAATGTTTTAAAACGTGTCAGATCAGGTTTGTGAAGATCTACAACAGTTCTGAGTCCTGAGAGAAGTTTTATTTCATGTTAACACTCAAACAGATGCCACATAGTCTCACAGCAATTTGTGAAACAGTCATGGTGTAATAATTTGTGATCTCGTACACAACATTTTCCCTTTTCATAGTCAAGAAAAGCCAAGCAGAAGTGTCTAGTTGTATGAAACTAATAAGTTGACTTTAGCAGACATTTTTTCACATAGTTTTCAATCTCTGCTTTCTTTTTATTTGATCAAAGTAAGGCATCTAAGAGTTAAACCTAGCCACAACTTGGCCAGGTTTAAAATTGGAGAAAGGAGAAGAGAGCAAAAATGTTGATTGGGTTGGGAAAACCTTTGCCCAACAATAGACAGTCTGAAAGCATCTTCATTCTCAAAACAATCCTCTCACTGATAAATATGAGTTAGAAAGAGAAAGTGTGAGTTGTGTAAGAAAAAAAATGTTTTCATGTATCCTATTTAGCTTGCCATGAAAGCAGGATAGAAGATTATAGGGAAGAAACTAGACCCCAAAATAGACCCAAACATATGTACTAAATTTTGACTCATCTCCTCACTGAGAATGATGGGTAAGGATAGAGATGGCATGGAGTAGTATTAGGAGAAAGCTACTGTACTTTCCCTTCCTTAAGTCAGCCATAAGTCATAGGCCAATGCTTTGGAGAGATTAAAAAGAGGATTAAATTAAAAATCACATGACAGTCATCAGCTCATCAAGAAATAGTTGCTGAGAAGCACAAGAAGGGCCCATTTTTTGTTTGAATTGTGCTTTTAGCCGTGCCGGTAAGCCCAAGGGGCTGCATGAACCCTTAGATGGATGGTGAGAGTTGATACTAATTGATGCATCATGGACAGGCAAAGTGTGGAATGGAGTAGAGGGCGTATCGTCATTGACGAAAGACCCATAGATTAAGCCTGTCAGTTCCCCTTCCTTTATATGCCTCTGGCAAGGGGTGCTCAGGAGGAATAATTTTTTTGTAAAGCTGTATGGGTGAGGATCATAATAATAACATCATCTTCAGCTGCAGCCAAAATGAGCATGACCATTTTGCCCATTCAGAATCAATGCACCACTGATTCTGCTGTCTTTCTGCTGGCTCCTCTAAATCCATGCAAGTACATGGGGCAAGATGCAGTCGTACAGGACTTAGAGGTGATAACACCAACATCTGTCAGAGAAGCTTAGATATTCCTTTCCAAGCAACCAACAGGGAGAGACTACACACATGAGCCACTCCTTGGCAGCAGAGGAAAAAAATGTGATATGAACTAGAATAAGCCATTCTGTGTGTACTTTCAGCTGCACTGGTTCAAGCTTCCCACCACAAGTGCTTCAAATACGTTCAAAACTGATGTGAGGTTGAGAAAATCCCATGGAGCCAAAAAGCTAGCTCTGCCTTGCATCTCCATGTTTTACCAAAAATAAAAAACTATGATAGAGTTAAACCACACTCATAAGAAAATATGAACAAAGCTTAATGGTATACATGTAGACTTGTTATTTTTGGGGTTTTTCTCTTAACATTCTCTCATTAAATGAGTTGTGTTTGCTTAATTTAATATGCTTCCTGCCTGTTTTTTGTATTTCCATCAAATAATGTTGTAAATAAGAATAACATCTAAGATGAAATTGACATTTCAATACAACTGTCGGGTGTTGATGAATGTGCAGCACTGACAAGTATGAAATGAACATTAATTATGACTTTAACTTGTCTCACTACACTTTTTTGAAAATAAATACATCATGTCTTCTGTGATGTATTGTGGGATTGGGACAAACTATGGCCAGCAAGTTACTTCACAGCTTGACTGACAGTTTAATGAAACAGTGGCCAAGCGGACGCTTCAAAACACTGATGCCAGTCAATGCCACACGGCTCACAACAAAAAATTGAAGGATTTTAACATAGTGGTCAAATCAATAAAGGACACAAAGGAATGTCAGCGGCAGGAAGTATATTGGGGTAGGTTGTAGCTCATAAATGAAATATAGCAGTACTCTCTGAGAGGAAAAAAAATACACTGTGGCTAAATTACTAGTGTAGTTTATGATCAACCCTGCTGGCTGTTGTCTGGATTCAAACTGCAGTTAGCTGCAGGAGCGAAGTCATCCGCAACATTTTTAACCCTCTTGGCTCTCATCCTCCTCAGGCTCTCCAAATTTGACCAAATATTTTCAAACTTGAAGTTTTTTAACCCCAGCTGTGACAGAAAATTCAGCTGAAAGGAGAAAATATTTGCACATTTGCATGCAAAGCACATTACTACAAACCCATTTTGCTGTTAACTGTTGTTCACATGTCCCACCCATAGAGTCAATCATGCAATGCAAACCTCTGCAATAAGAGAGGGAAATGCAAAATGTGCAATTCGCTCTGCTCTACACATGGCTGTGAGAAAGCCCCGAGGATAAGAAAAGTCCCCTGCCACTGCCTACAGTTGTTTAACTCGCTGACATTAAGAATTTATGAGCTTAAAGATTGTTCTGGTGCTTGACTTATGCAACTGAATCATGTCTTGGATAGTGTTGTTGCAGAGCAAACAAGTTACTTTGTTGATACTTGCTTATTTGTCAAGATAGTGCATATTGCAAAAGAAGAGAAATATTTTCACAAAGAAATGTATCCAGTGAATCATTGATAAGATAGTGTTTTTTTTACCTTTGCATTTGTATGTAACAGTAAGTAATTTATCAATTTCAGTGATAATAAACTAATTTACTGTGGGGTCCTTTGAGGTGTAAGAACATTATTGTTGATATCATTTATTGTTTGTAGTTGTATGCCAGCCAGTTTTAGATTTATCACAGAATTAAACCAGCTCTAGTGGCTTATTATGAGGTGTTTAAAGATATGAACTAGAGAGATAAATAACAAATGCATAATGCACAACAATGATCTCATTCTCCTTTCCACGTAGAGTTCAATCAGTATTGATTAAGAGTGGATGGATATGACTCAGAACTAATACACGTGGGCAGAATATTAATCGTGGTAAAACTGCAGACTTCTTTTCCAATAAAGAGAGGAAATTTATATGCAGTATGTTTTAATTATTATTCCTGTAGCGCGGTATTGTTTTTCATTGGGGTGAAAGAGTCCGGGGGCAAAATGGACAAGCTGAAATAACAGAATCGAGCGGGAGATGTGGACGCTAGGTGTCACCCTTGTGACTTTGAAATCTGCTTGCCCCATGACAGGATGTGATGGCGACTGAGCGCGCGTCGGCGAGAGTCAGGCAGACCGGCTGCTACGAGGAGGAGGGTGTATGTGTGTGTGTGAGTGAGATGGAGGGAGGGAGAGAGAAGGAGAGAAACATAGAAGGACCCGCTGCAAACGAGTGTCAGGCAAGGTGATGACAGACTGCAATATGCGCGCAGCTTAGATGGGGAACTTCATATTCAGTCCTTTTGTCACAGCCAAAGTAGTTTTCTGTAGACTTCTTGTGCGGCTGCTCAGAATGCGTCAACGTTGAATTGTTCTCATCTCTAGAAGTCTTATGATGAGAGAAAAAGGGACGCTTTGAATAAAAGCGTAATTGATGTGTTCCTTTATGATGATGAAACGGGGGCTGGAGGTCAGAACCCACCTCATTATTAACCTTAATAGCAAACGTTTTCATTCCAATATAGGAGGTTATTTTCTTGGTTTTATTTCATGTGGGCTAATTATCTGTTTAATTAAACCCTGGCAAATGGGCTTCACGTAATTTTAACCCAATTTCTTCATTGTCTTTTTTATTTATTTATATATCTGTTAAAAATGGGTTGTTATTGGTCTGGCCTGTGGACACCCATCATCTAAACCTGCAGTATTCGTTTAAAAGTTATTGCCTCACCATTGCGCCTGCTGTTGCTTAAAGGCTCGGACGTAAAGCGAATTAAATGCCTGAGAACCATGCTGGGGTGTAAATGATGTAACTTTATATCTTCAGTTGCAACAATTGTGTAGATCATCGGGCCTATTGGCTTGAAACTATGCAGAAGGTAGCAGGAATTACTCTGTGGTTTGGCAGCTGGATTTAATCTGCGCATGTATGACAGCGTGGGGTCCACTTCGGTGCGGTATGTTAGGCTGAGCAAAATAATAATAAAAAAACTAAAAACATTTTTGAAAAGTTGTCACAACGGCATCTCACCCCATGGGGAAAATTATATCTTTCTCCTTACACTCTGGTATCTGTTAGAGGCTCTCCACGGGACCCCACCACTACCAGACCCCTACTTTTGGAAACAGCTCCAACGATCATCTAATACTCAGCGTCGTGTTTCAGCTTGTACGCAGTAATTGCCCGATGAGTCGTCCATCTCAAGAGAACAGGTAGTTGGCCGTGTTTCATTGCTGTACTTTGCCCCACCCACCAGCAGCTCCAGCCCTCCTGTGTAACCCCTGATTGGCTGAGGGGATTGCGGGTCCTGAGACTGAGCGCACAGCTCGGAGCTGCGCGTCTGCCAGTGTGCACCAGTGAAGCGAGAGGGACGCTTGTTGGAGTCAACTAGACAGGCTGCTGGAGACGAGTAGTGATTTCTCTTTTTTTCTGCCTCAGCCAGGCTGGATATAGGCTACAGTGTTTCTTTTCTTTTATCTTTTTTTATTTTTTTGGCTGCAACTGAACATGAAATGCGTTTTGAACATACTGTAGGTTCTGGATGCATTTAATCCCTCCGGCTTTTGGTTACATTTTCAGCGGATTTTTTATTGCATGGGCTAATAACTGGGATATGTGTAGCCTTTTGCCAAGTGAGATACAAGGGAATTGATTTGTAAGTAAAAGCTTCAAGACTTGCAGAGGGACGACTGACTAAACCTGCTGGAAATGAGAAGGTAATCGGGACTTCACTGATTTCATGAGAATTCCTTCAATTGAACCCTTCTTTAGACGAATATATCCGGACTTCCAGTGATTTTGTGATTGCATCTCCTTTAACTACATTTCATCTGATGTACTTTATTTTTCCTTTTTTTTAAAAAAAAAAAAAAGCCTATAGCTGCTGACCAGAGAGGGGATGTAATTGCTCCTTGTAAAATAGCTCATCACGCAGAACAAGATGTTTATCCAAACTGCGACTTAAATTTTGACTGGCATCTGGGCGGAGAATTGAACACGGACTTTTGAGCCTCGTCGCTTCATCGGCACGGAAGATTAACATCTTAATGGACTTGCTCACAGAAGAATTCCTATTTTAAGTCAATATAGTGCGAACCGTCCTCTTCCTCTTTCAGCTCATCTAGAAATGGACATTTCATCGTATGAGTCATGTGTAAGAGCACTTTTCTGCTTGTTAAGAGCTGCACGGATTTGTCTGGCTAAATGACTGCTATGAGAAGATTCAGTATGTTTTCCCATATCTGCCGCCCTCAATGTTTCACCCGCTGCAGTAGACCGGAGGATGTGCTCTGCCTGAGAAGAGCGAAATAGTCTAAAGCACTTGTTAGAACTGTAGCATCCAGACCATGATTTAATCTGCACACAGAAGAGACATTTTGACACTTTTTATGGCCATTTTAATTAAATGGCTCATTTATATATTTTTTCTTGTTTTCTCTAACGTGCATTCCTGTGCGTAATAATCAAGGTCTTTATTAGGCGCGCGCAAACGCAAACACACAAACTCAACAGGTACAATGCAGACCAAGGAGATGGAATTTATACAATTAACTGCTGTATTCCTTTTATTTTGGGTCGGGAGTGAGGCTGTTATCAACCTAAAATATGGAATAAACGAGGAGATGAAGCCCGGATCAGTGATTGGAAACGTGACAAAGGACGCACTTAAGCAAGGATTTCAGATTGCACCGCAACCCCCTTACTTAAGGGTTATTTCCAATTCAGAACCACGATGGGTGGAACTCAGTCCAGCTGGAATCCTTACAACCCAAATGAAAATAGATCGGGATGTAGTTTGTCGACAGAACCCAAAGTGCATTATTTCCCTAGAAGTGATGTCAAACTCTATGGAGATCTGTGTAATCAAAGTTGAAATTGAGGATTTGAACGATAACGCTCCCAGGTTCCCAACGAGCCACATTGACATTGAAATATCAGAGAATGCCTCCCCTGGTACCAGGTTTCCCCTAGAGGGGGCAAGCGATCCGGATTCAGGGATCTTTGGAGTGCAGTCGTACTCCATCACTCCAAATGAGCTTTTCGGGCTAGAAATCAAGACAAGAGGGGATGGGTCGAAAATTGCTGAGCTTGTTGTGCAAAAATCTTTAGACAGAGAGACCCAGTCTCACTATACATATGAAATTAGTGCAGAGGATGGAGGAGACCCTCCCAAAATAGGCGCAGTCCAGTTAAATATCAAAGTAATTGATTCAAATGACAACAACCCTGTATTTGATGAACCTGTATATACAGTTAATGTGATGGAGAATTCCCCAATAAACACATTAGTCCTAGACCTGAATGCAACGGATCCAGATGAGGGCACAAATGGAGAGGTTGTGTACTCATTCAACAGTTACGTCACTGAGAAAACGAGGGAGGCCTTCAAAATTGACCCCAGAACCGGAATAATCACTGTTAACGGGGTTTTGGATTATGAAACAACGAAAATATACGAGATCGACGTCCAGGCCAAAGATTTAGGTCCCAACTCGATTCCAGCACACTGTAAAGTCACAGTGAATGTGATGGATATGAATGATAATCCACCTGTCATTAATTTGCTTTCACTCAACACAGAGATGGTTGAAGTTAGTGAAAATGCGCAGCGTGGATATGTCATTGCGTTGGTGAGGGTGTCAGATAAGGATTCTGGCGCAAACGGCAAAGTGCAGTGCACGCTTCAGCGTGATGTTCCATTCAGACTGCAAGAATATGAGAGCTTCTCCACCATACTTGTTGATGGCGAGCTGGACAGAGAAAAAAAGGACACTTATAACCTCACAATCCAAGCAGATGACAGTGGCACCCCTCCTTTACGCGCCACCAAATCTTTGGTGGTCAAAATTACAGATGAAAATGACAACCCGCCCAAATTTCTGAAACACCACTATCAAGAAATGGTGATGGAAAACAACCTCCCTGGTTCATGTCTGCTGGCTGTTTCAGCAGAGGACCCAGACCTTGGGATGAATGGCACAGTTTCATATTCCATAGTCCCTGCTATGATTGGGGGCATGGATGTAAACACATATGTCAGCATAAACCCATCAGGCCGCATTTACTCCATGAGATCATTTGATCACGAATACAACACAACTGTTAATTTCAAAGTTATGGCCAGAGACAATGGGAATCCCTCCTTATCCAGTATTGCCACTGTGGTTATTATCGTGCTTGATGTCAACGACAACACACCTGTTATGACAAAACCTCCTCTGGTTAATGGCACAGCGGAGGTCTCCATCCCAAGAAACGCTGCAGTGGGCTACATGGTGACCCAGGTGAAAGCAGATGACTATGATAAGGGGGAGAACGGGCGGCTCACTTACACCATCTCGGAGGGGGACAGGGCTTTCTTTGAAATCGACCAAGTGAACGGAGAGGTGCGCTCCACCAGGATGTTTGGAGAAAATGCCAAATCCACATACGAGATCACAGTGGTGGCAAGGGACAATGGCAAGCCCTCTTTGTCCGCCTCGGCCTACATAGTAGTATACCTCTCACCAGACCTCAACGCGCAGGAAACTATTGGACCTGTCAACCTGTCCCTCATCTTCATCATCGCTCTGGGCTCTATCGCAGCTATCCTGTTTATAACCATGATTTTTGTGGCGGTCAAGTGCAAGAGGGACAACAAGGAGATCCGGACGTACAACTGCAGGTACTAACTATATTCAATGTGTGTGAGATAGAGCGTGTGTGTGTGTATGTGTGTGTGTGCAGTCCGCTATTGCGCCTGACTCTGCCAGTGCATTTGCTTTTACCATGCAGCATGTTGAGGCCCTGTCTTAGAGGGCTGCAGATAGTTTTTTTCTTCTCCCCCTTTTCTTTTTCTCCTGCAGAGCTGAGGTAGACCTAAATGAACCCGACTGCGTTAAATCAGAAAGATTCTGCTGAGCGCATTGTTCTGTGTTAGGGAAACGTGATTGATGGATTTAATCCTTCCATTGGAACCAATTGACTCATAAATACGACGATTCAACTGTCATGTTCAATTTGCGGATGTGTTGCCGGACAATTAACGTCCCACTGACTCAGTAGCAGTCCCAGATATTTATTATTTAACGTGCACCGGCGGCTGATTGGCTGTTATCAGCTTTAATCTAGTGTGATTATGCAAAGTCCTGTAGGATCACTCAGATTCCCCACTGTTTTCTTGTGCATGAAGATGAACTACTATCAAATAAAAACACGACAGCCTATAAGTTGCTAGTGAGATTATAATGATCACTTCACAGTCATTAAGAGACATTTATGGAAAAGATATTAATTTCCGATCTTGCTTTTATTAAGCTTTCTTCATCAGTCTGAACATCACTTCTAACTTTGATTTCCGGGCATGTGCAGCATCACCACTGTAAATTTACATATAGATTGGATTTGAGAATTTAACCTGAAGCTATAATCATATTTTGCTCCTCGCGTAATATTTGTTGATTTGAGGTTAACTTCATTTTCTAGCAGTAGTGGTCGTGGGCAAAAGAATGATGATCACAGACTTCTTCAATACTGATCTGGTTTACTGTAGTAATGATATGGATCAATTTTTTTATTATTCTTGTAGTATTTTAGTTTATAATCAAATTATTTCCAAGTGGTTGTATGAAATGTTTTAATAAGAAAATACTATTTTGGAAAAATCATTCCAGAAATCAAGACTTCTCCATGTTCTTGTGGCCTTACCTGTATATTAGGCACCTGATGAACCCACGTCTCCTGCCTGCCAGTAAATACTTTCACAACAAGGTATTCAGTAAGTTTAATTAGAGGAAAAGCTATGAGCTGACTTCTTGATCAAAACAAGTTTTCCTCATTTTTATAATCCTATTCAAACATGATACAACAACACATTCAAAATTCTAAACTGCTCCCAGTATTTTACTCTCCCAGTCTCCCTGCTGGGAGCTTTAATCAGTACTGATGTGCTCTGCTTCTCAGTCGCCACCTCGAATATGAGGAGCAGTTATCTCCAATTTATTGCTTGTCCTCTGTCAGTCTGTCTTACTGAAGTTTTCCCTCCCAGATTTCAATTCATGAACAGAGAGACAGCATTTTAAGATGATAAATGAAAAAGTGATGCAGTGTTTTCTACCCCTCCAGCTGCCCATTTGATTTCCTCTGAATCAAGAATGAAGGGGTGTAAAATGGGGGCAGGAGCTGTTTTCAAGATGCAATCTAACTGAAAAAAGAAAAAGACAAGCTCCAACACTGATTTGTATGAGACTGAGCATTAGTGCTGCAATTTAGCGAGAACCAGAGGCCAGTGGGGCCTTGCTCTGCTGAAATATTTTAAACAAGACAAGGGGACAAGGAACATCCTAACAATAGGGATAGTGATTATAGCCTATGTGTTTTTTTTTAAACATATGGTTAGATTTATACTCTTGCAGAGTTTGAAACATAAAGCTTGGAAAAACATCCTCCATAATAGTGTCAAGTGAGGTTTGTAGTCATCACTGGGCACATCTGTTCTGTAAAAAAGCTGCAAGGCAGTGCAAAGAGTGGATATTTCCCCAATTTGATGATCCTTTGATAAAGCATTTCTGTGTTGCTCATTTGCTCTTATTAAAGTCAAAATACTCAATTCAAGTTTGCTGAAGTCACTGAGAGCAGTTAAATGAATCTGCAGTTCTCCTGCACTCTGGATTGCTAGTGGGCTTGCTTGCTAATGAAATAAAAAAAATGGAATTAGTGTAGGCTGCGTGCTTTGAATATGATGGCGTAAACCGGTCGCACTGCTTAGCACCAATGTGTTCTTTTGATTTGCTTCTGTGGTTTTGGCATGTTTGCATATTGTCTGCCTGTTTGTGACATGTGAATTGTTGAGCATGCAAATGCAAACAAACACAGGATGACAGCTCCATTGCAAGCCGGGTGTGGGAAGTAATTTAGGTGTGCTGCTCAACCTCTGGACAGTGTGAGCTTTTGTCTGGCACCCATGGTTGAACAGCGCCCTAGCTGGCATGATGAGCAAGCTTTTGTTTTGACCGTGTGGGCAGGGGAGGGGAAGGCAGAACACTGCTTTATTGAGTCTGTTCAGTTTCTTCTACTTGCGCAGGGTGGCGGAGTACTCATATGGCAACCAGAAGAAGTCCAGCAAGAAGAAGAAGCTGAGCAAGAATGACATCCGCCTGGTTCCACGAGACGTTGAGGAGACAGACAAGATGAATGTGGTGAGTTGCTCATCTCTCACCTCCTCGCTCAACTACTTCGACTACCACCAGCAGAGCCTGCCACTGGGCTGCAGGCGCTCCGAGAGCACCTTCCTCAACGTGGAGAACCAGAACTCACGCAATGCAGCTCCCAACCATGGCTATCAGCACCCGTTCACAGGGCAGAGTCACCAGCAGCCAGACCTCATCATCAACGGCATGCCACTGCCAGAGGTGAGATACAATGCAATGTGCTCTGTCCTTGATCCTTGACTGGGTTGCTTTGGCTGTCAAGAGTGGAAAAAAATAGAGAATTGATTTTTTTTCCTTTTTTCCTTTTTATTCCCATGATTTAATGCAATCTAGCAGCAAAAAATGCTCTGAAAAATGAGCTTTTCATTACTTAAAATTAATAGAATTCTTCGATCCAGCTATGTTTAGTATGCACATCTTTTCCAATACATCTCAAGGTCTAGTGATATTTAGCATTCCATAGCACCAAAGACTATAGTGTCAGTGTAATATTTGTCTCCTGCTGATGGAAAAGCTGAGCTATTTGAAATGGCAACGTGTCAGTCGAGTGGAATCCTTCAAGGCATTTCAAGGTGCCTAGACACTGGAGCTGACCTGTATTGAGAGCGCTTTGCCAAGCAGAATTTGGAGGCCTGACAAAATGGATTATTTGGCCTCTCTCACAGCACTTGTTTTTTTTTTCTTTTTCTTTTTTTTTTCTTTCGTGTGTGCTGATGCTGCTGCAAAACGATCAAGAGTTTGTGCACCTGCCAGATGTATTGACTCGGTTAATCAGCTCCACCACACATCATTTCAGGTGCTAACAGAAAGAATAATCATTGCTTAAATCTGTATGTCGTCCATTTGGCCGCAGCGTTGCCGCATGGCCGCTCTGCACAGCCAGCCATTGAATTACCCTGACATGCCATGTGTGGCTCCAGCAGAGCAGTGAAGGTCTGACTGGAAAAACTATTCAAGCTGACAGGTGTGTGCCAACCAGCTGATCTTTAGCTTATAGATTTTTGCATGTACTCTTCTTTTGGATTCTTTCGATAATCTGCCTCTTTCTGCTCATGACCCATTTCTCTCATGGGAAAAAGAGGGATATTTATGTGTGTTAGAGACAGAAAGAATGTGCAATCTGTGAGTTTGTATGAGAATGTGTGTTACACTCACTTGTATAGACAGCAGCAAATAAGCTCCAGTTCAGTGTACACACACTCCTGTAATTGATGAGTCCAATCTCCGTTTGACATTTAGTGAGAGGATGGCGGGGGTGTTGGCATGGGAGTGGGGGTCTTAAAACAAGAAACACAAGATGGATATTGATATATTGACTCCATGATCCAGAGAGATCCAGGCACCATTGGATTCTAAAGCTCAATGAGACCTACTTACAGGGATGCTGATTTACTGGGTCTGCTTGGTGTGAGAGTGTGTATACGTGTGAGTGTGAGTACCACAGCTTGAAAGAATGAGAAATATTGTGTGTGTTGTCGTATGGTGTAATGTGGTCAGTGGAGGCCAAGGTGGGGGATTCGACACGTGCATGCAGTGACCCGTATGCTTTGATTGTGTTTCCTGGTGGGTAGTTCTTTGAGGTCGCCACCGCTATTCCTCAGAAAAAGAAAGAAATGTGAATGTGAATGCAGAAATAAATAATAAAAAAAAAAAAACATCTTGCAGCATCCTGCCTCTGTGGCTGAAGCAGCCAATAAAAGTGCATTAGCCGCAGGATTAGGATGCCCTTTATTTGTTTCAGCTAATGAAAAAGAGGAGAGGGAGACAAATAGGGAGGAAGATTGATTTTGATGATTCATTATGCAAAGCTTGGCATTGTCTTGATAGAGCAGTGTGAGGGCAGATAGACCGATAAGGAGGATGAATCTTGAGTCTTAGTGCCAGGTGTCTGAGCCCAGACCACGTTTTCTCGTTTTCTTAGAGGCAGTTGATCGGCTTGATAGAGGCCCAGAGCTGTTTAGCATGCAGCCTCCACCTCTTTCCTTCTTGCACTTGATGTTGACAAACATCTCTTTGACCCAGTCTTTCCACACTTTCTCCGGACTAAAAAAATAGCAAGTGTGTGTGTATGTGTGTGAGCGAGGGGGGGGGACTATGGAAGAGCAGCAGCAGGAGCTTGCCTTACCCTCCAATAGAGCAACCCAGCACAACAACAGTTGTCATTGTTTTCTTTCCTCCCCATTGTGACATTTGCAAGAGACAGAAGCTATGCAGCGTGTACAGATGTTGCTCTTAAATAAAAAATGTGCTCAGTTTGATTACAGTGCCATTTATAGCACAAACAAACAGCAGTGAAATGACTGATAATTGCTTTGTTACAATGAGCAAGCATAGGCTTGAAACCACTTGACTCTACAAGTCCTTTACCCATATCCCATTGACTGTTTAGGACACACGAGTGGCTGCACATTTATGATTACTGACTGCTTTGTCCCCAAAAATTATTTTCATCCTGAGGGCAACCTCATAATTACCCATGATTCATTTATCCTCAGCAGATGAGCCTTTTTGTTTTTACAGCAGGGCACAGGGAGGTCCCTCTGTTTGTTTATATTCCAAAAGGGCAGCTTAAAATGATCACAGTCATCAGAACGTAGTCAGATTTGGCTTGCTAATGGATGGAAGGAGAATGCAGGCTTCTGTTAATCTGTAATTTATATATTTTATCAATACAACATTCTCCTCCATTTTTAGTTTATGTGGGGCAGTGAGCATCCCGCCTATGTCAGAGCAACTGGAATCAAGCGTTTCCTCCTAAAAACAAAACACACTTGCACACTTGCACACATGCACGTTGCAGACTTGGCCAAGACAACAGTGACGGGTCTCCCTGTAGGCCCCATACCTTGAGTTACATTGTGTGTATAGCATTCTCCCTCGTGAGACTGTTCACGAGCACAAACCTCCTTGAACATCACTATCCGTTGTTTTGCAAAGCATCATCTGTGAGATGTTTGTTAGACCTGCCTGTGGTAGCACTAATATGAATGCTCACAGGAGAATAGAGCTGTCTTCCATGGCTTAATTATAGTGAATCACTTGGTGAGGGAGACAATTATACAGTAAAGGAATGGCCTTTGGCTAGAAGGTGTTTTTTGAATTTGTAATGCACAGTAAGGCTGCGCACACCTGTGAATCCAGATAATGAGCAAAAGCAGGAAAAAGAGCACTTTTCGCTTCATCGATGAACCTTTTTCAGTTAAGAGAATGATGACTTCCTTTAAGATGGATAAGAAATCAATCTGAGAAGATAATAAACGGATAAAAAAAATAGTGGACGCTGCACTGAATATTACTGGATGAGTCGGTATTCCACTGAGATTGCATCCCATGAGTAAAAAGATTTTTGATAACAGAAGCATGCTTCCATATGCTAAACATGCTGCTTTAATGAGACCAGATTGCAGTGTATGCCACAGTGACAATTTTAAGAAAAAAAATATAGCAAGTACACCTTTCACAATTGACCAAAGAAGTCAAAACAAGAAAATGCAAAATGGAAACAAAACAACTGACAAGTGATGTCACTGCTCAAGTTGCGCTGTTTTCCTGTTTTTAGCAAGGATGACGTTTCGATATTGATGTTGCAAAAGACAACAGGGAGTGATTCCAGTGAGACTGTACATCCCTCTCTATCGCTTCACATCAGGACAATATGCAAGGGAGCATTCAAACGTGTCATATTGAGCATGCAAAGTAGATGTCATGCTGTCAGTGCATACTACACATCTGCTGAAACTGCCAATCTCTCTCTGCACACTTACTCGCAAATAAACACACAGACAGTATTTATTTTGTAGCGTCACATTTATTTGAAATACGGGTTGGGACATTATCATTTACATCATTATGAGCGAACAGGCTCAGAAATCTCAGAGTAACAGAAATGAAAGGCACATTTTCAATAATCAAACATGTTTGGGATTCTGCATTTAAACAGCTTTGTTTGTGTTGCAGTGATGATGTTAGCGCTCACTGTGAGACGTACTTAAATATATATGCACTACTAACATTTTGAAAGGGTTTTTTCTCAACTTTAATGTTAATAAGAATGTCACACATTTACAGTATTTTTAAAACTATTTTTCTCAGTATGATTTTACTTTATATGAAATTTATGAGATCTCTTTATTTTCCCCTTATCTTGGCAGCTATTCAAATTTGCATTAATAATAATAAGAAGAAGTGTTTTGAAAACTTGTGTTGTCAGGAGGATACAGCAGATTTTGATGAGTTATTCTAGTTTTAGTTTTAGTTGAACTTTGCAGGCTGCATTTGTTTGTTTGTTGTCTTTAACAACATGTGATTGACAGAAAGAGGAGGACATCATTGATGGTTGAAAGTGTAACAGAGTAAACAAGATGGGGAGCAGAGAAAGAGGAAGGGGGTGATAAAGCTTTCTCTTTGGTCTTGTCTCAGCTCTCATGTTGTGACTGCACATTACAGCTACAGGAGACATTTTTGTGCTCTTTTAAGTTGTAGATATTTCTCAAATTGAACTGCTCCCAGGCTGCATGAAGAGGAAAAAGTCTTAGAAACACCTGTAACCAAATGAAGAAATGATACTGTTAAAAAAAAGCAAATGATCCCTTTAAATGGAATAAATTCACAGTTTTTTAAAGGATTTCTGTTTAAAGTGAAATACAATTTTAATAGATTTAATGAGTGAATAATTCGTATAATCATCAGAAGATGATAATATAGTGCAATAATTAGAGAAGCACATGGTTTGCTGATTTATAAAATTAAGCTTCAAGGGGCAAATAAATAAAAATAAAGATTTTCTGCTATTAATGTATTTAAATTTGATTCAGTCAAGCTTTATTTGTACAATATCACTTCACAACAAAGTCATCTCAGGTCAATTTGTCATTTTCTTCTCGGAGCCCCGAGAACATGAACAAATTTCTCACTTCTCGTGGAGTATGTAACAGTCTTAAGCCTATGAGAACATAAAGGATGGCTAAGCGAGCCCCCCCCCCCCCCCACCTCCCATTAACTATGAGATTCAACAAAAAGGAAGCTTTCAATTGTGATGATAGAGATGGTGTTTACTTCCGGACTCCACACTGGAACCAGGTTACATTAGAGCTCTGCTAGCCAAAGGCTCATCTTCAAATTGCACTCTTCCTAATACAATGGAGTTTGGTCACAGACAGCTTTATGTAAAGAGAAAAACTGTAAATATTATCTTAGATTTAACTAAATTTGTTGCTCAGCTTTTTGTGAAAAACTTTTTGTGAAAGAAACAATGAAGTGATATTTTTGCAATAAAGTAAAGGATACACGAGCGCTTGATCCTTTGAAGTGTTTTATAATTATTTTGATCCTTGGTAAGCTTTGGAGGTGTACGTAACATTCTTTAAAGTCTCCTCTTTCCAAAGAAGTGGAAGAAAATCTTTTCATCTCTAAAAGCTTTTGATGCATACTGATTGAGTGGCAGATGAGCCTGTTAATTATTTAGAGGTTATTTGTAAGGCAGGGATTTTAGAAGTTCTCTTCTTTTCAAGTGTCAGTGTTTATAAGATTAAATAACATCCCGTCTGTCAAAGAAACTGTAAATTAACAGGATGACAGTGATTTATCCACTATCATCCTCAGCCAGCTCCTCCCATCATGTTGCACTCACAGCGCTGGTGTGGCTGTGGGTGATAGAGTGACATTACTCAACAAGATGGTTTTCAGTTCGCATGCAACCACTGCTAGTTTAACACTCGGTTGGATTTTTATAGCCCTGACCCTAACCCGCGACACCCCATCACTGCGTGTCCTTCTTGATGTTGCAGAGGTACAATGAAATGACATAACAACCACAGGCAGCCAGTCGGAAGCATGCAGGCCCGCCGGGTTGCCACCCTCTTGTTAAGATCAGAGCATCCAGCCAAAAGAACTCAAGAGTCAAAACACATGAGTGACAATGTCTGATGTGCACATGTCACTATGTGCGTCCTTAACCACATGTGACTTGTACAGATTGTACAGAAGGAGTAACACGGTAGGAAAATGACATGCCGGAGCAAATTGAGGAGAGCTGGGGTGGGAAAGAAGAGAGGAGTATGGTCTATTTATAGAATGGCAATGATTTCCTTCAACCTGTTCTGCCTGAAACATGGTATTTTTCTCTGTAAAAATGCAATGTTCCCATGCAGATATGATTATTTCCCACAATTCCTAATAACACCTGCAGAAAGTTATCTTGCAGCTTTTATTTTATATGTGCAGTGTGCTCATTTCTAAAGAATGACAAAGAGGTTCTGATCACTTCAATGTACTTACACATGTAAATGGAGAGTTTTGCACCTCCTGTTGCTTGTACTGGAAGTGTTAGTTGCCAAGGATTTTTAAAAAAATATGTGAAAACACTGAAAAAATTAATGATACAAAGGAAGCAAAAGAAACATCATAACAGCATCTTTCTTTCACAACCTTTAGAGATAATTTTACTTCATTAAAAATAAAAAAAAGCGGAATGTACACTTTAGATTACTTTAAAAGCTCTATCAAAATTAGCTTTTTTTCTTTCTTTTTTTATAAACCCATTAAACTGCAGAGGAAAAGGATTTTCGTGGAGCCAGGAGTAGTTACATAATGACTATAGTCGTCCAGCAATTTATGTTGCAAGATCTTTATTGGACACAAATCTAAATGCAAGAAGGGGTATAATGGCATCGGGCTTATAGGTTGATGGGTCCAACCGCAAATGGGAAAAGGCTAAATGGAGTGAAGGAAATAGACACAGTGATGATGTTTATCACCGGGGAAGGGGACATCATTACGTACCTTGTTAAGCCCTGCAAGCAATGCTGCGTGGACGTAATTACCCATTTAAATGAGTTTCCTAGGGTGTTTTTTTTCTTTTGTTTTTTTTTTTGTCTTTTGTTTTGTTTTTTTCCAAAATTAAATTTTTCTCAAATTAAACTCTGTGACACAAATATGCCACACTTTCTTTTCTCTCATCGAAATCCTTCCGTGCTCAAGTCTCAACTCAGAAGTGTGAAAATGCACCATCAACATGGATCTAGCAATGCAAGCTGAAGTGGTCACATGCAGCACTTTAAAATTTTTTGCTGCAAAGCGTTTTTGATCACCTTCCTCCATTTTGGAAAACTGGGGGCAACAGAGGGTAGTTTTAACAGGGCCAAAACCACAAACCCTAATGAAAGTCTGCAGAAAACCTTTGACATTAGAGGGCTCAGGGAGAATGAAAAAAGCAAGAAAAAAAACTCATTAATGCAGATTTTGCTGCCTGTGGTGGAAATGCCTGTATTTACATTAATGGAGAATAGAAAAGGTCAGCTTACACATTTTAAAACACAAACCCCGATACTTGTTATGACCAGGAGTGAAAATTATTTGCGAAGGAAGCTCAAAATATAAGTTTCTCTGCTGCGGTCTCTGTAGAATTCAGGAATGTGGCTTCCTCTGTCCCTGTGGCTTAAGAATATTAAAACTGGAGCTATTGTACTATGTCTGCTGGCATTGCAGTGAAAGAACATAGACAGTGCTGTATATTTTTTCCTTCTTGCAGATAATAGTAACAAATAAATTACCATGCATTTCTGTGTAAATTCTTTTTTTAAGCTATTAAATGACCAAAAGAAAATGCTTTTCTCAAAGT
Source organism: Pseudomugil tenellus (assembly GCA_037177515.1). Classification (NCBI taxonomy): domain Eukaryota; kingdom Metazoa; phylum Chordata; class Actinopteri; order Atheriniformes; family Pseudomugilidae; genus Pseudomugil; species Pseudomugil tenellus. The sequence goes on along the minus strand of JBAMHX010000008.1, from coordinate 14,469,511 downwards.
AACCAAAGTGAGAAAAAAGTAATTACATTTCTCTTGTAATGACAGTTGTATCTGCCCAAAACTAATTTCATCCAAATGTGCCGAGAGAAAAGGTATTAATTAGAATGCATGGATATCAGGTTTTTAATTGTGTTTCTCTGTCTTGTCTTAGTCGCACTGCATGTTGGCAAACTTGTAACCACATTGTTGTTCAAAGTATTCCCAGGGCTTTCTCCAGACTCTCGCTCCCATACCTCTTTGAATGGCAGGGAAATGGGGGAGGGCGCCTGTGTGAAACGTAACAATACTAGCTGTGAAAGGAAACTTTTCCAAGGACCCAGCTCTGACACCAGGGAAGAGTGACCTTTACAAGTGTCCCGTTTTTTTTTTTTTCTGTTTTGCTTAAAACAAAGATAGAGTGGGAGGATATTAGTTAGCATTTCCTCCCATCAGATTAAATGTCAACATCTGCATGCGTAATTATAGAATGGAAAGAAGGAAGTGAACAAACTTGCTCATATGTCTCAGTCACTCTGAAGGGACTGTCACTGAGTTTCTATCTAGATCTTTGGAATCCACCTGCTTTTGCAATAATTATAACATCAAGTGAAACTTCATCCAGCTGGAAACAAGATAATTATCTGTGTGTTACACATCTACCCTTTCAAAGAATTGAAGGAGGGCGAGGCAAACAAAAGGGAGTAAACAGCATTGTGGTGCTCACACAAATGCAGCATTATACCTTTGTTTTGTTGACTTCAGTGGTGGAGCAGTCTCTCCTGTTCCCTCCTTCTTTCATTCCAGCAAATTTATACAAGTGCTTTTGTTTCTAGGCATAAACCTGGATTTGCATTAGGGAGTGCATGTATGGGCTGTTTGATGAGCACAGAGGCTGTTGGCAGGCCAGCTACTATAGCAGCAATATCAGGCGCCTCAGAGGCATGCGGCAGTATGGCTGGAGCAGCAGCAGGGTAGCGTAATTGTGCATTGTTCATCCACAGAACAGAGGCAGAGCATGTAATGAGCTGTAGCATTTTCACCCAGCCAGCCTAATGGACTATGACCGAGTGTAGGCCCTCTCAGAGCCCGCACGTTCCCTTCTGCCCTGTGTGGCCAGTGTCTCAGGCCTCCGCTTTTCTTCTCTCCCATTCCCCCATTCTTCTCTGTCCGATCGGCATCAGCCATTCCTTTACCCTTGTTATCCCCTTCCTTTATCTCTGCTCCCTTTGCCATTGTTCCCCTGTCTGAGGAGACGGTGGGACCCCTAATGTGTTCAGTGTGTGGCTCTTTTTCTCATTCATGATGTCTATAAACCTCTAAGCAGCAAGTCTGATTCAGCCTGACATAAATCAGAATAGCTCATTGACAGAGTCCTGAATGCAGTGTGATTACATTAAAAACCTAAACACTGAATACAAATAAAGTTCAGGGGAGAATTTGCTGATGTTATTTGTATGGGATTTGTTGCTAGAACTCGACTCATTTTTCTATCAAAGGCTGTTTTGCATTTTGATGATCTAGTTCTCGTAAAAGCAATTCAGGTGGGTCGTTTCCACTGAGGTTTGTTTTCCTGGGATTATGCATTTTCACAAAAGTGCCTGGGCAAATTATTTACACCCATTTGTAGATTCTAGAAATGCAGGGAATTTCCTTGCTTAAGTAATACCAGTTCAAGAATTTGCCTTTCAAATAGTCTGAAGTGGAAGTGGAAGCTGAAAACAATACATAGGACATCAGTTAGGATCATCATGCAAGAGAACTGACAACACCTTTACACACATCTCTTATTTTTGTAGAATAAAAAGAAATTAAAATGAGATTTTGTCATCTGGGTATTGAACATTAATGGCCATCACTCTTTGACTTTCCACTCACGTCCATGTTTTGACATACAAAAGCTCAGGCAGCCAAATAAATGAATGAAAAGCTCAGGCAGCCAAGTAAATGAATGAAAAGCGCTTGGCTTCTGTCTGTCAGACTGCTGCGAGTGTGGTACATTCCCCAGTAACCTCCTTATTTCAAGATTATCTGTTCCCGATTTAGGTTTGTTGAAGTCAGCGAGCAGGGAAGGCAACATGTCTGTGCTTGTTAGAGGAAAGATTGCTTATAATCTCTGTGCTTTAATAACACAGATTGACTCCTCCTTTTGAGAGTGCGGCAGGAAGGTCGCTAAGGAGCTGAGTTCATGATACTTTTATCTAGTTCAGGGACTGTTACATCAAGGCACCAGCATGTATAATAAAGCACATACATGCTTGCACGCAAAGGAGCATAAACACGGCAAGAAGAGAGAAGCCTTCAGCTGCTTAAAATGCTCAAAGACTCCTTAAAGCGAACAGCAGGAAAGTTCACGTTTTACATGATACCTTTTATCGTGCTTATGTGAAGATTTGCCTGGCTCAGTTTCACAGTTTTACTTAGAATTAAACACAGCATAGAGAAGCAGGATACCTATGGTCAGAGTTAGATTTTGTGTTTATTTAAACTCGCCGTTCTACTAAGCTAAACAGCATCAAACACACTAATATGGCAGCTGTATCTACTCTCTCTAAATAACTAAAGAGGCATGTTTTCTTAAATGTCAAGCAATTCCTTTATTTTTATTACAGCCTAAATTTAATTTTTCTTGTTTGAAAGATTTGTCCCAGAAGAAGATAATCCAGTCCTAGCTTCGTTTTTTTCCTCAGTCTGCAGCCAAAACATTGTCCACTCTAAATGTTAATGTGTGGCTGCCCCTTTTTGTTTATGTGTGATTGGACAGCAGACAAAATACCAATAGGACTGGGGGAGGACAGACTGTAGGAGCAGTGTTCTGACTTTTCATTTGTTCACTACCCAGTAATGATTATTTTAGCCTCTAAGCCCCAGATTTGGCCTTGTTTTGCTATGGGAAGCAGCATCAGTAGGGACGGAGCAGCCTTGCCCTGGCTGAGAAGCTTGTCTAGCGGCTAAGCTGGTTGGCAACAGGAGTCAGGTACACAACAGGAGGATATTTGGAGCATCGTCACAGCAGGTCAGCTTGGAAGTGAAAGGGTAGAGAATGACAGAATATGTTTAGGTTGGGATGAATTTGGTTTATGTACTATGCTCTGTTGTGAAATCATATAGTGGCTGACTGTGAAAACGTTCTAATTATAGACTTTCAGCATTTGCCGTGTTTGCAGGGCTGGTAACAAGCCAGTTGCCAGCTTGCATGAGCAACTGCAGAAAGCTGACTTTTGGTTTAATTTGGAGGACCAGTAATAATCCAGACTAAATCCTTTAAAGCTGAAGGACCACCCCCCCCCCCCCATCCCTCCACCGTTGGATTACGGGAGTGTCTTTAAACGGATAAGGACCTGCTTATCACTGCTTCCCTCAACACTTATGTGGGGCTTCAGATGTGTAGGAGGATGGTCCTTCGTCACCCAATGTGACCAGCGTCGCTATGAGTCATAGAGATTAGGCGTCTGACAGCTGTAGATCAATGATAATCACAGTTTACAATTTTTAAACCCTCACAGTCACAAAGGCATATGGATCCCAGCATATGTCTCTTCTCTGAATCCCAGTGAATTTTATGCAGGCGGAAGCTGACTAAGAAAAACAGCTAAATTAATGTCCAACAGAACTTGTTAAGTCCCTGTTTGTTTTCTCGTTTGCTTTTGTCATTTTCACAGCTACATTTGTTAACAGTTTGAAACAAAGGCGTCAGGTTTGGTGGAGGTTAGAGAATGTGGATTTGAAGCCACTTTTATATCAAAGATCTGAACTTTTGTCACAATGATCAAAGCCGAATAAATGGATGAGGCAAGCATACATGCGTTTCACAGTATTTCCACATTTGGAAATTTTATATACCAAAAATTAATTCACATATTGTTGAAAACATTTAATATGTTTTATGTCTTTGCGACTGCTCACACTACAAATTGTCAATTCAACTGGATGTATTTTTGACTATATGAGGGTTACTGCGACATGCAAAGTGAAGATCAGGCCTGGTGCTTAGTGGAAAGCTAAACTAAGCTAACCGGCAACTGGTTTGAGCTTTATGTTTAAAAGATTAGTGCAGATTTGATCTGTCTGTGTCATTTTTTATCAAGGAAGCCCATAAGAGCATTATCCAAAAATATGGAAGTCATCTCTAACCACTGTATGGGATTTTAAGTAAATTACAAGCTGTGTAGAAGTCATGAAATCCAGATAAGACTCTAAAATGAATGTTTTGGTTAGTTAACGGAAAGAGCTAAAACATGGCAAGTTAGGACTTGTCAAAAACTAAAGAGAAGTTTGCATGAAAAATTACAGCTACAGGACAAGCACCAGTTTAGAGCTATATCACACATTATCAACCGTTTGCTGCAGTATATATCATATTTGATACATGCAGTTTCTAAAACCTTTTGCAACACTTTATTTTGAAAATGTTGCTCAAAACTCTGTTGAACAGTCTGAAATTTGTTTCTACTATGATTTTGATTACATGACATCAAATCGCAAGTACAAAAAATAGTTTTCTTTCTTAAGAGTAAAAAAAAAAATACAAAAATATGATTTTTTCCCCCTATTTTTTTCCCAGGGTTGGGCTATGAAGAAGTGTTTTTGTGAGTGGTAGGGAGTATTGAGTTATTATGCTGCAGCAGGGAACAGAAATCCATCTACTGTAGCACAAATAAGCACATGTGTTACTTGAGATGCTATATTTGAGCAAGATGTTGTTGCAGATCTCAATAGGGTGCAATGGTGGGGAGGTGAGGGAGCAGAGAGAATTCCTGGTGGGCCCAGTCTGTGAACCCTGAGCTCTCAGCTTAGGAGCAATCTGGGAGTTGCAGAGAAAGCTGTGCCACATGAGGGGGGCATAGAAATAGAAGCACCTCAGAGTGAGCACTTGTTTACCTCTGTGTCAACATTTTTGACTCAGCTCATTAACCTGTGCACCTGGGTAAAACAGAACATCTTCGGTTTCCTGTGTCTTCCTCTTGCTGTCTTTCACAATTAATAGCAGTGACTAAAGGTACAAATAAACAACTTAAATTAGCTAAATTCCCTAAATTCACACTAATCAACAGATGCAAAGACAGGGTGACGGAGGTAGCTTTCACACCTCAAAGGCAGTGAATCGATTCCAGTTCACACAGAAGTCCTGTAGCACTTTCCTCAAATCTAATCATGGATCCATTTAAACTGCGTTAGCCGGGAGTCTCCTTACCACTGTACTGATTTTTCATTTTCAAATATTTTCCCAGCATTTGTAAAAAATGAGGTAGGTACAAAGGAAAGGCACCAATATGCTTTCTATATCTGACAAAGAAAGGAGTTGCTGTGTTCATCTGAGTTCTTCCTTCCTCTCTTCCCATTACCCATGCAGCCAGCATCCTCTCTAAATTGTTTTGCATGACCTTTGCTACAGTAGCTCTAATTATTACCATCACACAGGCCCTGTAAGGCACAGCTAATTATGCCCGGATTTATCTGAAGGGACATTGGTGCCATTCTTCATAGGCATGTCTAGGCTACCGTCAGTACGGGTGATCTAAACCTAGAATAAGGTTAATTTGGATAATACAGTAATTGTAATTACAGTCACAATAATTACAAGCAGACTTTAATAGCAATGAAGACAAGCCCATTAGTAATAGGTATCCAAATGAACTCATTGTAGTATATGCTGTACCTTATGTAATTGAGAACAATTACATTACAGTTAGTGTGAGAAATGCTACACAGGATGCATAATGACATTATTATAAAGTCAGATTGTTGCTGTTTCCTGACTATTGCTCACAATCCATGTTTGACGGTGGAGGCATAAAGATGTATTTTCAAAGGCATTGTGGGATTATTCGTTAATGTAGGTACTACGACCTCTAGTCATTGTATCTCATAAAGAGTTGTAACTAGAAGAAGCAATATTTTTCAAAGCTCCGACATGAATGAAGAGGGGCAGTTGGAGCCGTCTTTTGGCTGGCGGGCAACTCGTGTAATGAGCCTAAGAGGGTTCCAATTATTCCACTTGCGATCAAAACGGAGACAGAGATTACTTCTCTTGCCTCTTTTTTCTTTGACATTTTACACAGTAACATCTTTTGATAGGGTCTGAGAGAGAGAGGAGGAAAAAAAACGATTGCCAGTGAGAGCCTGATAGTCTTGAACATGCTCCAGCAGTACAGTCCTTCCTGTCGAGTAGAGACAAGGCAATGCTTATGCCCGCCTTTATTTTTTTAGACATTTTAAAGCACCTTTATTCCATTGCATGGCTCATTAGTTGTCTCTCAATGTATGTCACCTGCACAAGACAGAGTAGAGGCTTTTTCATGACCGGAGGCTTTGGCTACAACAGATTTGATGGCTGATCGCCACCATATTGCCACGAAGCTATTGTAAATTGTGTGGAGGCATGTTGGGTACTCACTCACACGCAGTTTCCTTCCGCTGCTTAACAGTGTAAATCATGTTCCATGGGATCCAAAAGGAAGCTGAATTATTAGATTGTGTACAGAATATTTCCTCCGCCTTGTCTGATTACAAGTAAAAGCACATTAGATGCCTTAGGGGTAACTAAAAGGAATTCTCCACTGTAGGACATCTAACTCAATCAGTCTCAGAGATATAAAAGATGAAAAAACAAAAAAAGACAAATAATATTATGAACCACTGCAGTGAGACAAAGAACTCCACCAAATCTGCATCGGCTCAGATAAACATCCACCCCTAAGATATGTTCTTGGTTGATAACAGCTTAGTGTGAGTGTTTGCAACACACACAAACACAAGCACACCAAGCAGAGCTTTGATAAGCACCGAAAATGACTACATGTGGTTTTTTGGAGGCAGAACAAAAGGATTCAAGGTCTTCATTTTAAGAAATCAAGCTATGGAAAGGTGGATGCAGCGCCTAAAAGGCGTGTCAATTGGATGGATTTGACTTTGTGATATAGTCATAATTAAGCACGATATCTGCTCCTGTGTTTGTTTATGTTTGTGCATAAGTGCATTGTTGTTTATGTGAGATTTGAGAATAAAGTGCCTTGCCTTCCCCTGGCAGATCTGCCGCTGTGGTAGGAGGCACAGATCCACCGTCTGTCGCTGTTTTCCATGACCCCATATATCCCCCGCAGTGAAAAACGATGTTTTCCCCCAAAGACGGTCCTGATACAAATTAAATTAAATGAAGTCAGTGCGGTTAATCCCTGTGTGTTTCAGCACTGAAACAGCCTCCCCACCCACCCATGCGAATGACTGCATCTGGACCCCTATCCACTGGCCCCGCACTCAAGCTGCCAAACTCCCAGTCCCTGACCAAAATAACACCCCCCCCAATCCAGACTTTCTGCCCTGCTGCTGCTACTGTATGTGTGCATGTGTGTGTGTGTATGAGTGTGTTTTTTTTACTGTAAATTTGTGTTTTTCTCTTTCTGACTCACACAGAGTTTATTCCTTCTCACTTGTTTTGCCTGTGTGTCTGTGTTTTATGTAAGCGTTCTTCAAAAACGATTTATTTTTTCTTGCAACTGTCACTTTTATTGTTTTTGTCTTTTTTTTTGTTTGCTTGTTTGCTTGGATTTTTCTTTTGTAAATCTGCAGTTAAATATAAGATACAAAGCGTTCACATGTTCGCATCTATCAGACTGCAAGCTGAAAAGTAGCCGTGTAACTGAGGAGAACGGTGATTTCGGGTGATGTTTTGTCCTGCCTTTGCCCTAATAGCAGCCTGTCACAGTCCGGTTAACAAGCTGGATTTACAGATGCATCTGTCTTGTGAAAGCAGATTATACTCTCATGTCAATCCCAACACTGACATCTGCCTAGAAGGACCATCCTAAATATTAGCACCAGATGTGCTTCACATTGAAGCTGCAAACAGGATCAAAAACATATCTAGACTTCAGAGGCCACATTTTTTAAAAGGATCTGCCTGGTTGTGACGTACGCTAGAAACTCTGTTAAGTAAAGAATCTTTCTATTATATGTTTCCTGGCATAAAGGCACATCATCCTTTATTTTTTGAGTATTATCTTTGATTTGCGTGACAGAGTTTTAACAGCTGGTGCACATAGATATTGTGTTTAGAGGGTTGTGAGTTCAAAAGGCGGGAGGATTTTTGATGAGCTAAAGCCTGGAGTGCAAGTTTTCTATTTGTGTGAGGTCGCAGTTTGCGCATTTGTGTGTTTGTTACAGATTTAAGCACCTGCACACATGCCCTTTGAAAAGCTCCATCACCCCTCCATCCAGCCAACACGCAGTGTAAACATGGTTTGTTTGAGCGAGTGGCCTGGGGTTGTTGGATTAATGAGCACTGATGAAGTTCCACTCGTATCCTAGGTGCTGCCTCCCTATTTGCTGGAGTGGCTGTGATGTGGTAGTGTGTCTGGAGGCGGTGACTCATTCCCTTTACCCAGTGTCAGATTAAGGCATGTCAATAAACAGACCCAGTCAATCCATCTCCGAGTGACTGCATCCGCTCAGAGAGCCTCCTAGTCTGTAATGAGCTGCTGCAAATCTCCATCCAACTAAAATGTCTGGAAAGATGCCTTGTCACAGTGAGCAAGAGAAAAAACAGGGAGGGAGGGCAGGAGAGACAGAGAGGCTACAGCTGCACCGAAGTGAGTGGCAGCCACCTTTAAACCGCCCAGAGAATTTTCACCGAGTGCTGCGGGGGCAGGGGGCGGGGGGGTTCTGATCTCTTCACAGCTGCGAAGATTTCTAATTTCTTTTGTGCTCGTTAATGTTACATATTTTTTTGTTGTTAATGCTTGCTCATTAATTTATTAATTAGATTATTAACTTGCTTATTATAAAAATAAAAAAGTTTTACTGTTCATTCTGTCACTTTGCATGAACGCATTTAGACCGAATATTTTTACATGATCTGCTGTATTTCTGGGTGTTTATTTTTAAGGGCTAGCCCAGGGGAGGTACGAGAAACCTTTGGGGATATCCTGTGCTCTACATTATCATGCCCCCCTTCCCCCCAACACTGGCTAATGTAGGCCACAACTGAAAAGAGAAACTGCTATCTAGTAAAACTCCCAGAGAATGTGTGTGTGTGTGTGTGTCTGCATGTGTAGACGGAGCGGAAGGAGGGGGAGGTACCACAAAATCTACCTGGATTAGATGTTACCTTTAACGTTTCAGAAGTCTACTCATAGAAATCACCAGCTACCTCTCATGTGGCGCCATATGCACATTAACGGATTTGGGGATGAGAGGAGTGTGAAAACTTCAGTCTGACATCTGAATTAGAGAAAATCCCTCAAGACTTGCCTGAAGGGGAAGTTCCCTCTATTTGATTTTGATTGGGCTCCACAGGCTTTATGAAAACTAAGCCGATTTCTTTTAGGAAACAGCGTAGATAGTCAAATAATTTTGCTCCCTTCCCCCCGTTTTTTGCTGTTAAACTATGGATTGTAATGACATGCAGGTGCACAGGTTTGCTTTCTGACGTCCTTAAAGAATACTTCTGACGGACTGAACAGGTGTTTATTGAAAGCCTTTCTTCTTTTTGGTGCCATACTGAAACATTATACCTTTTTTTTTACTCTAATGGATACTATAACTCTATCTGAAAACCTTCAAAGCACCAGTCTTGTCTCTGCAAACAAAAACAACGCCTGAGACGCCAAACCACCACCATCCATAACACAGTGGGCCTGAACCGTGTAAGACAACAGCTCTGACTTAAGCCCCTCAAACATCAGCCGTCTCCGCTGGAATGCAGACGTCTGCAAACGGGTCCTATTATTTAAAATCTTTTCATCAAACTGAAAGGGAGGGAAATAGTTTTGACGTTGAGAAGCTCATGAATAATGAATGCTGTTTCTATCAATGTATGTAAGTCCTGAGTGACATGGAAACTGGTCTGTTCTATTATCTCTGCCTCTCAATAAATGAGAAGAGGATGATCTGCAGATTTCTATGTGCCGTGTTGCACAAGTGGAGTACGTGACGGCCACTGCGCCTTGGCCTTTTCCTTACAGAACAGGAGATGATTGTTTTGATCTGAATGGGCAAATATTTGCTCACACGGGAAAGCAGGAAAAATGAGAAAGTCCAAGCAGGAAGTGCTATTTTTTTGTTTTTACATATCTGTTTCATTGTGTTTCAGAAACGCTGTTATTTAGTGGAGTCAAACAATGCGCAACACTTAACTCTTGTGGTCAGGGACACATCTGATCTCGTGACGATATTCACTTTTTTCTGCAGTTTACAAAGGTTGCAGAAATGCACAAACAGCAGCAGAGCAAGCGGATCTTTTAAAAAGCTTCCCTCCACTAAATCCCTCACTTTCAAGGCATGATTGATTTTCAAATGAGCCACTGGGTTTGGGGTGAACTTATGGGTGATGAAGTAAAATTATGCTGAGAATGTGGCAGGTTATTTGTCACACATGTGCACTTCTGTCACAATTGATTGTGTATAATTTGACTTCGTAGGGAAGCCAGTTGATATTAAATGGTAACAACTCACTGTATTCATCACACCCGGGCGTCTGTTGAATGAGAGCCAGGCAGAAATAGAAAATGTAATCTTATCCTCAACCATGGCTGTGCCTGAGGCACTCTTCCACCCTTTTTACTGCTGATCCTCCCTCTGGGGCCATGCCCTCTCTGAAGGAAGAGGGAAATCTATAATCTAGCAGATGGCAAAGGGTCTATGGGAAATTTTATAATCAAATTGAAGGTGTTGATGTTGGTCACCAGGGTAGAGTGCAAAAGGTTTGTGATAGCTAGTGTTTTTACTCTCAGACATCGTGAACAAAATACAAGCCCACCCAGAACAGGTGCATTCATCACCTGCATTGTGGTAGTAGGTGTCATGCTGACTGAATCTGAGCTGCTTAGAGGCACTGCTGGGTGCAGACCCAGAGGCGAGAATGTCGGGCGCCAGTTCAGAATTGCGAGTCAGGGATTGTTGGAGCAGTGCTTTTGTGGCAAATAGGGAAGAGTGTGTGTGTGTGTGTGTGTGTGTGTGTGTGTGTAGGAATGCGAATGAACACAAAGCTCAAAGTGAAGCATTTCTTTTCATAGGAACACTGTATAGGATGAGAAAGTCACCTGCAGACCCACACATTCCTCTCCATCTACACTGCAACAGTACATGAAAGGAGTTCATAGATCTGCAAACACTCATTTTTATACACCTTCCTCTGTGCTGCTATTTGCTGTAGTTTCTTATTTTTTTCTTCTTCTTCTTCTCTGGCTCCAGTCTACTAAAGTAAAATATAGTGGAATAAAGAAATCTCTAATTATAACAGTTTTGCCTGTAAACCACTAAATCTATTCCCCTATCATCTATTTGTTACGCAATGTAATACCAATAACAAGGGACACAAATATGTCTTTCCTGGACTGAGGGAGTCCGCGACCGTGCAGCAAGGCACAACCTCATGCTTCTCAACCACACAATGAAGCAGACAAATTTGATCTGACAGTCTTAATTGATTCTGTCTCGTCTGTTGTTCTGTATGCTTAAACTGTGCATTTTAGTGTGACCGTAAGAGCATTCTTTGTCTGAAACAAGCATGGTTGGATGTTTTTTCTCAGCTAAATTAATGACATTGGTTGCATATATGACAGACACGAGCCACTCACTTCAGTAATCAGTTTTTCTTCTTGTAGATGCTCAATTTCATTAAGTCTACTCCCCTTTTCTGTATTAGATCAAATTGATCTCAAAGTAAGCTTTAAAAGATTGATCGTGTGTAACTTTGTTTGTGACAGGGTTAAATTCTCTGTAAATGAATAAATGACCGACTTTAAACTATAGTTGGACCTTTTTTTGTTTTCAAAACAGAGCTGCTTGGAAAGTGGATTCTTGAGTAAATAAAATGTGCTGCTGAAGGCATCCCTTTCTCAAAACAGCATGTTATTAATGCATGATACTATATTTGTTCATATTTTATCAGCTGTCTATCCAGTTTAAATGTACTTCTGTGCTGTATCAGCCTCAATAATCCTTCCAGTCGGGCAGCTGTGTGACATTTTTTTCTCTCTCTTTCTCTCCTATCTGTGTGACATCTGCTGAACTTGTCGGGTGTTTACTGGGGTAACAACTGGTGTCGTCCCCCCATCCCTCCACCTTTCCTCCTAGCCCCTCCTCATCTCTCTGCTGCTCCTCACACAATGAATACACTTGCATCCAGACTACAGAACCAATTGTCACGCTGGGAGGAAGGCAAATCAAATCTTACGGCAGCAACTAGGCGAGGAGATTGCTTTTCCTCTCAGCAGAACAGCAAGTCCAACATCCCTATGCTTCAGGTTTTGATGGAGAGTAAGAAGCAAGGGGTGAAAAGTGGAAAGCTACTGGGGTGCAGCAGCTGGACCACAACTCTTTTACTGGTCAAGTCGCACCCATTTCCTCCCATCCTCACCATCTCTCATTCTCTCCTCTCTTTCCACTTCCCTCCCCCTCTCATACTGACATTGCCTATCACTCATCCAGTGACACCGGGGACTACATTCCTCCCTCCAGTTCTCCAGATGAAACGGAACAATAATTATGGGGATAGAGTGGATCTGGCCGCCAAACTGGGGCCGCTCAAATCACAACAACACATTGTCCAACCTGATTAAGTAGCCATTTGTGGCAACCTCACTGTAGTTAAGCAGTCCTCATCCTCTTGCCTGAAACTTGACCTCACGGCAAGATATATTGACATGTCGTCCAATTTGAGGTTGGTCAGAAATGCGGGGGAAGACATTACATTTCTTTACAGGAAGCCTGGGCTAATGCTTCTTCCTCTGAATAGGCTCTTTTGAGTGACTCATCAGTGCCGAGGTTATGCCCTCCCGTGGTGATTTATTGTTTATTTCCTTCCACAATGTAATAAACAAACAAAATAAAGTGCATTCCTTGAAAGACGAGTAGCTGCAGTTTCCAAGACCTGAAGCTGAAGAGGGGTTAATGCTAAAGCAGAGGTGGTGCTCTCCAGTGCACATGCACCCTTCGGAGAGCTCATTGTAAAAAATAAATAAATAAATAAAAATTCCCAGGAGAGAGTTGTGTTATGGAAAGTAGCGTTCCATTTCAGGACAGAAATGAGTTGAAAGCAGGGCCATGCTCCCTTCCTCTCCGGGCCGTATTCGCACCAAACATGCCAACCAAACCAATTACAGGCTGCAGCCAGAGTGACAGTCGCGAGAAATTTTCTATCTGGTCTTTTAAATGAAGTTTTCCTCTTGTTACTCATGCTTTGCATTTTCATTAGTCTCTCAGTGGATGCTCAGCCACTGTAACAGATGAGGTGGTTTAATTCGTGGGATCAAAGCAGAGCACAAGTGCAGCACAAAACATTATGCATATGCAGAGCCTAATTTTCTTATTATATAAACATTATTCCATCTATACAGTAGTCTGGATAATATTATTGCTGTGTAGAGCTCTGCCAGAATAGACTTTGTTTTATAAACATCATATACAAGAACATCTAAAAAATATGGTTAGATTTATAAATGAATTAAATAAAACGTGCAAATCTATCTATTAATTATTCATCTGAATTGCAGAATGTTGCAACTGGTGATACCTTTGATATTTACTGGAGTCAGGCTGCATGGGAACAAAAGGAGTCAGGGTTAATACAAGAACAAACAGTGTCTGCTCCAAATTATTGAATAATAATTAGATGTTAATTAGATCCTTTTTACAAATTATCCTTGGTATAACAATGATAAGTTAAAGTTTAATTAGGGGTAAATGGTAAAAAGGAGACGGAATGATGCTAACCTTCAGCACAAACATGTTGCATTTTAATTGAAGAAAACGTGTTCGGTGCCCTGGGCTGCATTGTTGGCTGCAATTTTCCAGCCAAATTTTCAGTTAAGTTAAGTAAGAAAACAAGCTGCATTTTCTTTTTCTAATTCTTTCAGGTACACATCTGGCAACGTAAACTCCAGCAACTGTCAGCTTTTACTGGAAGAGTGAACAACATGTTGTGTTCTGTAATATGTTATTAAAATGGCATCGATGCAAAATAAAAATATGCATTTTGTAAAATGAATAAATTCCAACATTTTTCATAGATTGCAACATTCAGGCAATGGGGGCAATTTGCCAAAATTAAATACCACACATATTTCTGCTATGATTTGCCAGCATGGCTTTTATCATTTTATTTATACATTTATTTATTCATTTATTTCAAAAAAAGGATCAAGAAGACAAGGGCTTCTGGGCTGATTCCACTCCTCCGCATTGAGGTTGCACTTCCATGCAGGGTCTAAAAAGAAGTTCAAACTATTCCAGCCCATTAACATCTAATAAGGCGAAGTAAAGTTGCACACTGGGTTGTTTAAAAGCTGGGCCATCGCTTCCTCAGCAGCAGACCCGTGTCACATATACGGTCCACTTGATAATCAGCAACTGTGCTCCAGCAGCAGCATTAAACTTTCTTACAATCAGGGTGACTTTTTTCGTGAAGGCTTTGATACTGGCACTCTAGACTTCCCTCGGAAGTCCTCTATTGACTCTCAGCTTTTATCAGGATACAATATCTGCACCCTGGAATTTTAAGTAAAGGCTGTGCCTTCTGTCTGCAGAAACACCTGCATCTTATCAAACTTTGTCTGAAGGGTCGCTTTGTGGCCTCCTGCAGAACTGGGAATATCCCTTGAGGGGTTTTGATAGTTGCTCTCTGACATCTCACCTAGTGTGAGTAGATGCTTGGCAGATGTGGGCGGGAGGAGGGGGGGGGGGGGTACCTGCTCAGTGTACACTGACTCCTGTGTCCATGCACTCCCGTTGTCAGACATTCTCCCAGCTAAATAAATATTGGAAAAACTGTCTGGTTGATTCCTTTGAACTGTGTACTCTAATGTGGGCCAGAAGTCTATTGCATACATATTCTGAAAGCCTTTTCATCTGCAGTTGCAAAGTTAAGATTCCCCTGAGACACTTTTAATTTCATCTATTTCTCTTTCAGTTATTTATTTAATATTTCAACATGTCTCCTCAAACATGGTAAAAGTGAACAGTTCAGAGAAGAAATGAAGGCAAACTTTTTTTCCTCCTCCATGTGTCTGCATGATAGTCTGTTCTCCCTAATGACTCCATTTTAAAAACAGTGGGCTGACCAGCAGGGCGGGGAGAGAGCAAGGGATCGAGAGCAGGGAGGGCAAAGAGAGAGGAGAGGCTGTGCTCACTGCAGCACTCTCTTCAGCTCTCAACTCCCAGTCAGCCTCTCTGTGTGTGTGCTTTGAAAGAGAATAGGAGTCAGCCCTTTGAAAGCCGCGGCTGCTCACCAGGGCCTTTGTGTAAAATAACATTTCTACTGAAAGCCAATTACTGGTAACATTATTTTGGTTGCTTCCATTATTAAAAGTATCTCTCTCTGTTGCCCCTGTCATCCCTCCTCCACAACCCCCAACCCCTTCATCACTCTCCTGCAGACGGAGAATTATTCCATTGATTCCAGTTATGTGAACAGCAGAGCCCACCTCATTAAAAGGTATGTCTTGATTAGGAATTGTTACCAGCACCTCATTACCATTGTTATCTGTAATTGTTTTATCTAATGAGAGCGCAGCCACAGTTGCTGCAGTTTGCATGTGTACCTGCATGTTTCTCATTCAGCATAATTGAAATGGGAGGTTAAGATTTTTGTGATAAATAGAATTGCTCCATAATGCATTTAGGAGACACTTGTTAAAATTAATCTTTCTTTCAGGTTATTCAGTTACCCCTGAGCAGCAGTATCTGCAAGCAATTATTTTCATATTTAAAATTAAACTTTTTCTCCACTTCTGCTCTGGCGCTCATTAGAAACACATGTGACTTGGATTTGCATGAAGTTATAGCTTAAAATAACAACTTAGAACTAAATCATGTTCAAAAGATTTTTCCAGCACTGTTGAAGGCAGCAGTTTCATGAATAGTCAACACTTATTCTGCTTTCTTAAGTGTAAGTGTTTTTTATTGTGCATCGCTTTGCAGTCAACCCAAACCGGGGTGGCTGATAAGGTTGCAAAAATTCAGCATGGAGGGGGTTGTGATAGGGGTCACACAGTGGGATTCCCTCCAACTATCCAGGCTTTTATTTGTACTTGCAAATGTAGAACATTCTTGGCTTTTCTTTTGTTTCTTTTGATGCCGCATCAGCCCTTGAAAACCCATTACAAGTCTTTAACTGTGTCCCCTGCACCCCTCGAACCCTATGCCCCCCAACAAAGAAAAAAGAAAAAGGAGACTTTGCATTAATGTAAACAAAGAGCATTCAAGTGTGGGCCTCTGCAGGATACTACAAAGAAATCCCCTCAGGAGCCAGAAAGCCTATGGTCTGGGACAGGTGCAATTACAGTGATAACATCAGAGAGCCAGCATTACCTCCGCCGCAGTCCTCTCTCTCTCAGGCTGGGGAATGTCTGGCTTGGGCTGGGAGAAAGCTGCTACCTTGTTCTGTCCTTCACTTCCTCTTCTTCTGCCTTAACTTTGTTTGCCTCTTTTGTTTGCACCTGAATTCTCCTTTCTTTATTGTTTTCCGTTCTAACCTTTGTGAGTCTACCTCTGAACTTGGGTTGTCTTCCTCGCCCACAAAAACACATGTTCAGCCCTCTTTAGTGTGGCTAGTAAAGCCGAATTTGTTCCAGTGGGATGGAAATCAAATGAAGGGAAATCACGCTGTTACTGTGCAGCTGTTGATTGTGCCCCCACTCTCTTTATTGACTCTGAGCACCAAACAAGACAGACGCTCAGTTTGTATGCTTCCAGTGCTTCCTCCATCCATCTTCCTTCCAGGAACTCCTGATTACTGCAGGATTTGTTTGATTGCACTGACTGCGTGCCTCGTGTTTGTTCGTGGAGATGTCCTTGAAGTCAGTGCGTCCATCCAAAGTTGTCACCTTCCAAAACATATGTGAGGTACATAAAAAGCTTAATCTAAGAAAGGACTCAAGATTTAAACTGCTGCCTTATCCTGCAGTCACTGCAAACAGAAGCTGGAGAAAGATTTAGTTTTTTTTAGAGGTGTTTAACCAAACCTTAGATTAAAAAAATATTCTTTAACTTTAAATAAATGGAAATGGGCCATGTTAAAGGGCAAAGAATCCTTGAGGGAAAGAAAAAAAAAAGACAAGGATGGAAAGACAGCTCGTCAGAAACCATTAGAGACACCGGGACGAAGGACAGCGTGTGAGAGAAGGTGATGTGACAGTTAATCAACATTTCCCTTTTCTCCCTCCTGGCCCCCATGTAGCACATCAACGTTCAAGGACCTGGAGGGGAACAGTTTGAAGGACAGTGGCCACGAGGAGAGCGACCAAACCGACAGTGAACATGATGTCCAAAGAGGACACTATGTTGACACGGCTGTCAATGACATGCTGAACATGACTGTCCCCCCTAATGTTTGCCAGCTGCCAGACCAAGGTAAGGAAACCTGTGCCGGTGTGTTTGTGTATTCAGAGTATTGCGGCATCCTTTGGAGTATGTTTTGCAGTTTTTTAGATAAGACCCATATGGATGTGTGTTTGAGACTGTTTTTGCTCCACCACAACGTCTATTAAGGTCCATTATACCCATCGCAGGTCTCTGATGTGCAAGCATGAATAGCGTTACTTTTATTTTTTTGTCTTTGATGTCCTGCTGGTGCAGCTAATGTGAGGGATCTCTGACAGCTAAGGCTACCCTTTGATACGGGCTTAGACAACTTTATTGACTGATAGTAGCCATGTCGGCTCTTGAAGCTAGGGTGATTTTAGATGTGCTTGAATGGCAGCAATTAGGCTCACAAAGGCACAAGGTGGAAATCTACATATTGCCATGTGCCCTCATCCATTATTCAATGAGATCATTTAGCAGGGAATTAACGTTGGTGTTTCATTTTTGACTCGCTGTTTAAGAAGACATCCATTTGGTTGGCAGAAGTCGGTGTAAGGGTCATGTTCATTCTTAACTACTGCCAGTCAGGCTCAGAAAGAGAGTGGGTCAGTGGGAGAGAGGAGGAAAGCAGGATAAAGCTGTCTGAAGTAGACCAGGATGTTGGTATATGCACCTGAGAGTATTTACAGAGCTCAAAGGAAACACCACATAAAACAGGTGCAGTGGATTTAGAGAGGACAATAGTCAGTGTTTGTGGAAACTGCAGACATTTTGAAATGATTCCCATTAGTAGTTTGAGTTCAGGATGAGGAGGAAACACCCCCTCTCCCCCTTTTTTTCTTATTAAAGCACCCTCTTGAGATATCTTATGCTGTATCTGAACTTTACATTCTACTCCATGCTCCAATTTTGAAAACTTGTTCCCGATTTAGGTTTTCTTCTCTTGGTTAACGTCAGTATAATTTTGGTTCCCTTTCACTAACGCTGGCCTAGAAAGACTCACTACTTTCTCACTACTCTACTGTCTTCTTCCTCAGCTCTTACAGGGGGAGAAATTTTAATGAGCCACGGATATCGGAAAGGAATTCTTTTTGAGAAAAACGAATTTATTTATTTAATATTTAAAAAACGCATTTATTTTAATTATTCAGCTTTCTATTTTTACCAGTGGACTGTGAAGTGTGTGGGTGTGGCTGGAGAAGCAGTGATAAACATCCATAAGACCGTTCTTGGCTAATTTAACTGACCAAATGCTTCATTTGGAGCAGTTTTACTGTTTATCTGGGGAATAATGACATTAGACAACCTGCATTGTATGTTCATTAAGAATGGAGTTATACAAACGGCGCTGTCTTCCTCCCTGGTTGCTCTCGCTTTTTAACGACTTAGCTGAGAAATGCATATGGAGGTGTATAGGGCTGGGAAGAATGGTGACCATTAGAATCAGCTTGTCCTGGGTGTTCCCCAGGCAGTGGTGGACTATAATGAACAATGAAAAGTGAATTGGTCATCTATTAGTTGCCAAGTGTAATTACTTCAAAACCAGCAAAAATTCCTATGCCTCTGAAAAATTCATGCTGACAGGTCTTCTGGTTGTGGGATCTCATTATTGGAGACAATTAGAAATGATGTACATGAAGAATATTACAAGTGGGGGAGATCTCTCTGAGGCAGTGCGTTTTTCATTAACACCACCGATGATTGTATCTATTTCAGCAAAATGGATGCATGCGTCCTGAATGTGTAATGCAGCTCTACATTGCTGGTAAACAGAACATGAAGCTATTTTGCAGTGCTGTCCATTCTTTTGACCAGAACAAACCAGATGATAACAAAGTATCTGCTTGGAATTATAATATGTTTGCTGGTTTTTTCTTACCATTTTCTTACTTTTCATGGCGTTCTCCTGTAGATTACTTTTTTTTTTGCCTAACATCTTTCTTCAGCAAAGATATAATAAATTGTCTTAGCATAAAACTGATGATTTATTTTTCTCCTGTTATTTTGGAAGTCAGTCAGATCCAGCAGTCACATCTAAGAGTTTGTTCATAGTTACCTCCGCCGAGGAGGTTATGTTTTCGGGAGAGTCAGTCTGTCTGCCTGGGAGCAAGATAATTCAAAAAGTTAGGGACCGATTTTTACGAAATTTTCAGGAAACTTTCGAAATAGGACAACGAACAAAGGATAACATTTTGGAGGAGATTCAGATCACCATCTGGATCCAGGACTGTATTGAAGGATTCTTTAACATTGCAAGATAGGGACATATTGTCACAATATGAGGGGGAACCATGAGCTTGGTGGAGGTTTGCACTGTCTGAGTGCTTTTCTAGTTGTTAAATGATTTGACCAAAGATCCCATGCAAATAAAAGTGTCCCTCTTATTACATCTTAAACAATCTAATTATATCGTGTAGTAAAGCGTAGGCTGGGATGACAGTGATGAGCACATGACGCACAGCTGAATCCATCTCCCCTGCTGTAGGAGGAACTCACATGATCATAATTTCTCTGTAGGTCCTCAGGAGAACTCCAGCTGCATCATTTCCCTGCTTCTCTTTTCCTCTGTGCAAACTGACTTCAGCACTGAGGCAGAAATAGAACAATTTCTATAATATAAGTGATGGTTTTATTTGAGCTTAACTGTCTTAATTGACAAAAATGGACCATAATCTATTGAATGGAGATTTTTTTCAGAAAACAAATAAGCATGTTTACTAAACACCCTGCTGCTTAGATGTCTTCTGGGAGTAACTGCTGTATAGTGCGCCTTTCCTGCCAGCTAAAGCAGAAAACAAGTTGAGAGACTGCAATTGCCAAAGGACAACAACACACAAGATGAGGATAGAAGCGCCTAGTTTTTTCTGTGTGATTTCCTTTTTTCTTTTTATTGTTCCGTTTTCTTGTGTTGATAAGCACAGAGAACAAAAGGAAGCTGGGAGGGGATGGGAGGAAGGGTTAAACTCTCAGGCTTTTTACAGTGCAAATGTTTACCATTCCCAGTGCCATGTAAAGATGTTGTTTGCCCAGGAGACAAGTCGTTACCTTTACACAAAGACCGTGCCTCCCTGTCATATTGTTGGCTTTCATGTGGGAAACCATTTGAGGATGAGATTTAGCTACAAACTAGCCCAGCACCACATCACAGTGGGCAGTATTTCTTTCTGAAGCAATTTAGACGTTCTGATATTTGGCTTCTTTCCATGGGTTATGATTTTCTCCTCGGTGATGCGGTTTCAGCAGCACTATTCATTATTCCTCCACCAACTGCCACCAAGGTAACTTTCAGTGAAGTGCCTGTGAAGAGATTTTCGACTTATACCTGAGTGAATAATTCTTTGCTGAATCGCTTCCAAGAATCTAAAGAGGTGTGTGCCTTTTTTGAAAACCTGACCTTAAATATCCTTACGCAGTGGATTAGATTAGGGAAGTATCTGAAGAGCAAATTACATTAAATCTTTTAAAATCTATAAAGGAAGTGATATCTTAAACATGTAATGGCTCCCCCACATCTGCCAATAGAATAAAAGTGGATGATATCAGTGTAGCTATAAACTGAGAAGAAGAGCCACGTAAAATGAATTCCTCTTTATCTTTACAGGCATGTCTGTGAAGTTAGGGGAGATTTGGTTGAAATGTGTGACATGCTAGCTTTGGCTCTGCGGAGCCATTAGTGTCAAAGGAGAAGCTAGGGAACAGACTCCGAGGGGCTGGTGACAAAGGGAGCTTAATCTATTTTCTTTTTTTTTCACTTTCTTTGATTGTCATAGCTCACACTGTAATACCTCCCTGATATGGATGAGCAACGGTTTTCGAGGATTAAGACTCATGTATTGTTAAATCTCTCAAGTTATCTCAGCAGGACGGAAAGAGTAAGCATCATGTTATGTTACAGTGTGTGATTTCTGGCTTTTTGACGTTCACGCTCTTGCTTTTGGAATCATTTCCAGGTCATTGTGTAAGCATTCATCAAATGAAATCCCTGCTTCTTGGCTTATTAGACTCAAAGAGATCTGAGACTGCTCAATTAGCCAGAGCAAGGAACAGTCCTCTTTTATTTCTGACATATTCTTCGGCCTGCACCTCTGGAGAATATCTCTCATCTATCTGTTAGCTCCCTGTGGGTGTGTGCCTGAAGCGGGAGTCCAGGAATGGAAGCCACCTCTGTGGGCTGCAGATTTCTCCATATTCCCTTCTTCCATCAGCACATCCGCAGGGTTTTGCTGTTCCTAATTGATTTCACCCCCACCCTTTCTTTTCCCCATCTCTTTCCATCTACAGACTGCAAACATCTCAAACCCACATCTCCTAACTTTGTGCCAGTCAAGCACTTCACTTTCCCTGTTGAATTAAAGAAAGTGTAAAGGCACCTCACATGTTTCTGCTGCAAACTTGCCCTAAATTCACTACGGGAACATTTCTAGTTTGCAGTTCTCTGATCTTCTAACGAAAATGCTGACAGGTGTCAGAATGAGGAAGGCAACAGGAACAGGGCTGTGCTGACAACACGGTAGGAGGAGAGAGTCTGTGTGTGAGGGAGACAGAGATTGAGAGATGAGCTGAGAGTCTAGTAAGCAGTCTTGGAGAGGGAAAATAAAAAGAGGAGAAGAAGAAACAATCTTTCTGACAGGTAGGAGTTTTTTTTCTCTCACTCCAAGGTAACTATGAATTTGCCAAATGATGTGACTGATTCTCAAACAACGTTTTGATTGAATTAAGCATCTAAACTCTTGTTGTGATTCAGGCTGGCAACAGCGCATGGTGCGTTATGATACTTTATGATTAGTTTAACAAATAAACTCTATACTGGGACCATCCATTTTGATTTGGATTTGCCTAATCTAATGTGGAACTGGTGGAGGTAAAATGGCTGACAGTGACAAAGAGCTCTGTGCAATTCAAGCATTAAGGAAGATAGAGTGCAAACACACTGTGCTCAAGCACACAAGAGATTGCTTACTAGCAGGTGTATTGGAGTCTGTAATAAACAACCAAGATGCAGATTTTCCTTCCAAGATGTGACGAGTTGAGGGGAAAAAGCAGGAAATAAAATTTTATTTCAAGCTGTGTCCATCTGGGCTCCTCTTTTTTCATGGTGCTTATCACTGAATAAAATTGTGCTACGCTGTGAGGTGTCTGGTTCTGTCATATTAATATTACACCTAATAAAACACAACAGAGCTGCCTGTTATTGATTTTGCTCCCTGCGAAAAAAAGGCTACTTTTTTTTTTCTAATTTTACTTCTTTTTCTTCACTGGTTCTGTTCAAATAGCATTGTTTTGGGGGTTTTTCTGTTTTTTAAAAGTTGCCTGCGGCCTGTATTTGTTTGCCGTACTTTAATAAGTAAACCGACAAATTCTTGCAAAAAAAAAAAAAAAAAAAAAAAAACCCCAAAACCCCCATTCTTCCTTGTGGAGTTAAACGAAGAGATGTGAAAGACTAAAAAAAATGTGACATATTTTGATTCAGA
>JBAMHX010000008.1:14430970-14446663 GCA_037177515.1 Pseudomugil tenellus | reverse complement strand
CGGCATTGTTTGGGGGTTTTTTCTTTTTTTTAAAGGTGGCCTGCGTCCTGTATTTGTTTGCCGGACTTTAAGAAGGAAACCACCAACTTCTGGCAAAAAAAAAAAAAAAAAAAAAAAAAACCCTAAAAATCTCATTCTTCATTGTGGAGTTAAACGAAGAGATGTGAACGACTAAAACAAATGTGACATATTTTGATTCCCTGACTGCTTTTTGCAAGCATTGCCTCTAGCTGTGCTTCCTCAGCTAAAAACACTTGCACAGACACAAATAAAGCTCCATACAAAAGGTCTTCATCTTCGTCTGACTGAAACATATAGTAATGTTATAATACCACTGAACCTTCACTCTGCCAAAGCCCTCCTGAATATACTCAGTGTATTTAATCAGCTGAAGAGGGGACTGCTTATCTCCTTGCTCTTGTCATGGATAGTGTATTGAACATATCAGAGCGAGAAATGGGAATAGTTCATTATTTTCTAAGCCTCACAATGAGCCTGATGTATCTCATTGCAGACCCTCCACTGACAGCTCATTTTCCAGACAATCCTGGCATTCAGTTCACAACGCGGCAGGGCAAGAGAGACACAGAGGCTGAGAGAGGGAGAGGAAACACACAGGCAGAAGGAAAATAGGGCTCCGGATCTCTATTGCTTATTCATGACGCTGTGGCATGCTAGGTGTGTTAATAATCTCCGCAGAAACCAAGTGAATCGCAGTTGTTTGTTGAACACCTCGCAAAGCTGGGCCCCAATCAGCAGCAGATGGGAAAACAGGGGGATCAGGATGATCCCAGACAGAGGGAGGGAGATTAAGAACAGGTAATGTGCAGAAGTTGATGGGAGCTGAGTGTGTATTAAAGAGAGAGGAGAGAGTACCTGAATTTTAAATCTGTCTCTGTGTGTACACAGTGTATTGAGTGTGTGTGGTTGCAAGTGTGTGTCTATAAAGGTTAATCAGAAATGGAGTGGGGAAGAGAGAGACGAGGAGAAAGATAAAGAGATGGCACAGGAGAGAAATACTGCGGGTTGGTGGAAGCAGAGTGAAACTCAAGGAGCAGAGCTATTGCGATGTCTCCAGTCTGCATGCCTTTTTTGGTTCTGATTGATTCTGCTTCTTGTCCAAGGAACTGAGGCAGCAGGCATTTTTCTAACCGCACTATTGTGCTTTTAATTCTTTGGAATCACAGCTTGGACACAACCATTTCCCCACTGCAATACAAGCAAGAAGCAAGAAGATGTGGCTCCATGGCTGCAGGGACTTTAACCCCATTACTACTAAAGTAAAAACACTTTAGTGGTGTTTTGATTATTATTATTATTATTTTAAGTAACTTTTTCACATTACCAGAAATAAAACACCCTAGTTAAATTTCCTCTCACATGACATATATCTTGTCCAGAGGGTGTGTGGCACATCCGTCACCACAATACCACCAGTAACCTCATCATTTCCACTCAGCCACTACTTTGGCTGAACAAATTATGTTTTGTTGTTTCAGCACTGTATCAACAGCATACCCCTCCCTCTCTCCTTATATATGCTACTACCATGGTTAGCTTACACACACTTCTTAACTTTTTAAGTAGAACTCTTCACAGCTAATAGACACCTTTTTTTTTACAATGCTCTTTTTACCCAATAAAGTCAAATAATGCACAAACTTGCCATTTTCCTCGCAGAGCTGCTGTACACAAGCACATTAACACAACTGTTGGGTTGGATACCTTCCACTAGTACGCAGATGTCTGCCAAGAAGTAGGGAGACACAAAAAATATGCAAATGCTTTGGGAATTTTTTTTCTGTCTTTGCCAACACAAGGATCATATGGACACATTTCCAACCATAAAACCATTTTTAAAAAGTATCTGATGGATTATTGGATTAGCACAACTAATGTGTTACAAAACTTGTCACAAACCAAATGTAACTTCTCCTAACACTGTTACTTGCTAATCTTATTTTAATAAGATGATTTGGGAATGATAGGGACAAAGAGAGTTTTTATGGAAAAGGGATACGACTGATTGGCTTGAAATAAATTAAAGAAACTTAATTAAGGATGATGTGAATTGGCAGTGTTGGAAAGGACATGAGGAAGCATAGCATGGTAAAAAACCCAAACATTTTATGCTTCCTACTCTATTTCTGTGCTACCAGTCTGATGTGGGCATCCTGCCATAGACAGGTGATCATAATCTGAATACAATTTACTTCCCAGAGTGATAATCTTATCTATATGTGCTGTGGAATCAATATAACCAGAGGTTAACAAAGAATCCTCTCAAAAGTGGCATTTTTAATTTGTAAATCTCTGTACCATCAGCTGGTGCAGCGAGTGCAGAGGCTGTTGCACATACTCTTATCCTGACAGCAGAAAGCATCAGTGAGCCAGACCAGTCTATTTATCCTCTAAAGGTACTGTTATAGCGTCTTATAGATACTTTTTCCAAGGACAATGGCAGCAACAGACACAATGAGTAAAAGAATTTTCATAAAAGGCTAGTTTCTAGTATAGGGCAGAAAGAGGAATTTATACTGTATTAAGAGAGGATGTAAAGGCAGAATATTGTGGTATAAACCAGGACACAACATGATGAGGAAACTGGCTAAAGAAAAGCTTACTTATGTTGTTTTGTTCACAGTTGTGAATCGCACTGCTGCGTTAATGGTTGTGTTGACCAGCATCTTGGCCAGTTATGGTTTGGGCATCTAAATTTTCAGTTTTAGTGCAACTTAGGGAGCAGTAGAGTTGTATTAACTCTAATGGCCGCTATACAGCTGACAGACAAATGTTTACGATCCTGCTGGGGAATGCATCCTCAACTGATCAGCTAATTCCGTTTTTTCCAGATCTTCATTTTTGTGAATACCATTACAGCTTAAGTGAGCTGCTACAATATTTCTACCCTGAGGTTAGAAAATAGAAGATCTAATCCTCTGTTGACAATTCAAACTTGCAACCCTCTTTAACAAGAGCTTGACCTGTCTTGTTAATGAAATACTATGACAGTGAACTGCTACCATGTGGAGTAAATCGCTTGATGAGGACATACTATACACATAAACTAACTCAAAGGTGCCTCAGTGTGTGGTTGGAAGTGGGCAGGATAGTCACAGAGTGACTGCCAAAGCAAGGCTTGTATTACAGGGATCCCAGGATATCAGACACCAGGCGGCCTGTGCTCCCTCCAGGCAGGGCAAGTCTGGCAGCTGGCCCGTAGCCCAGATAGCTATAATCAGCTCTATTACCTGTAGCACTGATGCCCATTTAGGAGCCTTTATAGTGGAACTATGGGCTTCACAACAGGGATTAAGGATGCTGCAGAATTTAGGAAGAGCACAAATAGCATTGAGCAACACCTGCTGCACACACATACACATGGGGACACATTCATAACTAAACGCCACGCAGCGAGAAGGGAGAGATTTTCTGGGCATTATGTGTTTTGGCATAAAATATTTGTTTTATCGTCTCCCTTTTCTGTGAAGTACAAGATTAAAACGTATACACTGCTCTGTTTTAAAGCGGGGGGGAGGGGGGGGGGTCAGCTGTCTTCTGACAATTACATTGTAGCCTACAGTTTTCTGTTCAGAATACAAAGAGACATTTATCACTGCAGCTGTGGTAAGAGAAAGAAAGGAAACAGAGAGAGAGAAGAGTGGGGTGTATGGGGGTGAGGAGGTGGGGGTGTGGTCTCTTGTGCTGCAGCAATGTGCTTTTTTTAACCCTTATTACTTCCTTTGACATTTGATCACCCCCAACATCTACACAAATGCCTTTGTCATCTCCATCCTGGTTCTTATCTTGGCTTTCATCACCTCGGTTCTCCTGACAACATTATTACTCAAATAGAATATGAAGCTGAAATATGTAAAGTTATGTCGTCCTCCTCAGTTGTGGCAACAAAAAGGTTACTACCTCAGGCAGAGTGGTATAATATTTCCATATTTTCCTCTCCTCATGTATATTCAGTGAGAATGATTTATTCTTTAACATTTTTACAGCCACTGAAATGCAGGCGTTTTTTTTTCACAGTTATCCTGCACATACTGTAAAACTTATCATGGTGGAATGTGCTCATTGGATTTGTACTCCACAGAAGTTAAACGTAGGTTAAAGAGAAGTCATCCAAACCCCTTCTATCATTACTATCTTTCATTCACCAATTAGTGTCAGTGTTCCCCGCGCTGTCCCTCACATGACCTTGCAGAGATGAGCTCAGTATGTTGTAATTCAACGTTTTGAGTCAGTCTCACTAGTGGGAGGCACCTTATGGCTGCTGGTGACCCACATTATAAAGTATTGATGAGAAACTGAAGGCGCAGTGACAGAGAGGAGGAACCTGCTTGTCCACCAGTTTCCACTACACTGTTACTGCGTTTTGTCTGTCAACACACTTTAATATTGCACAACCTCTGGCGTTTTTGTTGAACCATTTGTTCTTTTTGTTTTGCTTCAGCCAGTAAAACTGCTGAACTAAACTGTGTGCTCTTTCTGAATCAAGATCAAAATTGTAATAGCCTGAACATTGCTACGGTAGTCAGTCTGAATTACTTTTTCCATGCACACGTTGTAATCTGCCTGTTTGGACTCGCTTCATTTGTGAGAAAGGTCAAGAGCCGAACAGGACCCAGAGTGCTGTTTCTACACTCTGGGATTGCTGGCGGTGGTGGATAATCAAATTAGGGTAAATTCATCACCATTAAAAAACATTCACAAAGGCCCTCCATCCTTCCATTGTGCAGCTAATAAGATCTTTGCTTTAGGCTACAACGTATCTTTCTGGGCATTAACCTAATTATCATATCGCATTAGTATTTTTTATGTAAAATCACATCAGTGTGAAACATGTAAATACTCCACAAACTCTAACATCTGCTTTAATATGTGGAGAACTAATCAAAGGAGAAAAAAGAAGTGACTTTCATACTGTTTCAACTATGTATAAATGAGTAAAAGATATTCTTCAGTCAGCGGGTGCATCTCGCCAACCAAATGTGACTTTTCTGTGTCCCCCATTTTTAAAAGGCAGGATGAAAGGTAATGGGAGAGGTAGGCTGTTAAGTTTAATGGCAGACAGGAAAACCTAAGAATGGCTCTTTTTAATGATGTGCCTCTTCTCATGCGGTCCTCGTTAAAGATGAGGCCAGAATGCTTGGAGAGGACAGGGGAGGACTGTGGCCGTGCAGACATAGCGTACCCCCACCCCCTGCCGTCATTGTCACTGACATCTGCAGCGGGGGTTCTTAGGTTTTCCCTGTGCTCCTTGTGCATTCAGCTCCTATTAGCATCAGAAAAATCCTGTAAATAAAGTGGTGATCTGGCCGTGACCCCCTTGTATCTGGAGCGCCTCCAGACTTCCCCATTCCTTCACCTCCCCCGCTGTACTCAACAAAACTAG
The DNA here is from genome assembly GCA_037177515.1 of Pseudomugil tenellus. Taxonomy (NCBI): domain Eukaryota; kingdom Metazoa; phylum Chordata; class Actinopteri; order Atheriniformes; family Pseudomugilidae; genus Pseudomugil; species Pseudomugil tenellus. The sequence continues at coordinate 14,441,259 of JBAMHX010000008.1, read as the reverse complement.
CTTGGATTTGCAGCTGAATGTCAAATCTGGTGTTTGGCTCTACCACAAGGTAGGTTGTTCCCCGTCTGACTCTTGAGGAAAGGAACCAGAGAATCGAGAGAAGTGAGGGAATTGGATCTTTGACACCTGTCACTTCCACTCTACTGCACCTTACTCCCCCACCACACATAAGGACTTTTCATGTCACAGCTCAGCATGTTATCATGAGTGGGCACAAGGCCTGAGAAATCCAATTACTACCACTGTGTCAGACCCCAGCCACCATACCTATGTATGCTGTAGTCATGTTCCTCAAATCAGAAAAGATGTGCCTATTAGTTCTTTCTCCTTTCTTCAGACTAGTCTCCAAACTCCATTTTAATCTGTGTGTCTCATGGTACGAGCTGCAGCTTTTCTCCTTGACTCACTGACAGTCCTCTCTACAGTGGCGGGCAGTTAACGCTGTGGACATTGGTTTTGACTGCGTTATATTAAGTTGTATCACGGTAGAGACCTCACTGTGGTGGATAATGGAGAACCTGGGAGAGAATCAGCATGCCTCCCAGATGCCAAACAGATTGGCCTTCGTGACAGGGCAATAGGAAATATGTTAGAAAGCATTTGGCCCAGTAGGTGTAAATCAAATGCATTTACACGCATTGGGGGGTGGCCTCGCTGTGTTTTTCTTATTTCTTTTTTATCTCCCTCTCATCCCTAAGTGACACCATCTATGTGGTTCAATGATAAAGAAGGGAGTTGTGTTTTTTTCCAAGCTTTGATCTGCTTTGCAAGGTGGCCCACTTCGTCTTACTGTACACTGAGTTATACCTGAGTTCTACATGTCACAATGCATACAATCCTAGTGTCCTATTTCCAGAGGTTGCTTCAAAAAAGACATAAGTGGTTTTTTTTTTTTTCAAAAAGTAGCAAAAAAGTAAAGGAACAAGGACACGAGAGAAGGAAAGCAGCATGCTGCCATGTCAGAGATGAGATGAAATGGAATATAAAACACAAAGTAATGGCTAACACAAAATGAACATGACTAAAAGGAGAAGCCACATTGTATTAATTATGTAAGGATACATTTTTTAGCCAAAGCAGTGGTTCACAGTGGGAGGAAATCCTTAGATATTGGTTAGCTGAGCAGTGTGTCATCCATAGTTGTGTCTGTGCAGTGGCGACCACTTAAGTATTGCTTTTCTAAGAGCAAAGTAGCACTTAATAAGAGAAGAGAAAAACTGATAATGGGAAATGTGTGCGCAGATGTAATGGTTTCTGGGTCAAGACTGTTTATTGATTCTTTTAAATCATTTTTTGAATGATTATGAATTGTTTAAAAACATTAAATCTCTTCCATCTAATATGATTAGTTGTTAGTTGGGGTGAAAATGTGGGTTTCCATTGGATTGGTAAGGAATGTTTGGATTTCACAAATGGCACTAAGCCTTATTTTACATCACTTTGTGTCAAATTAAAAGTGTAGTTTATATTTTCTCTACAAAGATTACAGAAGCTGTCACACTTATGTATGGGGCAATAGTCCATTAAATGCCACTCCCTTGTGGCATTTCTTGACACTTGGTCATGTCTTGGTCATGAACTGACGCCACTTGATGAACTGACCCCAGTTTTCCCCTCATAGTTGTGACATCAATCATCAGAATCCACAGTGGTGCCATTCTTAAATCAACTCTGTTTTTCCTCCATCTTCGTGCACTTTACAGGCTTTCATCTTCCCCCCAACCCTGTTCATGGATGTAATTTAAGTGTCTGTTTCTGCCCCCTTGCTTCTCCCATACTCAAGGGTTTAGGAGCAAATTAGCTCGCCAGCTCGGTCAAGCTTAAACACAGAAATACGACATTTGTTCCAGTGTATTTAAGGATGTCCTCTGCTGATTCTTTGTAGGGGGAACGAGCCGAGCTGAGCAGACAGCAAGGCAGAGGCAGGCGGGCGGGCAGGCAGACAAGCGGACAGGCAGGTCCGGCTGGCTGCCCGCAGCCTTCTGTTCTGCATTTTGGGAACACATTATGTTGCCGTTGGGGAGGCTTGAAGAGTTTAATTTGAAGCTCATTGTTGGAAGTGCAATACAGAAGCTTTTTAAATGTGTTTATTGTGCAATTCTCTTGAAACACACCACATCCCAATCAACATAGTCTTTGTAATATGTAGGTAACACGTTCTGTTATTCATTTAATCCGTTTTAACATAAATAAAAAAAGCTACAAAACACATTTATTATATTTCACTTACCAAAGTGTTGCAGTGTTGAAAAGTTCAACACACTCATGAAGACCCAGAAAGCAATGACAATATGGAGAAATTTTGATTTATGTAAAGCTTTTTAAAAAGCTGGTTATTGCCAGTTATGCAAATGTTTTAACAAAAAGTGCTCCTCCAATCAAACAGATTTACTGTTCCGTCAAAATTTCTTTATAAATTTATAATAAATTCTATCCTGCAAGTCGTTTCATCTATAAAATCCTACTTTAGCTGGAAATGGATCAAATTATGTGAACAAGGTGTTCTCAAGTTTCAGCTTAATTTGTACTGTAATTGCATTCTTTTTCATTCTCTTTCTTACATATTTTAACATAATTGTCTCTTTAAAGCACTCCAAACTCAAAGATGAGTTTTCTCTCATGAAATTCATCACTGAATTACATTAACAGATTAGTTTTTTCTGTCAACTGTTTTATATGGTCTCAAATTAATCTAATTTACTACCATGCAGTCATAATGCTGAATTCTTGTCCCAATTTAAAGCAATATGGTGGAAATCTTTAATGTTGCAGAAGAAAGCACAAGTTAATTTACAATTTGTAGTTATTGGCTATATGTAAGCCCATACTGATAAAACTGTACTTAATGACCCTCCTTTCCTAATTATATCATATTTAGAGGCAAACAAAATGCAATATGAGACTTGAATCTGCATAATCTCATCCAAAGATCATATAAAACATCAATAATCTTACAAGTGTCTGTATAAGTAATTATACACACGGACAGTTACTTGACACAAAGAGCAACACTTTGACATGATCCGTGTGGCCTGTTGATACTGTTAATGAAGCATTTCTATGTCTAGAAAGGGGCGCATGCTGGAAGTGTGTCATTTTCTCCACTGAATCTCGGCATGTTGTTGGACTGGCAGCATGGTTGAACAGTTGGGAGCTTTTCTGGCAGAGATGAAACTGGCCTTCCCACAGGCTTTCTGGTGTTCTGCTGCCACATAAGTGCATTGTACTGGTACTGGAGCCTGCGTTGAGAAGCTCTCTGCTACCAATTTAACACAGTTTAGCCTTGTGCAGCCATGCTTATCTCTTTATGCCTTTCTGCCTGGGTTAAATCCAGTTCACAGTGCCTGTTGAGAGAGTTAAATGGTCACTGGCTCATGTAATGTATGAAAACCAGGGCATGAATTATGACATTGACTGGTGTTAAACAACAATAGACCAGCACTGAAAAACCTGCCCCTTTCTGTGTTCCCTATGACATGATATGAGGGAAGGGTAATGCTTTTTGAGACTGAAAAACTCTTACTTGGACTCTTTGACTCTTATGAGCCAGAGAGCTGGCAGAATAGGGTGTGAGAATCCTTTCAGGAAAATATCATTTGTTGCCTGGGGAGTAAAACTAGCCCACCCACGTATGTCATCATGACAACCCGTTCACATCGTTTCCACTACATCAGGCAGTCCATTGGCTAGTCGTCCTGCTCCTGAACAGAACAGTACTCTGTGATGACACAGTGATTTATAAACAGCATAGCTATTGCTTCTTTCTTTTCTCCTCCCGCTGCTGTTACACAGCTGTTAAGCAGATGCTGTTTGTACCAATTTAGAAGCTACCGCATTGTTTGTCAACACCAGTTTGGAAATTCATTCTTTATACCAGGGCACTATTGTCTAATGCACTGGTTTTACTGGGTGAGGGAGTAGCAGGGGGGAGAAGATGAACAGTGAGAATAAAATTTGAGTTTTTTCCTTCACTCTTTAATTTCACTTTTTAATCCAGTCTGGTAAATTATAAGCAGGCTAGATCAGGTGACAAAATGCCAGACATTGCACACTGCTGAGTGGATCAGACAGGGAATTTATGTTTGATAAACTGACTGCTGCTAATGCTGAGAGTCAGAACAAGCTACATGAAGTCCTGACTTTACCAACCATAAGACGGCACTAACAAGGCTGACCGATATGTCTCGTACTCTCAACAATTTGTATTTGATGAAGAGAGATTTTAAATACTTCTGCTCAGACAGACAGGGATGAGAGGAAGTGATACTTGTATGAGAGATTCATTTAATTACATCAATATATGTGAGAGAGCAGTACTGATTAGACAGGAGAAGAGGACAGAAGGAGGAGAGCCATAAAGGACGGCCGTGTGCAGGGAGCTGTGAGGGATGAATCTCAGGGTTTCAGGGGGATAGCTTGATGTGACTGAGCCAGATGCTGTAGAAAGAAGGCGAGGACTCAGTGCTGTGCAGAGAATGATGGCTTATGTGGCGCAGTAAGGGTGCCCCTCTACTGTTTGTAAAAACAAGACCATCACACTCCATCTTGCCACTCCCGCAGGAGCCAAGCCTCCAGGCTGATTTATGGCCCACAGACTGAATTGGCTGGCTGGGATGACAGCAGTGCTCGGACTCTCCCTAGTGAGTAGTGTAGGAGGCTGCTTGGCTGAGCTTCCAGCCTCAGCTGGCCGTAGAGCTTTCCTCAGATAGGACAGACTAGATGTTAAGCTCCATTTGCAGAGTTAGGCTCAGCCAGGACTAAGTCCGTTAGGCCTTAAATGCGTTTTCTACTCCTTGCAGCAAACAGATTTGATTATTTTCCCCTCCCCTGTGATAGTTTTCATCAGTGTCTGCATCACAGACTCCATCAAGACTCTGTAGTAACAATTTAGATTTAATCAATCTTTGCCATCTGACTGCCAGGATGGAAAATTAATATGGAGTGCAATTAGAAAACAGCCATCTCACTGTCAAAGATACCTCCAGAATATCAAAACCAGAGTAAGAAGAACAACAATATGGCAGAAAATATAGTAAAAACCTTCTGCAGACCATGCAGAAATAGTAGTGTGTTGACTGGCCCCTAAAGAGGAGTGAACTGTTGTCACAATAACTCTTGTTGTTAATTAGGGGCTTTTTAGTCCCATTTTACCACAAACGGATGGTAAATCATGAATTTGGCCCTGCCAAAAAAATAAATAAAATAAAATAAAACCTACAATGCAGCAAAATTGATTTTTTGTTGATTTTTTGTATATCTTAAACTGCTTTTTTACATTAATCTCACCCCAAAAGAAATTGACAACAAAAGTATTTTTTTATTATTGTGAATTTGTAATGATAAATGGCCATTTAAGTAGAATAATTTGAATTATTGAATATTTGATATTTTTGATTAGGGCTAAAGATGATCTTAGTAAAAAAATTGAAAAAATATTAGTATGTAATTGTTTTATGATAGTTTTTTAAATGGGGGTATGTTTATCCTACAACAACCTGAAAGGATAGTAATTGAGATGTTCTGTAAATGTAGTAATCCTCACAGTGCAGTGGAAACAGGGTCAAAATGTATAAAGAGGGTTCATGTGTTCTACTTTAATCAACAACAACAGAATAACTTGTCAGAATATATTTGATCGTTTTTACAAGGCATTGTAATAGCAGTTCAAAACCAGAGACAGACAGGAAACAACAGGAAGTCAAAGAGAATCTGCAAACTGTAGGACCAGAGAAAAGTATATTTGTTTCAAATTGCTCCAAATTGTTGTCTTTCATAGCTTCTATGCTGCAAATAAAATTCCAATTATACTCAGTTTTTTTTAACAGAAATATATATTTTCATGTGACAAACAGAATCAGGACATTTATTGTTACTGCCACAACAAAACTGTCAGTGTACAGAGAGGAAATACAAAAAGTAGTTAAAGCCAAAAGTGGCAGATGTTCTTTGTAAAATGATTTATCGTGCCACACTGCTGCTCCACATTCTTTTTGGGTTTCATCTGTTTTAAAACTAAACTGACTGAATTGGTTCATACTGCAGGTACCCATGGCCTTGTGGTTTCAGTTGAACATCCAGCATGAGGTTTTTTTTTGTCAAATGAATCTGAGTCTAGACAAACTGGAACTCTGCAACCCTGCTTCTGGTCCTCCAGTCTAGGTGCTTACTCTCATTTTGTAGGATTACATCAAGGTTGAGGCTGCATGTGCTACTTTTGGAAGGATAAGCACCTGTTTCCAACCGTGGTTCCACGTATTAACCAAACAGGACACTGCGTGAAAGCTTTGGCAGTTTAACAGAGAGTTGTTTTTTCTTTAAGAGTTCATCCCTTAGCCTTTGTGTTAGAGGATTTCAGTCTTTTGTTTGCAGTTTCCTTTCTCTTTTTTTTTTCCAACATTAGCAACCAAGAAGGTATTGCCTGCAGCTGTATATGTAGGAATAATGATATCCACTCATGCATGAGGGTAAATGGAGCAACAAGCTAGGAAGGTTGGTGAACCAAGCTGCAGCTAAAGATTTGTCTGGTATAGGTTAAAATTCATACTTTTTACTTTGATTGAGAGGAAGAAATGAGTCTGAATCTGTTGCTGGCTTGCTGTTAGGCTTCAGATGTAATGGCACAGAGTGAGTGGGTTTGCTCCCTGTGCTGATGCAAAGTGATGCTATTCCAGGTAACCACAAACAAAAAAACCTGGACAGCAGTATCAGGAGGATTTGGCTCTTGCATTTGAAGGGACAATATTTATTATTTCCCAATGCCTACACATGTTGAAAGGGCTTCTGTGTGCCACCACAGGCCTTTTGACCTTCTCTCAGTATTAAAGTGCAGTATGTCTGATTTGATGGCAGCGGTTTGCTTTTTTAGACCCAATTGCAATTAGATTGCATTGTATTCTGAATGCACAAGCAGCATTCAAACCCCCACATTAAACTTCTCTCAGTAATTAATAGGAACTAAATCATCAATTGGAAATGATCCCGGTGACATCCTGCTCTGTTCTGTACTTTCAGTGTGATCCTAGAACTGATTGGCAAGCTTATTTTACTGACTTTTCCTGATGACTTTGAATGTACAGTCCCAGCAGGAGGTGCCTTCACTGCCTTCTATTCTGTACTTGTTGACTTTCAAACCTAAGTGCTGCTGTAAAAGCCTTTGATTCATCTCCTATCATTACAGTTGGATCTTTTTTTTCTTTTAATAGGAAGAGATTATGTCTTGTCAGAGGTCAATGGCCTTGCACTTTTTTTTTATTTGAATTTCTCTCAGCGTTTTTTTTTTTTTTTTTTTGTCGGTCTTTCAGAGCAACATCTGCGTTTTATGAAGCTCTGAGCAGAGGCAGGATGTGTGATGGTTAATAGCACTTGGCTTTCGTAACAATGCCATTTACAACCCAGTTGCTCTCCCATACACCTCTAAAGAAAAGTGGAAAAAATGGCTTTCACTGCATATGCATGCACCACTAAGCTGAGAACATGAAACTTGTGTGTATTTCTTTGTGCCTCAAGGCTTTTCATTCCTCAGAGAGGGCTTTAGGCTATAGAAATAAGTCAAAGTGTTTAGAGGAAATTGCATTCATCAACAAGATGCTTGCACATTTTTAATCAGGGGTGAAAAATATTGGCTTTGTCAAATGTGCCAGAATAAAATTGGAGAAATTTTAAAATGTATTTCGTATACACAGATTATATATATATATATATATATATATATATAGTATATTGTCCGGCAGCTGTTCCGACCAGTCACCAAATTACATTGCTTCAGCTATATATATATATATATATATATATAAGAGAGAGAGAGAGAGAGTTTTGTGTGTGTGTGTTCGGTGTGTAATACCATCTTTATTGTCAGAACTCTTTTAAATGCTTTAAATTAACAAATTCAAACCAGTTTGATGAGATTTTGCAAAGTTCCGGATGTTTGGAGCATGCAGACACACTTTCGTTATATTTATTTATTTACCTTTTATTATGAGTTGTATTCTTTGTACCTTATAAATAATTTTTGTAGTTACTTTATTATTAAATTTTGATTGTGTATTTATTCAAAATCCTCAGCTTATTGCCGTTTGTCTCCATGATTGCAGCCATTGTTATTACCTGCTCCAATCAGCACACATTCACAAATGAATGTATATACCAACTAACATGGGTGAAATAGTCATTTTTTTACAGCGTTGTGCTTTTCAGTTTCATCTGAAACTGTATAATTATCCCTAACAAAGAAAACATGGTGGAATCATTTGATATTTTAAACTAGATATTGATATATTAAACTAGATGTTGATATAAGTTTGAACTGTGGACTATATGTCATGTGCTGTTGAAGTAAACTATACCATGAAAGGAAACACATCAGCACTTTGTACTCAGACTCGAGCAGTTTTTCATCCCCTTTAACCACTCATGTATTTAGTTACCATGTTATATGTCGGTCCCATCAGATTATACTTTATGAGAGACAGCTCTGGCATATTTGCCCCTGAAAAGCCCATCTCCAATCTTATATATTGATCCCCAAGGCCTTAGCAGAGGTGCCTCTCATGAGTGCAGAAAAGAAGGGAGAAAAACAGATCATTAGTGATTTTAATTAGGTGATCTGTCAGGCAGCGATTGCCAGATGTAAGCGTGCACATTTGGGTCGATCACTGTCCTTCTCACAATCCCTTCTTGTCATCGTGGGCCTTTGGAATGGAGGATGGGCTGCTGTGTGAAGTGAAACAAGCAGTAAGGAAGCACAAAAATATGTCATTTTGTATGTGTGTGGCAGGTCCTCTTGTGGAATGCACTGTAGAGCTGCAAAGCAAGACTTTGGAAAAGAATCTGTTCTATTTTCTTCTGTTGTAGCTTTTGAAATGTATTTTTCTGATGTGCTATAAATCGGATATGATCTTGAGGGAACTAATCTTTAAATTTTGAGGACATGCAATATAAATTACTCCTCTCCTGATTGTCAAAGTGTACAAGGAGTTTGCAAAACACACAAAAACAAAATGACATAATTTGTATTTAATTATGGGGACCATAATGCCTTTTTTTCAGATGATTATTTAAAAATGTTCTTCAAAATTCTTCCCCGAACACAACAACACAGTTATACAGACTCAGACAAATCTTTTTTTCACTCCAGCGTTAAACATCATTACATATTTATAACTCGGCGCCAGATGACAGAGACAGAGAGGGAGTGGGATATGAACCAGGCAGCAACACCGCAACTCGTCTGGTGTCTTTCTCTGAGATATCTGATTGCACTGTTTAAACTTGCCTTTTATCTAATGTTGCTGAAGAGAAAACCCAATTATACAAAAGCTGCAAATGGACTTTTGATTTAACAATGCACAATTTAATTGCCACATTAGATGTGCCCTAAACATCCAGCCCCAGTTATTTGTGTGTGGTGTTAAAGGAACTGCACTCACAAGTAAATGTAGATGGGCTGCACTGAGAAAGCAAATCATTCAGAAATATCCGAGTGGGACTGTTTGAAAAAAAAAAAAATGTAATCCATCATTTTCTTTTAAATCAATTTCCTTTATAACCTCATAATAGGTTTGAGACATAAATCAAATGATCACCATGTGGGAGAACTATGATTTTTTGGAAATTAAGCTTATTTTTCAGACTAATGGAACAATCTATTTTTCCTTCTTTCTCTTTCCTTCCTCAGATCCCAGTGAGGGTTTTCACTGCCAGGACGAATGCCGCATCCTTGGTCACTCTGATCGCTGCTGGATGCCACGTGTACCAATTCCGGCACGTGCCAAGTCACCCGAGCATGCCCGCAACGTCATTGCTTTGTCCATTGAGGCCACCACCGTCGATGTGCCACACTATGAGGATGGCACCATCAAGAGAACTTTTGCCACCTTTGGCAAAGATGGGTCTGAGGATGTGGAGCGGGGAGAGATAAAAGGAAAACGGACTCAGGAGTCTCAGGTGTGTAGCCCCAAGGCCAATGGAGGGGCTGTTCGTGAAGCTGGCAATGGGCGTGAGGCTACCAGCCCCATTACTTCCCCTGTGCACTTGAGGAGTCCTGTTTCCAAGCCATCATCTGCCTACAATACACTGAAATGTCGCGACGCAGAGCGAATTGCCAACCATAGCCTGTTGCGGCAGCCGGAAGGGAAAGACAGTGAGCCGGCTGTCAGGGAGCTCACACTTCTCCAAGATGGCAGAGACAAGGAATCTCCCAGCAGCAAACGCCTGAAGGACATTGTGCTTTAGCAAGCTTCTCAAACACACCAACATGCGTACAAATATACAATGTAAGCTCATATATATAT
>JBAMHX010000008.1:14420212-14430875 GCA_037177515.1 Pseudomugil tenellus | reverse complement strand
TCGCAATAGCTGTGTGTGGACAGAGACAAGTCAGGCTGTGGACGTGTAGACATTCCGATTTGCAGTATACAGAATTCAATGTTTGGGAAGAGGATAATGAACTGTAGTATACTGCAGCTAGTTGTGTGCCCAAGCCCAGGTAGTGGATGTGGCTTTGTTGTAGTCGCAGTACTTTTTCCTTGTTTGCTTTTGTTTTGTTTTCAGTCTGCGGTGAATGAACAGGCAGGTTACTGTTGACTGCACGGACACGGCCAGTGGAGCTCTCCAGCTCTTGCGCCAAAGCAGGACATTACATGTTTGGACACCTGAGATGCCAATTCATACGTACAGTTAGGCCTTTTGAACTACTTTTGTATCACAAAGTGACATTTGCCTTCTTTTGGTTTTGCAGTCAATTTTAGCTGCCAAAATCGCTCTTTGTTCCTTTGTATAGTGAGCTCTGTCACTGTAATAACCACAGATATACACAGGATTCATCTAAATATATTGTCAGTTCTTTTCTTAAGCATTCAGGACAAGGAACAAGAGGCCTCTCTGTCTCATTTGCCCCTTATCCCTGACTGTTAAGAGAAACCTTCTCTGCTTTTCCCCGAGGGACATCACAGTGTCATCGGACTGTGAGGTCTTTACAGTATTTATATTTTATTACGGATGGAGCTAAATGAACTCTCTAGCTGCCAAGCTGCTCTGAACACTGGAATTGGGACACACATATCTCTGTGTTCAGAATGGGTCGTATGAAAAAAAGAAAAGAAAATACTTCTTTTGAAATCTCCTGTGCCCAAGCTTTGATTGTAGCCAGTGGAGCACAAATTAGAGCTTTGTGCTTTGGTCTTGTACTTTTTTTGACTTTTGACTATGGGGCTAGGATAGAAGGGATCGTCACTCATGTCTTGCTATGTGAAACTCTGTATAGGGTTTACTATTATCATTTTTAATAACCTGTTGTTATGTGACAATCCCTTTAATGTTTTGTTTCAAGAGAAAAAAATGAATAAACATTGGTGTTCAACTGAAGCTACAGTAGCGTTTGTTACACAAACACAAAAATAAAAAAAACATATATGCCAAAATATATTTTATAAATAATTTAAAATGTAAAATGAGAATATTTAATGCTGTGTAGTTATTTTATGAGTAAGTTATACTTGAAATTAACTTGCTTTTGTTCATTTGTTTGCTGCTTTTATATTGAACCTGATTTGTTTTGTTTTTTTGTTTTGTTTTCTTTTTCTTTAAATTTCAGAAATGAATCTGGATTTTTTTTCTTTACTGTGTGATCCCTGGCAACCGTTGACTTGCAGTCTACCTTGTTGTAAAGAGTTTCTTATTGGTCAGTTCTTGTGCCATCCAGTTTCTGTGTGGGCTACTAGAAAATGTTTAAAAAAGACAAAAAAAAAAAAAAAAAAAGAAAAAGAAAAAAAAAGGAAAAAAAAGTGATTTCAGCACCAACATTAATGTGTCAGTTCAATGAGCTTAGAGTGAGATAGAAAAAGAAACCACAAAAGATTTACACAAAACCATACAGATTGCAGGATGTTGCTCAATCTTAGTATCAAAGGAGGAAAAAGAACAGCTTCCAGGGTTCTTCAGGCAATAACTGGGTTCCACCTATATGTTGGCTCATTGTTTGACCCAGTTGAGTTCAAACAAGCTTCTTTTCAGCTTCAACTGAGGGCATTCTGACATGCAGACTGACTTTAGTCAGCACTGCTGTCACCCTTTGCCATCTGTGTTCAGCTGATCTCAAAGGTGAAGTTGAGATCACAGTGGCAAAAACAGGCTCTCCCCTCCTGCAAGTACCACACGACAGACTGGGTGGAACCGTGTTTGAGCAGAGGTCTTAGAAGAACCGTGTTGCACATGGGCAATGTGGTTTGATGTTGCTTTGCAGTAAACAGTATGTACAATGTGGAGATATATGAATGAAAATGGACAAATTGCATACAACCAACTAGATCTTGTAGCTGAATGTTTTGCTGGTCTCACCCATGGCTTCTGGCAACATAAAAATCAGAATAATCACTGAATGTATACAGCAGCTTATAATTAAACTATTAAATGTTCCCTGCTTGGTTTCTTTGTTTTTATTTGACACAAATGACATTAGATTTAAGTAAAGAATTAACACAAAAGCTTTGTTTACACAAGGCTTAGAATTCAGTCTAATCAGTCAGATTAATTTTAATCAAATCTCACAAACCAGAATAGAAAGTGAGGACAAATTACCTTTCTGCAACCCAAGAAAGTTTGTATTGCAGCTCCTATTAATGCTAATGTTTACATGCATTTATATGCATGTCTAGGACGTAAATGTGAAATTTATAAATGTTTTAATTAGAAAATAAATGTATCGTCCATTATTACATTGATAGTATCCTGAAAATAGCTCATTGACTGATATTGTAAAAAATCCTGAAATTTACAGTTTCTTCTGAAACTGGCTAGATAATTACACCATAGGTTGCAGATCGCACTTGGAACAGCCAATCATGGCTTTTTCGCAACAAAATAAGGAAAAAACACTTTTTAAAATGCTTTTATCTGTTTCTGAGACTTGTAACCTCACGTTTAGTTTAAATACTGCTATGTAAAAAAATTAATTTGTATTAAATATTATTTTTGAATATGTGTGCTTTAATGAATGAATTAAGGAAGTATTTACCCCAGTCATTTGATCCAAAGGGAATGAGAGGAAAGGGCAAAAGTCATGCAGGCATGACTCAGACATTTTTGTTTATACGCAAAAGAGTAAATATTGTGAGCCTGAGGTGCAGAACTAATGTCCATGCAACGTGACTGCCTTGATAAAATGATATCTAACAGAACAGATTGGGTGAATATGTTTAAGTTGTTGCTAACAAAAAAAAAAAAGCAAACCTTAGCAACATTATGTAATCTTAACTGAACTGGGGCATCTGGGTTGGAGTCAGCCAGGTTTACCTTTGCTACAGACTTTTTTTTCAGTTTGGAGGGCTCAGGTCTGGTGATTTTGCGTCATGATGTGGTCCTGTTTGCTTTGTTGGATTGTATCTTCAAATTTCACTGGAAATCAGTAAAAAAAAAACAAAAAAAAAAACAAGACATAAATAAAGCACTCTTGTTCTCAGAATGTTTGTTCACAAGTGAGGGGATAAAGCTGGAGACTGACAAGTAGGTTTATATACACCATCTGCAGTGAAGCAAACTCTGCATCTAGGTGGTGTGGTAAAGAAGGAATGTAGCCAAATGCCACATTTCTTGACTTACTCTATGCCAGGTTACTCATCTGGTATGGTTACATGATGCTTTTAATTCAAAATTATTTATTCCAAATGAACTAATTCACATCTTGTTATCACGTTTATTCACAATATCTTTATTCCAGAGTGATGGCGGAAGTGACGTAATCACCCAATCGGTACTACACAAAGTCTTGCTGTTTTTAGCCTTAATGGCTACATGGAACACGATTTAATATAAACCGTACATGGGGCCATTCAGGTCCTACGAGAGCCGAAATCCAACAGGTTTTCTATGCGTCCATGCTCTAACACACTAGGCCCCGTTTACATGGGCCTTTTATTCCTCTTAAATTCCTAATAAAGCTTAATTCCGCTTTAAACAGAGGAAAAGGAACCATGTAAACACCTACTTAAAGGTGTAATTGACGATACGTAATTAAACTTGATTCAGAATAAAGTGTCTGGTTTTTTCTCATTTTAAAGCAGGTTTTCTATTCACTTTTGCTGGATTTGACCCACGATTGCTATTCGGATTCCCATTGGACTGATGCTCTGGTTCTGACCCTTGCCTTCCTGCTGGATCCCCATATGGACTCCAGTTTAGTTCCCAGCCAGTGTCTGGGACACCTCAAGTTACGTCAAATCTGATGACCTGTTAAATTCTATCTGTCTGAGGTGTCCTTCATTACAGACGGCTAGGCTAGCTCGCTGTGGTAGCATATTGGTCGTACTGTTTGTGTCGTTTATCAGTCTCGTACAATTCTTACACATAGTTTTAGTCTCGTCTGTAGTTTTATTGCCATTTTCATAAGTGAACACAGGAAAGCCAAAATGCTGCCACAATGCTGATTTCAAAGTAGCAGAGGCATCCTCTATTTCAAAGTTGCTTGATGTTGCCATGCTCCTTAGTGGCACTGCAATTCACAAATACAAGATGCAATCACGTCCAGGTCAAGTGTGTCAGATTACGTACTTTGCGCACTCTACTTTACATATTTTGCATACTGTTCGTCTGGAAGTTCATTTACAGGTCTTTGGTGGTCGATTCATTTATTTTCTACATTGATTGACGTTTTAATAGGTTTGAATTTATTTTCAACCGATTCACGAAGCATAAATTCCGAACAATCATTGTTCAAACATAATAGAAATAAACATGCCAGATGTGTGTAATAGATGAGTTGGTCACAAAGGTATGATATACATGGGAACCCTGTGGTTGTAAGGCTCATTCGCAGCTCCATTTTACTCACCTACATTTTATATAGAAAAGTTCAAAGTAATGCATAATGTTTACCATTTATGGGGTATGGTTACCTATATAAATGTATGCCAAAACCTGAAATATATGCAGATAAACTCCTATTGAAGATGTTACAGTCTTTCACATTCATACGGCGACTGTCTGAAAGTAAAAAGATTGACAAATATGAGTCTCTCCTAATCTAACTGAACATGTGATTTCTCTTACGGTTGCTTCATTGTTTCTTAAATGTAACATTTCATGGTGTTCATGAGTAGATTTAGGGTATCCATGAGCCATACTAATGACATAGGGATCAGCTCATTAGCAAAGAGCGTCTGAAAGGGTTAGGGAATGGAAACATCTTTGTGTAAATAAAAATGACTTGTAGATTTAAACATACTGAGACCCTCTGAGGAAGAAGTTCCACTGAGAGTGTCAATAATAATGATCATCATGAGAGTACATTAAATTATAATGTTTGGGTGACAGATGATGATGGCTCATGCAAACACACATACAGACACCATCTTAGAATCTTATTGACACACCTCCTAATGAAAGGAGGAAATTATATACCGTAAAGCAAGTAACAAACACGGACACTTGTACACTTATCCTTTTTGGTAAATGTTTATCTTTACCATTCTTCCAGGTCTTTATCATTCTTTATCTTTATTATTCTTTACCATCATTCCAGAGCAGACATTTGGGAATTTTACAGCAAGTTAGGTCAGTATACGCTAATTATATTTTCACATATCTATAATATCCAAATGTCTCTCAAAGCATTTACATGAGGCAGCTGTAATTATGACAATCATTCTGCAAGTAGTCAATATTCACAGCCAAAACTATGATGTCATTAAAACAACAGATCCCGCTTAAAATATGATTTTTATAATCAACTTTGAATTGAAAGGTCTATGTAAAAAGTTGAAAAGCAAAACAGAGCCTGATTCTTTTTCTCAAGTCGAGAGCATTTTCAGTGACATTTTCACTCAATAAAGGCTCCACTATTCACCTCCGTCTGCAGACAGCAGATATTTCTCTTGAGTAAGTTTGGATGGGTTGATAAAAAGGAGAGAACAGATGTGGAACAGGACACATTCCAGCACTAGAAAGAAAAAGGAGCAAACAAGTGAGGGGAAACAGCCGCTCTCTCTGATAAGAAAAAGAGTCTGGCTTCATTTCTATAATTAATTTGCCATTCCCTCTATACCCCCTGGTTAAGCCAACATGAAAGCTGGTCTGAAAGCGCACTTGCTATCATATCCATTAGTCTATAAGGAGGATCTTGTTTCTTCCAGCTAAGTTCTCTTCTCATGGGCAATACCACTATTCCTTCTCTGCCATACTCATATGAATAACTCATGTCCTTTCAGCAGTGTTTAGACTCCTGGGTTTTCACAAAAAACTTGTCCGAACAAAAGGTACAGTCCAGCATATAACTGAAGGGCAAAATTCCATGCTTTAACCTTAAAAACGGACTAATCACACAATACTACAGTTGTATTTTAGTATACATATATAGTATTTAGAGAAACTGTCTTTTCCTGCAACTCTGTGCCAATCCCAATTTACAATGCAGAAAGTTATTGAACAGCCTTATGTCTATGCATATTTAATTACCATTTATATGTGTTGGTCATGTAGAGCATCCTGCATTGTAGTAAAAGTTATACCGAAGGTTACCAGGACACACAGCCCATTAATATCATATTAATGTTTCAGTCATCATGGTGTAAAAGAAGGGGCTGGATTGGGGGGCGGGAGGCAATGAAAATGCTTTATTTCGGACATTAATGCAAATGAATGAAAGGTACAGCTTGTAGCTTTATGTTTTCTCGTCAAAATTTGTTGCCTGTTCTCTTAAGTGAGATCCAACCTCAACCAACAATCCTCTTTTACCAATCAGCCACACTGATAACTCCTGCTCTAGTGACCTCATTCTATCAAAAGGCCTTGCAGCTGGTGCAGCCTCATTATGACCAACAACTCTGCTCATGAACCTCTTGTGGAAGTTCACCGTGGGGATTAGGTGACAGCTAACATGTCTGACACACTGAAGTCATTTACTGAAAACTTGCCAGGAAATCTTTTGCAATTGTTTAGAGTCTGAATCCCACACAAAGAAAAATGTACAGAATAAAAGTGCAATCAGCTGATTTAATATTAAATTGTAAATTTAGGTATAAAGTTGCTTCTGTTTGCAGCAGCTGAAAGTATATTGGTATAGTTGCAGATGTCTTGTGATGTTGAAGCGGGAAAGTCCAGCGAGACCAATGGCAGGATAGGTTTCTTTTTTTTTAACTACAAAAAACTATCCACATGTCATACTTTTTTTCTCTCTATTCCTTTGCAGTTCCTAAGATAATTTTATTTCAGGCATGCAAATGAGACACTTTCTGTATTGAAAACTGCCATCTTATCCTGGCAGAATGTGTTGATTAGGCCAAATTGTAGCATTCAATAACCAGTATGCCAAAAGTAAAAGGAGAAAAGCAGAATGCCAAAAATATTAAGCTGCTGATCCTATTCAGAAAAAAATATCTACACTTTCCAGTTCACTGCAACATGCAGTGCATACTATCCATCAATGGAAGCCATTTCACACATGGTCATTATCCTTTAATTTTTTCCCCTAAAAAATAAACAAGTGAAGTGCTCGAGACTTCTAAGGCAATGCAAAGAAAAATAGCTCAGCATGACACAAAAACTCCTTTTACTTTGACCTCCAATCTTTGATAGTCAAAAATGAAATGTTTCAAAAACACTCATTTTATTAGTTTTTGGGCTATTTCCTAGTCATATATTCACACCCTCTATAGGTCAGCTACCAAGTAGATAATGGTCATTCCTCACATCCGCACATTTAAATAAGATGATTATCATAACGGAGAAATCAAAATTACCCTGAGATGAGTTCCCCTAGCCTTGTGTGTAGTCTAACATCACACCTGCAAACATGTCGATCTGAACCTGGATAGTAATTTGAATCCTTGGTGAATTCAGACTTTTTCTTCACTGTGGGTGACAAGTTCAGGTTTTGCTGCAGTCACAGTCATCTAAAAGTGTTGTGCTCAAAGGATAAGATATAAGTTCAAAATCCATACTCTGCAGTCAAAGTTTTTTTTGGAGACTCACAGAGATGTACTTTTTCCCATCAAAAGGCCTCTCAGACTGAACAAGAAGAATAACCTTTTGTTGTAGGTTTATATTGTGTTGAGGAGGTTCATCTTTGTCACAGTGGTCATTGCTATCAGTAAGAAGACTGATTACCCTTTATATCACCCCGCCAGAGCTACATATCTAATAGGCCTGGCCAGTAGCCACTTCCTTTTGTGGTGGTCACAATGGAACTTTGATCGCCATTGAAATGAGTGGCTCAAACAATAGTCTACACATACTGAACACTGCTGAAACCTCAGCGAGATGAAGTGCAGTGTCTGCCACATTCCCCCAACAAGCTTTAATTGGAAGTGATACTAGACAGATCATATCATAACCATTAGTGATGCCCTGATAAAAACTGACCTGGGAGCTGCTCTGTAAAGCCTCTTTGTCTGAAAAGGGCCGATGAGCCCCAGGACCCGTCATCCTGGCATCTCCAGTAGCAATCACAGCCTGACCCTGGTCACCTCTCCCAGCCCTTAATGCCAAAATGCTGGCTCCAGGGCTGTGGATCAGGGGCAGTTGACCTCCCACTCTCCAGAGGATTAAAACGCTGATAGCAGGAACTAGAAATTAAGGACTGTGGCCTTTGAAAGCCTCCATTATTGTCAGAGAGAGTAAAGCAATGAATCTCACCCTTCCCTCCGTGGACATGCATTATCGGAAGGGTGATTATTTGACCTAAAGTCTGAGCTTGCTAATGATTTATTTAACTCAAGCAAAGGTACACTGCGTGACCACTATGCCCTTGTAGAGTGGCAGGAAACACACAAATATTTCTAAAATTTGGATCATGAGGAGTTTAAAAGCATTAAAGACACTTTCCAAAATACTCTTACCTTATTTTCAAGTGTTTAGTCAATCTTAGCTTGTTTTTCCTTCTTTGTAGAATAATGCGTCTTATAAAAATGTACTAGGGCCTAAAATGATTGGATCAATTCTTCCACTGCTACAGTAATCTACAAAGATGGATTGCGGTCCGAAGTGAGACTGAAATGTGCTGCGGGAAGCTAAAACTAAAGGGACATGTCACTGCAGGTGTCAGTTCTCATGGCTAAAATTATTCTTACCAAGAAAAGTTTTCTAAAATATATTAAGTCCTCATTAACCTCCACAACAGAAATAAGAAGTCTTCATTTTGTGTGTGTGTGTTAAATACTATTGGTTTGAGGGATTAAAACAATTTTAGGCTGCATTGGCATGTTGGACTGTAAATATTTTGTTATGGGATATATAATTCTTTATCTGTTAAGTATTTAATGTGTACATCCTTGACATTAATTTTCCACACATTTGAAATGTGCATCATGTAGGGACAGGTAGTGTATGGGGCAGCCAAATGTCTGAAACCTCGTTAGTGACTTTACATTCCTTACATGGTTGCAGTGCTGAATTACTCCATTGTTCTCTGGGGCACCTTTGAGTACAACCCCCCCCCAAATATAAAGGAATGTATGTGAACAGTTGTTCATGAAAGTGTGTTTACACAACAAATACCAACGTTAGCAAGAGCAATTGAAGCATCTTTAGGTCATAAATTAAGTAGTCCACCCATTCACTATTAGACCCTCTTGTTTGCAAGTCTGCCTTTTATTTGCCACCTGTGACAACAAAGATCAAAGGTTGACCACCAAAAGCTGTGACTTCCTGAGCATTCAGCATGTTTTTAACCGAAACTTGCACAGACATTTCAGAGAAGAGTTATTGGTTGTGGTTTTTCATTGTAAGTTGGTATTAATGATCAAATGTAAAACTTCTATGCATATTAGCACCCTTGTGGGAGGCTTTTGCCAAGCCAATCTGGAAAGGTCTTTTAAGTCTGTAACACATCGATGGATATGTTGAACCCAGGCAACTTATATTCGGCAAATACAACATACTTCCCTGGCATGTCTGGCACTGGGAGAAAGCCTCCAATGTGCTGTTAGGACAGCAAATGGACTGTATGTTAATGTACCATGACCTATATGTTTGCAGTTTCTTGCTTTTGTTTAGCTTTTCCCTCGATATACTTTAAACTGGAGGAGATGTAGCAGGAGGTTATGACAAGGTTGGAGGTTCTTCAAGTAAGTTTAGTGTATAAGAGCACAGATAACAAGCCAACCATCAGGAATCTGGCAAGTCTGGAACACTATAACCACCTGTCACCCTTTTGTTTTTGGTGTCTAATACTGTGAAGGTGTAACATTATGAAACTCTGTCAGCATATTGTTTTCAGCAGCTTATTTTCTGAGACTTGAACAACTTATTGGAAGTTTAGTTTTTGGTTGCATTCAGATAGTTCAGCTGTGGGATGAGTCAGTGAAACTATAGTTAATCATCTTTAACTTAAATTTGACTGCTTACCATGAAGTTGGATTAGCATTGTTTGTAATGTTTTAGAAACTTGGAACAAGAAAGTTGCGAAGAGATTTAATTTAATTTCAAGCTACATGCAACTGTATCATTAAAAGGACTGCAAGTGAACATGCATACAGACAGTGTAGCTTTATTTCTTAGCTTTTTTTCCTTACAAGACATTTCAGCAACATAATGGAGACCAGAGAAGTGTCTTTCAATAATGGAGAAAAAATGCTACGTGATAAATGGCAAAGTATTACTTTCTCTTTCGACCTCGCTAACCTGTTAAGAAAGCTTCTTTTTTTTCAGCTTCGCTGCAACTCTTGTGATACTTGTGATTTACTATTGAAAATTACAACCTTTTCAGTATTCTTTGTTGTAGCTTTAAATGCATGAATTGGCATTTTCTTCAATAGGCCTTGTATGATGGAATATATTTTTTGCTGTATTCCACTTAAATATATTCATGTTATCACTTCCTCTCCTGTATTGGTTAGCTGTTCCTGCTTTATTTAATAAAATTTAGTTTTCTATGTTTATCCTGATTAGCTTTGTCTTACCCTTTTGTTAACATCGGGTTTAATTTACTGATTCGAATTGATTGCTGGTGGTCAAGTCAGCTGAAACAGAGTGCAGAGGTCCCCTTTCCAAGTCTGGCACGCGGCAACCTCCCATCAGAGCC
>JBAMHX010000008.1:14397557-14408605 GCA_037177515.1 Pseudomugil tenellus | reverse complement strand
GGAGCCTTATAGTCAAACCTTTCAGCTAGACATTAAGAGCAAGGTAATTAAGCTAATACATGAATTTCCTCTACAGTAAACGTGACCCAATGTAGTCGGACACTTACTGTCCCACAGACAGTGTGTATCGCATTCACGATTAATCCACACAGCAGATACAGTAATAAAGCCTTGTCATTGACAGCTTTGAATTATTTTGTCATATTTTATATTATATCCTTACATGTTTCCGTGTTATTTTAGCTCCAGTTGGATCTCATCTAAAATGAAGATATAATACAGTGATCTGAGTGCTCTCACTTTATATTGTCCCAAATAATTAATATCAGACGATCTTACAAACTTCTGCATTACCGGAGTCACTACTTTCTGTCAGCATTCCTTACTGCTTTAGCTGCAGCAAGAATCTTACTTTATACTTTATATTAAGCTTATATTGCATATATTTTAAAATATGTCATATTTGTGGAGAATAATAGTTTGTTCCTCCTTGGTAAAATATGCTGCTCTGGGTTTGTCCATGTTTGCGATTGGTCAGAACCTGCTAGCACCACCTCTTTTATTTGAATGCGCATTTATCTTTGGTGGAAAGGTCAGGATAGAGTAAGCAAGTTGATAGCCAGCTTTGTTGTACAGCTTATCCCAGATCCTCAATGTTTGGCTAAGTCAATCCAGAGAACGGAGATAAGTGCAGGCTGTGTTAATCATGCTTACACATGTCTAGTTGTTCAAGCAGCAGCATGAACAGGTAAAATGGCGGTTGACGGTCATGTTTACATTGAACATATTTTAGTTTCCTCTGATTAAGCTCAGCAGGACACGAAAAACATGTTTATTACTTAATTTGGCTGTATAGTTAATGCATAAACTTTTGCTCTAAATCAAACATCTATTTTGTGTGGGTCTCATTTTGTAGAACAAAATCGGTCTGATGACTAGGGGTATAACACTCAATGTGTACACTGAGGTTAGAAATGATTCCTTTTTCAGTGATTGTTCTTTTAAAAATTGTTTTGAAGATGGCGCAGCACTTATGTCGTTGTGTTATTAGTTTCACAGCATGAAGTTAACAAACACCAATTTTTGCTTTGTTGTTTTCTGGTCAGAGCTCCCTCATGTTCTTAACATACTCTTAGGTTAGAGGCGAAAAAAGCACAAAATCATGTCTGAGGTAATCATAGTAATTAAGATATTATAAAATAGTAGTTTTTGAAATCTGCAACAAAACTGCTTATGAAAAAGTCATTTTGTTTCAGTCAGTTGTTAAATTTATTCGAAAGTGCTTAGCTTTATTGAAATTTTGTTACATGCTTTCATACAAATTCTGGTGTTGTTGCTTTGCTTAATGGTGATGAATAAGAAAGGCTAGAATTCCCAAATCCAAATGTGTTTTGATTAATTCATTTAAATCAGACATTAAGAAACCAAAATCAAACACAAACTCTTTTACAAAGATGGGTAAGGTAATCTAAGATAATTTAGCCAAACGTGGCTGCAGAGTAACCATTTAAATTAAGTGTGAAAAGAACTAAAAAGGAATGTGGTAAGTACAAAAATGAGACACAAAGAAAATTTATTTCTGCCGTTGAACTCATTTACTGAGAAAGTGTAATGGAAGCTCAGTAAGGTCCTGTAGTCCAGCTGCGGGTAGCTGTGCTGAAGACAATGGAGAAGAAGATGGGTGGTCCCTCATTAAAACATCCAATTTTTTGAGGAAAGAATGACAATATACCCAAAAGGCTTCTGCAGCACTGACGATCTGCATGCCCTTTCACAACAGCATGTTTGTTAATGTGTGTGTGTATCAATTAGGAAGGCTTGTTGGGGTTCTCTTGTCAAAGCGCCTAAATAATTTAACCATCAGGGTTCAGATCCTATAAACCAGTGAGCCATCAGATCTATAATATGGCAGTGTTTATGGAGCTAGGCGTGATAGGGGAAGCTGGCGAAACAGTGTGATATGACACAATGCAGCATTGCACACTTTGACATTGGAAGCATGTTGCTGTTATAGCTACTAGTTTCTAATCCTCTCCCCTCTCTCAAGTAGAAGCCCAGGTATTAGCTCTGCTGATTCTTTAACTACTTCCATCACACTAGATTAGAAAGGTGAGCTGTAAAATGGACCCCTGATGGTTAATTGAAGTTTTATTAATGCTGCTGAAATTTAGCTGGAAATGGGGCCAATATGACTGCAGGGCAAGTGAGGAGCCTTTCAGATTTCTGTGTTTTAAACCAATTATAGGAATTTTCCAGCATCTTCATCCTTACATAGTTGGCAAGGAAACCTATTTCATCTGACCTTGACTGTCCCTTTGTGGTTGTCTGCTCTGTGGAAGAAGAGCAGCTCTCTAGTGAGAATCATATGTATTCTCTGATTAATTATTCATCTCCTCTTTGCTAACTGATAACAGTCTGGCCAACTGACGCAGTAGTAGTTTGAGGCAGTGTGTTAACTCAGTCCTAATGAGGTGTTTATCACTGATTATCTAACAACATTATATGCTTTACCATGGGATTTTTCCTCTTCTTCTGTAACTGATCCACATTAGTCTGAAAAGGCAGTCTATTTAAAAAAAAAAAAGCTTTTTCAAACTTTTCTCATTTACTATGGCTAATAACTTTAACCAGAAGTCCTTAGACTTACCAAATGAAAGATGTTTTCTTTCACCTGTTTTCAACTTTAAAAGTTTGTAAATGGCTTGACTTCAATTTTAGCTCTTTGTTTTGGAGAATGACTGTAATTGTTGCTTTTGTGCAAAAGCAGATAATGAACCAAAGCTTCCCGTGTGCAGCTTTGATATTCAAAAAACAAATTGAATTATTTAGCAAATTAGTTTGTTTACCATCTTAGCGGGAATTAAATAAAAAAAAAAAAAAAAAAAACTGCATCAACCTGATCGCATTTAGGAACATGAACCGGCCAATTTTAATTCATTACCAATTGGATGTTTTTCAGCTTTAAATGTATTTCTATGTGAGAGTGCATTTAAACGCTTGCTGATAATTATTTGGGCACCTTCATGCAACCTTGATGCATAATTTCTTTATGTAAGAGATTGCTAGCTTTAGACAAATCCTGAGTAATGTTTTCCACAGTAATTTTGCATTTCAACTTTCCTCCCACTCAAAATTCCTGTCTGTAAAAAGGTTAAATCAGTGCATGTTCTCCAAAAATTGGCAAGGTTTATAATGAATGCACATTTACATGTACTCTACATACAAAATACATGGTTGGTCTTTGAAACTATTCTACATAGCCAAGCTTACACATGTGTCACCAGCATATCTGGTGTCGAACAAGAAGCAACAATTTACCTTTATAAGCAGACTGCTGCCATAAATGGTTTGTATGATTGCTTGCAAAGAAATAATGCACAGATATTCACACATAAACTACAAATTTTTTAGTCAGTCAGGCAATGCTTTCAGTGGGTGTACCCTGTTGTATTTGCCTGCAGGACTTTGTTTGTCTCAGGAAAAACAAGAATTAAGGAAACCTGATTACTTAATCTTGACTTCCTTAACTTGTGAGATTGAAAAGCTCATTCCATTGTCTTTTTATGAATATATTGCTAATATTGGTAATTCATGAAGTATAGTGGTACACTTAGCAAACCAGTGGAATGCATTGAATGGGCTCCTGATTCAGATATTCATCCATCCATCTATCTTCTACCGCTTATTCCCGAACGGGGTTGCAGGGGGGGGGGTGTAACTTATATAGCGCTTTACTTTCATCTCTCGATGCCCAAACCGCTTTACAGATCCTGCAATCCACCCATTCATACACTAAACCAGCCTACCCCCAAGGTGCATGTCTTTGGACTGTGGGAGGAAGCCGGAGACCCTGGAGAGAACCCATGCTAACACAGGGAGAACATGCAAACTCCACACAGATAGGCTACCGCATCGATCCGGCAACTTGCTTGCTGTGAGGCTACAGCGCTAACCAACTCGCCACCGTGCAACCCCATTCAGATATTATAATTGGATTGAATTTACATTATTAATGGTTGTTAGCATATTTGTATTGATCAGTGCTTATGACACATTTTACTTTGGACAGTAGGCCATTATCATCTATCTATGTCACGGATCAACAGCACTGATACGGGAAGACTCCTGATCCCGCTGAGGGGAAATCTAGTCCACCACCTGATCTCAAGTCCTCAGAATTATGGCACATGGAGATGGTGGTTGCTGAACTGGCCTGCCTGCAGTCAAGTTTTCACTAAATAAAACATTTATTACATCATGGAACACAACATACACTGAGAAAGGCCCAGGACTATTGAGCTGCTAGACTTATCATAAAATAACGAGACACCATTCTCTTCCACAGATCCAGCCACTGGTTTTCCTCAGTTCCCAGATATTTACAGATATTTTTTTAAAAAGGAGGTACTGCATAGTGGTACCTTCTGTGAGATATGTTTGGGATCTGTTTTCTTCTTCTATTCTTTAATCTTTTCATCTTCAAAAATGCACAAATTTAGAGATTTGCTTAATTTTTCATCTATTCTTTGTTCTTCAAACAAGTCAATCAGGTGGAGAATGTGCTGCTCCTGTTAGTTTCCACTTACAAATGTCTGTGAATCAATTGATTCCTCTGATACTGGTAGAGTATAGTACATTCAAACAAGGCAGCAGTACTGTAGATGTCATGACTATTACTGCTGTGGTTACAGGCACAACACTGCAGCCTCCTCAGATCCGGGCTTCTTTTTCTCGCAACATCAATGGTTTGGTTAGTTAATATTGAACCTGTATATCCTTTTAAATGCTAAAAAGAAATTCTATTGAGTATCTGTGACCACTGAGGACTTAATCCAGTACATAAGTCCTGTATTTCAAGTTGATTAATAGGTGGTCATTTTTTCAGTATTTATTCAGCAGCATTCAGTTGCAGTAGTATGATCCCCGATAGTTGGGGAAATAAGGTGTCAGCAGCACTACGCACATTGATAGAGAATGCCTTCCTGCAGGATCGCACCATTTTGAAAAGACCTTATTAAGTACACAGAAAAATTATGGGTAAAAGCGTTTCAGACTGACAACCCCCTTCTGCTCCGTAAGATTGCAGGCTGTGTAGCATTAATATTCATTTTCTTGGTTTTAACGAAGCAGGCAACAAGCATGGGGTGCCCCGGGAGCTCTGCATTTAGCATCAATGGAGATACAGTCAAACAACCAAACACAGAGGGAGGAAGTCTGCCGTCTCCTTCCCCAGGGCCACATATTAATGAGACAATGCCACACTGCAGCCAATTACAGCCACTCCCACACAGAAGTCTTTGGTCTAAGACAACCTCCCACTGTATACTCAACCCCACCTCCCTCAACTCAAAATTCCTTTACATGAGCATATATTCATCTTTTCCCCATGACTAAAATCTATTCAGCATATGCATTATATATATTTCTGAAGATAAAAGACCCACCATCAAAAAAAGAAAAAACTATAAAAGAAGAGTGCATTCGCAAAACAATGAGGAATTCAGTGAAATAGTCCTGTGAGTCCATATGGGTCTGTCAAATACAAAACATTCACAAGTACTACTATGGAGTATTCAAAATGGCCAGAAAAGTGTAGCTACACAGCTAGAGGAGAACAAGGCCTATTCAAATCTAAGGGCGTTTTTTTGTGGTGTTTACACATGATCCTTGTGGATGTGTGTGTTCAGTTTCCTTTCACCATCCAAATGCATGGACAGCTTAATTGGTTGTTCGAAAATGTGTGTGTGTGTGTATGCATGACTATTTGTTTCTGCCTTGGCCCTATGAAGAATTGACCCTCTTTCTTGCTTTGTTTAAGCTGGGATAACCTCAAACCATACTTGTGACCAGGTATGGGAAATGGCTGAATGGATAGATGTGACCACCAGTCTAGAATATGTACAGTATATGGATAATCTCATGCATGCTATAGGCAGATTGTTTTTTTTAGCTTGTAATTTTTTCAACCTGCAATATGCAATTTTTGAGCCAGTATAAATCACTGCAAGCTGAAAACACAGAAAACCTTCTGACAGCATTGGATTTGAGACCATGACCTTCATACTGTGAAATGACAGAACTCAACACTCACTTATAATTAATCAAAACCTTCCCAACAGAGTTCTGTAAGAATCTGGATCATGACTTCAACAAAATTGCCAAAGAGCAGACATAAAAAAGAAAGAAGGAAAGAAAGAAAAAGAAAAACACTACAAAATTTAATCCTCTAGGAGACCAGTCTGGCAGAACAAATAAGACTCTCAGTAAGAGTGCTCTTGAAATGCCTCTGTATTTAAAAGGCCTTGTCTAACCTGTGTGAGATGGCTCATTAATTGTGCATTACAAAACTGAGGCAGTGAAAATAAGGCTACCTGCATGGAATCACAGCATCCCTTATCATAGACAGCAGTACTATGTGGCCCTTGGAATAGGAAAGCTCAGTGGTACAACAATACTGAGCATAATGGCAGGAAGCAGCAGCTCTTTGCTTACTAGACTTTGTGCTGAATCCAAGAGCAGCAACTGTTGACCAAGTTACTTCCTAAAAGGATAAACAAGGTGTAAGATTTGCTCCAGTTTTACAGAACAAACATTCATGTGAGCAAAATTAGGGATTCCTCTTTAAATTCACCTTATTCTTTTAAAGCTGACGTTAACATAAATGCCATCTTGAACAAATTTATTGTCCTTGGCAGAAGACATATTATTTTGTTGCCGTCTTGGTGACTTTTGAATATAAATACGAAATCAATCAAAAAAGTTTTTTTCTACCAATATTTCTCTTTTTTTTATGCTGTATACAAAGACAACTGAGGAAGCTTGTGTGAGAAAGCTTGTGTTCCATACCTATTATTTAGCTTTCCAATACACAAAGAAGAGGCAAAGCGAACAATTGCACTTTGACATAATTTCTGAGTATGAAAATAAAGGGACAGAATCTGGCACAACCTGACAGCTAAAAAGCAAATGCAGGCAAAAAGCAATTTCGAGAGAACAGACAAACACCTGTTTGAGGGCCTGAAACTCGTTGGGTCTGGTTGAAATTCAGGGTAAATCAGAGCCAGTGGTGTGTTACATGGGCTGGGGGGGCTAGTTGCATGACTGGAATAAATGTTTTGTGATTGAGGCAATTATCAAGGTTACTGCAGGGAATCAAGTGGTGGAATGTCTTTGGAAGTATTGTTTTAAGAGGTACAGCTCATAGTTTGTACCTGAAAGATGCTAATTACAGCATTATCTTTCTTCTATGATTTTTTTCTCCAGTATTGAGGTGAAATTCTTTGTGAGGTGAGGACAATCAGACTCTCTTAATCAGAGTATATGTATTATTTTAGTTTCTCCTGAGTATTTTAGAAAGAAAAAATGTCAACACGAAAGAAAGGACATATATTCAGTATATGACAAATTCAGAAACCAAAATTTAGACTAGATTTTTTATTTTCTTGAAAAATATAGTTTGCATTTATTTTAATTGAGCAACAATGTAATTCTTTTTTATACACATTAAGTCAGTGTTGTAGCACAACCACAAGAATGAAACATAATCCTAAATAAAACTGGCAAAAGCAATTTTAGCCAAATGCTCTTTATTTGACAGTGGAGAGACAGAAAGGTGGACAGAGAAAATGAAATGGGATGCACTAAAAAACTGCTGTGTAATAGTCAACCCACGGCTGCTGCAGCAAGCACTTTTCTCCATAGATGAGACTCCTGACACCAGTTAAACTACTCAGCACCCTATTTGTTAGATTACCTTATTTATAATTGTGTTGGACTCATTTGAAAAAAAACTAAGCACACAGGCAGAATATGAATAATGCCTTTTTGATTCTTGAAAATTAATGTTTAATGACATGTATTAATTAAAACCACTGCAAGTGTTGTGATTTGATTGTAATGTATTAAAATGAGAAAATTCTATTCTTAGCTTTGGAATGTTTTAACTTCCGATTATAAATTATGAGCCCAACACAGCAACTACCTCTGACCTATTCTGATGATGTTTAACAGACTTCATGAAGATTGTGGACTTGAATTATGAAATTGCAAATTAGTTGGTTTGTTGAAGACACATTACGTAGCTTTCCAACCATAAAAACCCATAAGACAGAACAAGAGTCAAGATAAGGCCATCTTTTGCTGGCTGGGGAGAGCTCACATCACAGGCAGGACGAGAGTTGAATGCAGAATTAGCTGATGATAGAGAACACATCTGTGGAAATTGCAAAAGTTTTGCTAGTGTTTCTTTGAAAGCTACAAAACTAAAAGAAAAAGAAGAGGAAGTCCAAGTGCCTGTTGCTGCATCACAGTTTCTGCCTACTAAAAGCACACATCCACTCACATTGGATGCTGCAGTTCAGCTGTTTTGTGAGCCACTTGTGGTTAATCAGTTTTATCTACGCATGAGTAAGTTCTTGTGTCATGAATTCAGAGATGCCTACTTTTTCTGAAAAGTAGGCATGAAAAAAGTAGTCTGAAAATGCCACTTCGAAATTCACTGCATGGTTTTTCTCTTGCATTTGTATTGTCAGTGGTGGTTCAGTAAGCATCTTCACTAGTTACACCTACCCGTTACAGCAGTAGACACAATATGATACCTTGGCTTTTTAAAATGCCTTTATTTGGGAGTATATGGAGTCAAATTCCCCAAATTCCCTAAAGTAAAAACAAACTGCATTTAGTGACAACCTCTGAAATAACATGAGCACTACATGTGTTATCAGTTAGTCTTGCTGCCAGATATCTGCATCAGAATTAGCATCAGGGTTATCATCATTGGCCGAAGTGTTTGTTTGGCAAGCGATGCAAAA
Organism: Pseudomugil tenellus; assembly: GCA_037177515.1. Classification (NCBI taxonomy): domain Eukaryota; kingdom Metazoa; phylum Chordata; class Actinopteri; order Atheriniformes; family Pseudomugilidae; genus Pseudomugil; species Pseudomugil tenellus. The sequence goes on along the minus strand of JBAMHX010000008.1, from coordinate 14,399,795 downwards.
GACAATTCTTGTGGGGTAGATAAAGGTAAGATGAGAGATCACTTAACTGGCTGGGAGTCAACGTAAGATAGAAAAAGAATCGGGGTAGCAACATCATGCCGTCAGAGATTGGAGTAGTTTTGGGAGCCCAGCAATCCGCCCGACAATCCTATGGGACACTGACATGGAAGAAACCAGTTCTTACCAGTGATCTCACCATTAATGACTGCCAAATAGATTTGAACAGGAGTATGCTTAATTTAATCTGACTGTTCCTCCTTTTGACAATGGTTAAAGTAGAAGATATAGATGTTTTTAGTGGCAGAAATAATTAACCTTTTAAGTGTAACTTCATTTATGACAGTTCAATGCAGCTTGTTGCTTATATGCTTTAATGTCTTGCAGTGTTTACAGCTTTTATGCTCAGTGTTCAATCATAGTTAATTTCTCTCTGGCTACCTTGAATTGTTTCTGAATAAACATTTAGAAACCTCAGTATAATGCTATGTTCAAAAGCCTTTCTATAAGTTGTGTTGAGTGGTTGTGCTATTACATTTCTCTTTCCTTACCTTCTTCGCTGTTACAGCACTGACAGTACTGCTAAATGCTGAGGCGAAACTGCAGCACTCACTCAGACTATCAGATCTGCACGTACATCTACTTAACACACTTTTCCTTCTATGCGGATTTTCTAGTCTATTCATGCACTCAGCTGTGGCTATGAAGTAGCCATTGTTTTAACATTCAAACTTGGCTGTGTTACTATATGCTGACATTAACACAATGGATTTTGTCTCATTTTATCACTTTTACCTGTTCAGTAATTCCATGGTTCAGAGCAAAAGTTGTTTTATCAATGTTTTACTTCACTACTTAATCTTTCTGAAGCCATTCACAATGCAAATCGCTTCTAGAAAATGATTCAGTCACTGAAGTTTGCAAACATTTTCATTAATCATACAACTATATGGTAAGAAATGGAAAAACCTGGGGCACAGCAAAGAATTCAAAAGCAGTGATGTCTCACAAACAAAAATAATAAGTTATCTAAAGACTGTTTTTTGTTTTATATGATGAAAATAAACAGACAAACATAAAAGATTGCATACGACAGTTTTTATTTTAATTCTGCAAACTTATTCAGGAATTTTGTGTAACAGAAACAGATTTTTTTTTTAAGTACAATGATTTTTCTAAGGTGTTCTAGGTATTGAGAATGACAGATACAACCTGAGGGACCAGCCAACCAAACAGTAAGGGAATCACATAAGCAAACTGTTTACCATCCAAAACAACTCAGACCAAAATACTGGTTTTAAGTGAACACTATATAAAGTTAATTTCACGCTGTGTAACCTTTGAATCCGCGATTCATTTGTTACTATTTTCTCAACTGAAGATCTTTCTCACTTCTTTTATCCTATGTAAAATGAAAACAAATGTAGGTATTTCTATCACATTTCCAGATTATATTATTCACTTTGTGATTTATTGCCATTGTGAATACATGTAACAAATTATTTAATTCGCTAATCTTTAAAATAAAATGTTAATAAAGAAGTCATCCTTATAATTGCAATTACTTATAACTACTATATCACTATATAACTACTGTTATAACACATGAAAGAGAATAAAATTAAACAAGGCAACTATGAAATACAAAATCATTTTACATTCACTTTATCATAGTTAGTACAACCATTATTAGATTTTATTATTATTTTTAAGTACAATTGTATAACTTTCTGACCTTATAAATATGTGTCATTGATCTTACTTCATGACATTTGTTGTACATTCCTGGCGCTGTCATTGCAGCAAACTTTTTTTTTCCCCTTTATGTGGTATCGATTCTTGTCACATACCAGCAAAAGGACATCAACAGCTGTTTTTGCATCATGTCTGATTCAACCCAGAGTCAGACTGACTCTTTACTTAGCGAAGAAAGCTCAGAATCCAGATTAGTTGTCTAGCTAAGAAAATCTGTTCAGTAAATAAACTTTAAATAGATTAACTATATTTTTCACTATAGTTATAATGCAAAGAAAATTCAGTTTTTCATAATATTTATATTGCAAATATTAAGTGCAAGTGCTCTCTCATTTTCAATACTATGAAATATGTGGAATTAATTTGTTATAAAAAAAATAAGTCCAGCCAGAGTAAACTTGTGTATGCTTTTGTTGTGTGGCGGCTGGTTGGGCAGTGTTATGGTGCTTGTGTGTTTTTGTTTTTGGTTTCTTTCCACCCTTTTTA
>JBAMHX010000008.1:14353063-14363796 GCA_037177515.1 Pseudomugil tenellus | reverse complement strand
ATATATATTTGAATTATTTTTCAAATCCAAAAAATATAACATGAGGGTTGACAGATATTTAAGAAAAGAAAACATTAAGTCAGTGCTGGTATTTATCATGCAAAATTAACTCAATTATCCACAATTATCCAGCAGTTTCATGTTATTGCTTACAAATTTTTCCCCAACTAATACGTAGTATTTGACGGATATTCATTCATCATTCTCTTGGCACAGTCTCTCACCCACTTCAACCAATTTAAAAGCAGCTCTTGAACTAAAAGACTGACTCCTTACTATTGCAGGGTGGGACTTCATGCAGGGCTAAAAATATTTTCACTTTTTGGGGATTTTAGTTTACAGAGGTTTTGACACAGGGAAAAAATGGGAACAGAAGGAGAACAAACTATCACATTAGACTCTATCAATGGTACAAGAGGAACTATTGCTCTCAACCAGCAGACAACGCCCTAACAAACACTTTAGGAAGAGCAGGATGAGGGTTATTTTCTATATTAGATATTTTCTATTAGCTTGACCTCATATTTCCCAACGTATGCTGTGTGTCTGCTGGTGGGTGTGTTCACCTAAACCATAAAACCGTCCGAATTGCGAAAACTCTGCGGGAAGTGCATAAACTATGCGCAACATATGCGTGAACTCATCGTGCCAGTTCGTGTCAATACAGACACTGAGAGGCAGTAAACGCATCATGAACAGTGCGGGAGCCTCCCTGTTCGTTCCTCAAAATGCCACGACTTGCCACGAGAAAATCGTGGCCAAAAGTTGTGCAAGCGTCAATCTGATAATAATTATAATAAAATATTACAATAAGTAACTGCATAATGCATTGATTCTGTAGTAATATGTCCCAGATCATTAATGTACGAGGTGTCTTTAGTTGACCAAACTACTTTTAACTACCTGCAAAAACAGCCCCTGTGAACTTTTATAGAAATTAATCATAAAAGAATTCTTTAATACATAGGATGGAGAATAATGCAGAACAAATCTACGTTTATTTTGACTGGTGGCAATAATTGTAAATTTAGAAATAAATATAGGCTGAGGTGTATATTAAAACAAATTAACCAGACTGTTCCTGTTCATTTTAGTGTGTTATTGATTACAGAAATGTTTTGTTATTCCAGAAGCGTCTACTTGATGTACTTGATGAAAAATGTTTCAAAATGTTTAGGTCAATTCTAAAGTTAACTCGGAAAACCTAAGGAAGGTGTAGAAGACTTTAAATATAAAAATAAATATGTTTAATGAGATGGGTAGTACAGATAGAAGACAGTAAAAAGCAGAGAAAAGAGTGAAAAGAGTGTATGGAGAAGAGGAGAAAATGGTTTGTGTGAAATTTAAATTGCTCCCATTTTAAGATCAAATTTTGTCTCTTGACATGTGTGAGGAAGTAAAATATACCCATATTCCTTTTGTCTTTCATTCTATCAGCTTATAATATGATAGAAGTACTCAAGCCTCTTGTAAGGGATGGACAGACTAACAAAAAGACCTAAAAAGAAACAAATTTTTAAATTAAAATAATTAATAATATATATAATATATATAATATGATAATTAAAATATATTAAAGGTTTCATTAATTCATGAACTTACATTTGATCTGGGCGAAGCCCAGGGTGGCCTCGAAGGTTGGGGAAAACTGAACTCTGGCAATTATTTTAGGACATAATATTTGTAAAATTTGGTTAAACATTGTTTTTATCCAAACACTTTTTTTTCTGTCCTTTCTGTTTTCTTTTTCTTTATGTTCTATACTGGTTATTTCTGTGTCTGCGGCTTGAAATGGACTGCTTTACTGCTCCATTCCAGAAAAGTGTTGTTTCCCTTTCCTGTTCAAGCTCCATTAACATCCTGGTGAAAATGATGAAAGAGAAAAAAGGCTATAGCAGTGTTCACAGGTGTTATTGCTGGTATAGAGATTACTGGATATTGCAATGTCACAAACTCAGTTCTAAAAGCTCACACACTTTTTTTTTCCAAAAAGTAGTACTACACTACATTTACCAACACGTACCACATTAACAGAATCATACGTTTTATAATATAGGAGAAATAAGAGGTTAATTCATACCCAGTTCAGAGTTTAAGAATGGGGAACAAATATCCAGTGAATTGAAATACGTTTTAACTGCAACTATTCTTGATATACATAATTTATTACTTTATAAAAATAATTTTTAAAAGGTCTTTAGAAAAATATTACGTATTTTAAAAGGGGTCATATAATGCAAAATTGACTTTTATGAGCTTTTAACCTTCTATAAGTGATAATTGTACCTTAAAACGATTCCGGAAGGAGTTTTATTTTTCATCCATGCATTTTTATAGTGTTATTGCTTTAAAAAGAAGATTGCAGGTTAAGGAGAGCAACCAGCTGAGACCACCGTGTAGCGTCGGCATGGTGGAGACATTAGCGTACCAACTTCTCCAAGAAGTGTGGATGTGGCTCTCCTGCACTCTTTACAGACACACAGGTAACTACACGCTGACTACACATGGTGCCTCACTGTCTGCTCAGTGTTGGTGGGGAAGGGCTGCAGCACAGAGGAGAGAAGGAGAGACAGAGACCCAGGCGTTAACAGTTTGGCTAGAAATCTCTCCGCAACAAATGAATAGTATGGCAAAACTATAGCTTTGTGCATGTTGCAAAATGGATAATATTATCATAAATTAGCAGAAAGACTGTGAGACGGCAAATATAGCATAATATGGAACCTTTAACAGTTTATCAGGATGTATCTTTCAAAATGTAAGAGCTGATAAGTTCTCAATTTGCTCTTCCTTCTTTCTGTAGAAACACAACAGCAGTGCTCATTTGAAATTCAAATAAGAAACCTTTTTTTCAGAAATTATATTGCAAATACTTTAGGTTACATTTTGACGTCCATGAATTTTAGAAATGTGTTTGTTGTATTCCATATAAAATATAAATTATTCTTTGCTTAAAGACCAAGTAAATTAAACCACCTGGGCCACTTTCTAGCTGATACTATTTTTTTTTCCGTAAAGCCAAAACTACTGACCCCTCTGGCAGGTGATTTTCCCTCCTTTCTTTAATTTAGGCTTTAATTTCACTTGTTAGTTTCTGTGATTGTGGGAAATGTTTCCTTATAGGAAAAAGAGTATTAATTAATGCATATTGACATTGTGGATTGAGGTAGTGATCTTTAACTCTCCTTGGAAAGCAACACTCCAGCCCAGGCCCTAAAAAATGTATTAGTGGAGTATGCTATTAACAGTTAATAAAATACTGACTTTAAATTGCGAACAGTTTATTGTGAAAACCATTCTGTAACATTACTCATCCTTTGTCCTCTGCCTGCCGCTGCTCTGGGGCTGGCAACATGGCAAATGCCAAAATTTATCATTTTCATTTCGGCCTCATGATGTTCCCATCAGAACATGTTAGAACCATAACAATGCTTGGATGAGACATGCATCTTGACAGGTGGATATAAAGAAGGAAACATACTCAGTAAGGAAAGGAAATATGACATTCGTCATCGTGTTGTACAACTGCAAGTAATGACCATATTTACTAAAAAGATGTGCTGTGTAATCTTTGTTGTGCCAGTTTGTCCTCTTGTGCACATTTCCATCATGGATCAGAAGAGTTTGAAGAAATGTTTTAAATATCCTCTTTTTTTATTTATTTGTTTATTTATTTGCATTTTTCATGTCCCTAATATTTCTGTTCACTCTTCAACTTGTATGATTTGATATTATTTTGTTGATTAATGTGGTTTTGGAGAACCCTGTCAGTGTATTCCTTTTTTTGTTTGTTTGGAAAATAATTATAACCTATTTGCAATTATGATGGATGTGACACAAAGTAATAATAATAGTATTGGGAGGATTGCTGGTAATGTTTTGTAGATGTCTTGTAATGACTGGGTAGGTGAAAATCTTCTGTCTTATTTCTAAGGTGTCTCTGCTGTCTATACACATATGTAGTTGTTTTAAAAAAAAGTGGGATCAATTGCAGAAAAGCAGATAATATGCATTAAATAATCAGTACAGAAAATTACCCGCAAAATAATACGATCTGATTGAGGAGTGTGATTACAGCCTGGCAGTTCGGAATAACCCGAACACCTGTACTGCCACATGGAGTTGCTTTAACACCTGCAGCAGTATTTAAGCTAAACCACACTGTTGCACTTGTAAGAAATTGTGCACAGCAACAAACACACTCCACAGACATTTCACTTTACTTTTGTCTAATTTGATTAGCTCAATTTCTATGAAAACATGAAAAAGTTAATGTAGCATTTTACCATAAATAATCTCTGTATATGTATAAACTGTTATCAGAAGTTTTTTCAGATCTCAGATCATATTCAAAGAGAATAACTAGTGTCTTAGTAAAACTGATTTTGTACTACAAGGCTTCCTAAATGATCATTAGTTTCCTTTGTGTTAACTACAGCAATGGATAGAAAATCCCTTTATTTTTCTCTCCCTGCCACAACTGTTTAATAATCCTCTTTCATTGCTTCTACAGTTACTGTATGCACTGACCTGTTTCACTTCACTTAACTTTTACAACTTCTGTTCAGCTTAAGCTCTGTAAAAAGCTGACTCTGCATGATACTTTCATAGATTGCTCACATACTGGAAAGTTGCTTGGTTTACAGTCTCCCCTACCTGCCACTGCTGGTCTGTGCTGAAGCAAGAATGTGTACAAGGGTGTAAAAATGTGTGCATATAACGGATGGGATGGTCTTGATTAGCTTTCGTCATGTAAAATTTAAAGCCTGAATTATCTCTGTTATCTATATAAGCAGAACACAAGACTTAAACAAAGTGCATGTTTATGTTATCTTATTATTCAGAAAACGTGAACATTGACACTTATTAAATCACAGTGGATGTGGCTGTAGGTTTGCTTTTCCTGTCCAATGACTGGGTGAGCCCACACCTCAAATGAAAGGGCCCCAGCCAGCCAATGGGTATGTTTGAGCTGGTATATCAAATTAGGGGGATATACATGTGTGTGGGGGGGTGTTTTTATGTCTCTGAGATGCCAACAAAAAACATGTTTAACTAAGCGGCATAAGAGGCAGAAATCACTACTCTGAACAGGGATTTTTTTCAAATTGATTTATTAGCCGAAACATTTTCCACATGGTTTTATCCACAATTAACATATTTTTAACTACCTTACGGACCCTTAAATAGTCAGAGTTTACTGAATGTAAGTATTCATGCATCAATCAAACCTATTAGAATTGGAATTAGTTTAGTGTGTGATTTATTATTCTTCTGTTTTGTGAGCAGAAAATAATAAAAGCCAAACAAACTAGCTGAAGGACCTTTCCTTTGGACGGTGTTATAACAAGTAGTTGCTTTATTTGCTTGAAGGGATTTTGGGCGAGGGAGGTCTTTGATTAACCCCCTAGTAATTTTATCAGGCTATTCATGAGTTGGGTGAATCAGCAAAAAATCTTTAATTTTGCACAATTAACTACATTTAAATACCTGTATAGCCTTATCATAATTTTTCCCTTTATCTTATGGTTTGCATCTGAAATTAAGTAATATGTTACACTGAAATTATGCCAGAAACATTTGTCAGGACAAATTTGTTTGTGCAGAACAATTAATTTGGTTTTTGCCTGTGCTGTACTTTATTTCATCTTCAGATTAATGTGTTTTCAAACAGAGGGAAGCAAGAAAATGCTATGTAATTCCAGGATGTTAACAAAGTAACAATTTACATGCTGCAATAGGTTTTCCTAGTAGTATTTAGTCAATTACCACCAGCATGCATCTAGCACCCCGAGATGACCCGACAAGTCAGTTGTCCAACAAACAAACAAAAATATCTATAATAAATCAATCCTGACCAAGAGTCAACACAAGTACACACCTAATAATGCTTATACTATACAAAATATTACATGTAAAACTCAAACTCTGCATTTATACTATAGCAGAACGTTTACAAAATCCTGCTTCATACATGAGTTATTACAGATGAGTGAATTTATGATGTTAAACAGTTTTCTCATCACAAGGAAACAGTAAATAGGTGACAACAACCACCATATGTTTAGAAATGTGAATGAAATATAATAATCAGTTACAATTAAGTTTCTCCATCATTCATTACCAAACTTGTCTCATATGAAGAGAAGTGCAAAAAATAAGTATGACACATAATTTAATACAGTACGATCACGACTATTACTTGAGATGTATTTTATTTAGTTGATATGAGAAAATAAAATCACATCTCCTTCTGGTCTTTTATTAATCCAGTCTTGCCATTTTAATCTGATGGGCAAATGCTGCAAATTAAAATGCATTTGCTCTTGATTGAACTAACAGTGTCCTTGTCTAGGTATGGTGCATGTAACATTTTCACATGGCCTTGCCTCTAAAATTTGTTTTCGCCTGGATTGAATAGAGGCATGAATTGTCTCAGGTCTGTCTCTCTTGGCTGTGAATGATTTATTTGCCTCGCAAATGCCTGTACCATGACATCTTGTCAATTAAAGTCAGGATCATGGCTACTGACACATGACAGTTTTCATTTCATTCACTGCCATACCAGGGCCCCGCTTTATATCTAATCATTATTGTGCATGTAAACCTTGAAATATTTTTTTTTAATTGTACTTCTACATAGTGTGCCACTGAACTTTTTCAACTGAGGCATCCTTTATAAAGGCACAGTTTGACTTTGTCTTTGGATCTAACTTTATCTCAACTGTATTGTAAGCTGACTGATTTAAGATGCACATTTAGTGGAAGCAATATCAACAAATGTCTACTCATTTCCTACCCCATCCTCCCCTGTGTTATTATAGACTACACATCATCAAACTATACGATTTATGTCGGTATTCTTTTCTGAGTTAACACAATGGTGTGCTTGTGTTAATGGTTTCTTATAAATTGTAGTCAGCAAGCTTTAAAATGGATTTTTAAATTACCTAACGTGAAAATTGCTGGGAGATCTATGATGCAATCACTCCTTTGTTTGGCGTGTTCACCGAGTCAACAGAAAAATCTGAGCACATTTCAAAATAGAAAACTAAACTCAGACTGGCCAAACATCATTTCGCACAATCAAAATTCATTGCTGGGGTTCAACTTTAACAACTGCACCTATAGTGAAATATATTATATGTAATGATGAAGGCAAAGGATAATTATGAGTCATTTGCAGTGGAATCAAGTTCTGGCAAAATTATAGCCTAGAGTACTGGGTGATTGGCACTTAATGACTAAATGTGAGTGACATTGAGCTGTAGCTGGGAGGCAACAGCAGCATGGGTCTATGGTAGGTCATGAATCTCAGATAATGAAATGGTAAACGGCCTCAATCACAGTTATTGATTTTTTTAGCCGTGCTCTATGTTTTATATCCACGATCATCTACCAGCATTGTAACCAGTCACACATGAAGTAGGTTGTACTTAAATAGACTATAAGTGTCACAAGAGCAGATCAGCACACTTGAATGAATGACCTATTCTTTCCAAGATGGACCCTCCTAACCCATATTTCATGTTAAGGTTTAACTGACTTTATTAAATTGTGCGTGTTTCATATGCACCCCTGCCTATATGGAAGCTAAAGCATATAAAGTCTTGATGGTTCTGGGTTCAGACAGAAAAAGTTAAGTTTACAGAAATTATGCCTTAGCAGAGGACTTGCACTTGACTCCGTCTCTGTTGTCTTATCAAGTCTTTCATTAGCAAGCTGCTTCTGGAGTGCCTCATGAATGTAACGGATAATTCACAAGGAGCCACCCTCCACCTGCTGAGGTCTTCTCCTTCTAGTATCCAGCCATTATGCAATTCCTCATGGTTGTCTGACTCGTCTCCACACCCACCTGCTTGCTTGTCTACCTCCCCTCCTATCTGCCACTCACATTTTCATATACACCCCCCCCCCCTCTCCCTATTGCCACCCTTGCTTTTTAGATGTATGCCTCCATTTGCCTCTGACTTGAAACACGAGGATGGAAGCTCACAGTACCAAAGCTACCAAATTTACGTTTTAATATTTCATCATGAAATTAGCTGGGTAAATGATCCATGTTTCTCTTATGATGCTAACAGGATGATATAATAGTCTTTCCAATAGATTAATGTTCTATATGTATCATTACTAAGTTTTGAATAACTATAAACACTGCGGCATGCTGGGAAAAGATGAGGATGTACTCTTGATTCTCAAAGGACTTTCTTACATTTTTTCAAGTTTCCAAAATTATTAGAAAACTAGTGCAGGAAACTGAATCCAATTGAAATGCTGATAGGTCAGTGTGTGCTCTGTATCACTGCTTTAATTTTGTTGTTCTCTTTTTTGCTCTTCGGGGTGTCATTAAATATTCTGATTTTGAATTATTAAATGATTCGATCTGAGCGGATGCAACATTTATTGCATCCACTCACTGATGAAAAGCCCCCTAAACCTTAACCTTTCATTCCTGTCAAACTGCACAAGGTGCCTTTCTTCAGCTTCACAGATTCATTCAGTATTTTGTCTTAGTTTCTTTCTGACTATATTCTGTGATTTAAAAAGAAAAAGAACAAATAAACATTTGTGAATTTTGCTTTAAGTCCAATGTAAGAATGTAGGGCATTCAAATAGTAGTGCTGTTCAATATTCAATTATTTGTATAGTACCACTTCACAACTACGCACTTTATTAAGATATCAGTTCACAACCATTTATGATAAATAGCCTAGTTAAGGAAAAGACGTTGAAAATGTTGTTTCTGTTCTTCCATTTGCTCCTAAACAAAAACACACTCCCGTCTAATGCAGAAAAGCTCAACAGTAATAGTTTGGTGTCTCCACCACAAAAATCCATATTTGGAACCGAGTTGGTTAACTAACCAGCCACTACACCCACATTCCCATTCTTGGAGCTGGTTGGATATTTGAATAAAATCAGACCTGATTACTGTTAGAATTTCTTTATCCATTCTCCAAATATGATGCAACAGCATTTCTATGCATGACTGCAACCAAAGTTTGAATGGGACCAGCTAAACATTAAGCCACAACTCCCATTTTTGATTTCATGAGAAAAATGCTTTTCCTTATTAAGTCTTCAAGTGGAAGTATGTAATGTTCCTGGCTCCTCTCATCACTATGACTGAGTTCACTGGCAAGAATAATCGCATGTGCACTCATTGAAGATAAGCATCCAAGACACCAAATGACTTTCAGTGATTTCACAGTTTTTAATTGGATCCTATGGATAAAACAACTTGTTATCTCAGTTTTATTTTTTTATTTTTTATTTTTTTGGTGGGGGGTAGGTGGGTGTTTGTGACTCTAGGCAAAGACTGTGCAAACTGACTGGAATAAGGGGAGTTGTTTTGAGTTGGAACATGTTCGCAAAAGACTGATGTTTCCATATATTCAGCATCCTTACACACAGTAGTATCCATTCTAAAGAAAAGATGACAATAAATCAAAACCAAACTAAAATACATGCCTAGTATGTAGAAAGAAAGAGGACACCAAAGATTACAGGAAAAACATCTGCATGTTTCAGTTCTAAGCTTCAAATAAGAAAGAAATAGCAAGCCAGGCATACATGAAATCTTTGTGATAATAGATGAAAAGCAGTCAAATAAAACAATAACTTTATCAAAAGTAAAACTATGTTGATATGTAAACTTACCAAAAAATAATAAGATCAAATAAATAAGCAAAACACTTTTTAAAAAAATCTTCCATAAGTTTTGAGCATAAATTATAAATAAATAAATCATATAAATAAATAAATAAATAAATAAATAATCATATAAATAAATCATTCTTTTTAAAAGCTCTCTGGCTTTATAAATAAATTTATACAAATAATTGACAACTTTGACATTTTTTTACTCTTTTTTCTTATTCTCATCTCCAAATTGAACTCAGAACCAACTATTGAATGTTAATAGTTAACTTGGGAGTACTTATGTCTGACGGTCAATGTTTATCTGTATATAGTGGCTCTGGGATATAAGTTGTCACTTCTGAAGGTCTTTTATTCCGTTAATGTGCAAGAAATGTGCAGATGGTCTTCCTCCAAGCTAAAAAAGCAAAAACTATTTCAAATGGCCTATTGATCTTCTTCCTCCATTCCTCCATGTGTAGCAATAGTGTAACTAGATAGTACTTACTCTGGTTAGGCTGAGCAGTCATTTGGGCATGCACACACATACAAAGAAATATTAAATGGGCTCATATGCATACATGGGCCTGTCAGGGTGGGATGTGAATGCAGTGGGCTGTAAGAATGGGTAATGGAGGACAGTATGTGTCCTGGGATCATGGTGGACGGATCCTTCATTGCGAGGGCGATGAGACCTGAAGGGCGACAGGGAGATGGAGGCATTGAGGGAGAGAGCAGCCACAGCCCAACGCTCTGTTAGGCGCCTAATGGAGAGACAGCAAGAAAGCAGCAAGCACTACAGGGCCCAATGCTCACAGAGGAGCACTAGAGGAACGCAAACTCACAGTCAGAGAGGAAAACTCAGGTGTAGGGGCTGCTGTGAGACTGGTATTTTTCTGATTAACAAAATCCCCTGACTCTGCATTAAGAGAGTTCCCTGAAAGTGCAATAAAGGTGACTTAGTGCAATGATGTTGTGTTCCACACACCACAAGCAGAAAGAAGTGAGCAAAGCAATTATGACCATGTTGAATCGTTCACAGCGGAGCAAAGCAAGTTCTATATTGTTATATATATATATATATATATATA
>JBAMHX010000008.1:14330612-14341928 GCA_037177515.1 Pseudomugil tenellus | reverse complement strand
GCAAATATAAATTTATGTCTGTACTCTTTGTATTTTCTTGTCCTTATGTAAGTACTGTAAGTTCATTTTTCACTTTTCACATCTCACTTAGACATTTTTAGATGTGCAAATCCCCCAAACACAAATCCATGCACTTTTTTATGCCTGGTTTCATTTGTCTACATTTCGTGTCATTCTGATGATGTCCTAAAATTACATCTGTGCCTCTTCCTGATCAGACAAGCATCACATTTTTCCTTAGTCTTGGAAAATAGGTTTGATGATGAAGCAAAGCCTGAGTAGTTGTGTGTCTATGAGACAAGAATCTAATTCCATCTTATAACAAACTAGAATCCTTCTCATATGGGTGAGCAGTAAGATCAATACTGTTGACATGGTAGGAAATAGGTCAGGATGTGTTTGAGTCACAGCAGCATGGGGAATCAACATCTAGCACTTGCTCGCTTATGATACTAAATAGCTCTGAAACACAATGTTTGAACAAAACTCAAGTTTTGAACATTGAAAAACAAAATATTAGCAAGCACAGGTCTCTGCATTAGGCCTTGATAATGTAATTTATCAGGCTAGTGTTTGTTGTGGTTGGTAACTGCATCCAGTTAAAATCTCTTCATTCAGCATTGGAGGTGCCCTGAGAGGACATTGTTGTGAAGTGGTGCTATTCAAATTGAACTGAATTGAATTTATGACACACAATTGCAGCTGCATATGTTTGTAAGAACATGTCTGTGTCTATGCACACACTTGTGAGTGTACAAAAAGTTGCCTTGAAAAGTCACTGTGTAACTTGTGTTGCACAACTCTTCAACGTTCGCTTCAACTGCTCACAATCATTTATTTTTGGACACATAAAAATGTTCCAAAATGCTTTAACTCAGATTTGTTGTTATTCTCTCTAGGACTATTACATTTTTTTGCAATATGAATGATTTATCTTTTTTCTTCCCTCTGTAGGCTGTTAAAGTCTCATGACAAGCAGGGTTTTGATCCGTTTAAGCTGTTTTTGTGTATGTCAAGTTTAAGGGAAAAATGATGTGCATCAGTAAAATGCTGAGCAAATGCCAGATTTTACCTTAGAAAGAAAACAAAGGATTTTTAAAAGTATCATTATCAGGCTGTGTCGCACATTGACAATTTGACTATGTGCTAGTCTCTGCTATGGACCTGTGTGGGCAGATGTGCAACTCTGATTTGGCTGAAGGCTCATATTGGTAATCCAGCCTGCGGGATGGAGATTGAAAATGGAAACAGATCAGAGATATCTCTCTCTCTCTCTGTAGATTATGCAGATACTTGGGCGGTACATATGATATGTTAGGGCACAGTGAAGTGATTACAGACACTGAAAATGAAATGTGCTTCACAAATTATTGGTTAAATTTTCAGAGGCTATTAAATAGGGCTTTCATTCATGTGCTAATAAAGAGTTCACAGTAAATGAAGATAGTTTACAGTACAGAGTATGTAACCATTTCATTAACTGAACTGTCAGAGAAGCATAGATGTACCAATTCACCATCTTTTAATATTTTGTTTTTTTATCATGTAGCCATCATAAAGAACATGACATTTATTTTGTAAACACAAAAAATATACAAGGGTCTGCTGTGAAGCAGGGCTCTCTTTATCTAACTGCAGTATGGGTCTCTTAGAGGTCGTGTCCAGATAACTTTTTTCTCTAACAAAAAGGAAGTTAAGTTGCTTTTTTAAATTTTTGTCAAAAAAAATTTCTTTTCATTATCTGGGCACTGCTTAGTCAACATATCTACTTTACTCAAAAATTTGTTTGTTTTTTGTAGTTTTTCTGTCCACCAACATAACAATCACAATAGTTTGTTGTGCCAAAAAATAGCAATGTCATCAGGAGACACCCTTTTGTATTATACCTCCCATATATATTTTTTAAATATAATATTTAACATATTTTTCTACAGTGAGCAACAAACAGGATGTTTGTTCTCATGATGGTAATAATGAATGTTTTATGTCCAGAAAGTCCACTCCCACAATTTTGTTTATTTATTTTTGTCAGTTCTGTCCAATATGTTGTCTCCACAGACAAAAACCAGCAAGTTTATTTGCCCTCATCACCAGGGGTGACTATTTCTACCCAAAATATCTGATGACACCAGCATTTCTTTGATTTTGTTTTTACTTTTTGTTTTTTGATTGGCAAAACAAAATAGGAAAAGCTCTGAAATTAAATATACACTTTTTCTTAAGAAGGCCACATGAACAATTTGCTCATACATTTCCAGCAATTGATGGGGAAAACAACTTCTAAAAGCTAGCATAAGTTCTGAACCATAACCTCGTTGGCGGAAGTAATAAAAGAAAAAATTTGATCATCAGGTTACACTTTTTACTTAACATCTTCATTTTTGAACAAGGAGCACAAGAAATGCTACAGATTTGCTGGCAAGTGCTGAGGTGTAAAATGTTTACCTTTAATCACTTTACTTACTTTTGATCGGTCAGCTGTAGATTGATAGGAACTCAGTTCAATTTACATCTGTGGAACAGAATACTTGGGTGACTTCACTCCAGTCTGTTGATACCTTCATTTTTGGAATATTTGAAGTTATAGCTTTAAGAAAAAATGTCTTGCTTATAAGTCATACATGTCCAAATCCTTGTGCAACGGGCTTAGTTGTTTGTGCAGTGCTGACTGAAGTTAATATAATTTAAGCAGACTTACCTCCAAGAGGATGGATTGCTAATTAAGGGTGGCTCTTAAGGCGATCATATGCTGACATTTACCTTTGCTGAAGGCTAATGCTGTGTTCACAGGCTTACATACTGAGAGCTGGTCTTTCTATATAGGACTCATGGTTAAAAAGCTGTACACAAACACATACATAGTTAAGAACCAGTGGGTCCATATTGCAGCCCTAGACTAGTTGCGCATTGAATAACATAACATTGCTAAAAGTCTGGCATGCTTAAGTGCACAGCTATGGATTAGTAGTTAGCCCTTCATTATGCACTTTATGGTGACAACCTAAGCAAGGCTCTATTATAATTGACCTCCTGTTAAACCAAGCAAGCTCACGCTTTCCCATAATAGTTCCTGTGAATAAATCTTTTGGTTCCTTACCCAATGTGTGACCAAGTCACATGGCATTTTGCTCTGCAATTACCAGACAGGGGCAGGCTTCCTGCTCCCCAGACTTTATTATCACTACTCGCACTTTGGATCTCCCAAATGGCAATTATCACAGCATGCTTACAGGTGATTCAGCATGACTTCCATTAGTTTCTTGTTGGAATGCTGTTCCATTAGTTTGTGGCACTGGATTTCTTGTTAGTTTCCAAGCCTCTGTAACAAAAGACTAGTGTAGAATCACATTTCTAATAAAAAAGAAACACTTTATTCATTTAGATTTTTTAAAAGTACTGCCAAGTGTCATCACTTCATTAAGAACAGACTTTCACTGATGTAATAACAGTCTGATATCCAAGATATCCACTCTGCCAAGACTCACTTTTTGCTCTTAAAACTGGTTTTGGACTTAAAACAGCGGTGGATAAAAAGGAGGGAAATTTGTTCCAATCAAAGGTTGCCCTGACTGTTAGGACAGCAAAAACAACATTATAAAACATCCCTTACAAATCACCAAATTAAAGTAAGTAAGCGATTGCTATTCAAGGGAAGTGGATCAGAATAAAAACATTAATAACTTTTTTGGATCCAAAACCATCAGCAATCAAGTTGCTTCTTTCTGACATGCTAACAGTCACAAAGACACTGTTACAGAAATGTAGATCTTTGGCCATAAATGGAGGGAGTCTGATGTGGTGCTTGTTGCTCATCTGTTTGATTGATGATAGGACCTTGCTGTCTCTGGGCTCTGACAGGGCCTCAGTGGGCTACTAGCTTGCAACTACTCAAATGTGACAGATCAAAGCAGCAGACAGTAGACAAGGAGAGAACAGGATAGATGGGAAGTCTCTCTCCAGAGCAATGCCAACAAAGCAGAATCAAACCAAGCACATAAGGATTCACTTTAAAATTAAAATAACTCTTTTTAAAATAACTTTCTTCTAACATGGTTATTTTCTGGGAACTCCAACTTTTGATCTTCCTGAACGGTTTGACATCCTTTCGATTGATCCCCACGTCTTTAAGTGTAATCAGTTGGTTGTACATCAGATTGCATGTATAATCTTATGGAACTGTCCGTATATCTTACAGAGAAAGGGACAAAAAGCAGAAATGCAGCCTTATTAAGTAACCCACACTGCAGATATCTAATGCCCAAAGACAAGTGATCAGAATAACGACAATAAATAAATTATTAAATAAATAATTATTTTGTTTCCAGTGGTGGGTGTTCTGATTGACTATTATTTCAATTGTTACAACGCGGTTTGAGTAACTGACCTTAAAAAATTACTTTTGTAGGTAAGATTAATTTTTGCTTTGGTTTGGTTCACACCAGCACATCACAGCTTGTCGGATGCATCCCAGAATTGTACACAATTTCGTAAAAAAAAAAAAAAATAGTTGCAGAGATTGACATAAAACCACATAGCAGCTGGAGTGTGCCAAAGACAGAACCCCATGTAAATTGAGGGAAAGTTTGACAGTTATTTGGACTAAACTTTGCTACTGCTATATTGGCAAGGGGATGGAGTGATGCAGTTAAAACTGGAGAATACACTTAATGTTTTAATAGAAGAAGAATTGCCATACTTTGCTACAAGTTGAGAATGATGCATAATTTTTAGGTGAAGCAAGGAGTTCCCCTGAATTATTTCTCCTACCCACAACTCAAATTCAGTTGATAGAGGACAGTGAATATTTTAAATCTGCTGACTGAAGCAGTTTTCATCTGACTGGGGCTTAGGGCAGAAACAACCTCATTGATGATGACTGACTGATGAGGGGTCAGATGTTGTGGTAGACTAGGGTAAGTCAGTGTGTGCTGCCACACGCGCACAGTCACACACAATCAGAAGACAGATGCAACAACGGTAAAACCAGGGAAAACAGAGACATAGTTTTGAGTTGGAATCACAGACATCACCTTTACCATATAGATAAAAGTCAAGAATGTTATGAGAAATGTTCACTTTGACCAGAATAACTTCTTTATGTTGACTGTAAGCAGTGAGAATCATATGAATCACCTCTCCTGTGGAGGGGATGAAGATGACAACCTGCAGCCTGAGATCAGAGTAGATTATTTGTGTTTGTAATTATTATTTTTTTTTGTTTGAGTTTCATTTATTAGTCAGATCCAATATTTAGTAAATGGTATTTTTATTTAGGGCCCACTATAAGGTCAGGCCCCTTGAAAACTCTGGAATGAAAACTACTTTTGTCCATTATTTCTTGTTGTGATTAGTAAAATCATTGTCAGTTTACCAGAATAAGTGGCAGAGAGAATAAGTTCCAGATGTACAATATTGATGGATGTTCTTTCAGGCCTATATCACCCTTTTAAAACAGTGCAATATGGTTTAGTCCATACCTACAATTGAGGGCTGGGATATATTTGCTGGGCAAATGTATTTATGCATGTTCTACATACTTTCTACAGCCAAAGTTCTGGATACTGGAGGTATACCCCATTTTATGTGCACAGACTGGTGTGCATGCCAAAAAGACAAGTTCTTATCAACAATTTGGGAACTCCTCTTGCCTAGTTTACGTGGTCAATACTTTAGAGGCATCAATAAATCACATAAATACTGGGACTTTGCCATTTATACAAATCCAGAATTTCTTTTAGGGCAAAAATGTACATATCTGTGCCATATTTAGCTTTAAAATTAAACTGATTATCAGAAGTCAAGACATTTAATCCTGTTTAAAAAATAGTCTGGACAAGTACGTTGAACAAAAGGTGTATAGGCCAACAATTATCCCTGCTATTTTACCAGCTATGTCTTTTAGACCAAGCATAGAAAACAATACCAGTGTGTTTGTTGGTGTAGCCTAACAAGAGGTTTATTTCAAGGCAGTCTTGAATCTTTCAGTACCACTGTAACAATGTAATATATCACATTTAGAAGCACAACAACAGGGACCATATCATACTCGGTCATCAACACACCAGCAGTATGGTGTTCTGTTCATAAATATGTCCATAAAATAATTAGTGTGTGTTATGCTAAGGCCCTGACATGGACTAGCAACCAGGGTGTATCCTGCTTCTTGTCTGGTAATGGCTGGAAAGTGAATGAATAAATGTTATACTGTAGCTGGTTAAGATAATTGTGTATCTATTCTGCTTGTCTATCCTTCTTTAACAAATAAAGATATCCATCTATCCATTTTCTTAACCGCTACACCCAATTCAGGATCGCGGGTAGCTGGACCCTATCCCAGCAGTCATCGGGCAAGAGGTACGGGACACCCTGTACAGTATGAAAGAATGATATATAAAATGCTAATAAAATGAGGAGTGTGACTATGAAGGCAGCAAGGAGATTGAAGAGAGGGAAGAAGAGGATCAGAAAAGCATTGAGGAAAATGATTTGCCAAAACAAAAATTGTTCCTTCAAGCAGGTAAAATTGTAGTTTGCTGTTATTATTTCCTGTCTTATATCATTAAAAATATGATTGAGAACAATTGTTTAAATCAGCAAAAGGGACCACCAATGCTGTTTGCACATGGGGCACAGAATTTCATGTTTCGCCTCTGCTTTGGAGAGGCAGTGCTCTCATGTTATTTGATTTTAAAAAATGAAGATAGAGGCAGGTGGAAGTTGTGTGAGTCACCTGACAGAACAGTAGTGCTCACATCACCAGGCCTCACTCCTCTTCACGCCTGAATGGCATCCTAAACATGGCTGTGCTGACCTTGTTGGCAGCCATTAAACACCTGGAGGAATTCTGTCCATCTAATTACATTTGCCTTTGTCAACCCTTCAGTAAAAACAGAGACTGCAATCCACAGTGGGGCTTTAGAAAAATGCATGTATTCACACACCCCCATGTAGTTCCAAAAATCATATAAATACTGGGACTTTGCCATTTATACAAATCAAGAATTTCTTTTAGGGCAAAAATGTACATATCTGTGCCATAAGTGGCACAGATATGTACAACTGCTTTAAGTGGTTTAATGACTGATTTGATTTTAAGTATTTGTAGTGAATAAACAGTATGCAGCCAATAAATGGTAAATGGACTTGTACTTATATAGCGCTTTTCCAGTCATGTTGACCACTCAAAGCGCTTTACACTACATAGTTCACATTCACCCATTCTTAGGCAGCTTAGGGTTCAGTGTCTTGCCCAAGGACACTTCGACATGTAGTCAGGCAAAGCCTGGAATCGATCTCACAACTTTCCGGTTTAAAGACGACTGCTCTTCCACCTGAGCTACAGCCGCCCATATGATCATAGTAGACAAGGTGACATTTAAGAGTGGTGATTCCTTTTTTTAAATTGTTTTTTCTCAATTATCATTTTCAGACACATTAAACAATCAATAGTAAAAAGAACAAAAATTGTTCAGACTTATCCTGTTTAAATTGGACCTGTTCATTCATCTTTAGCCATCTGATAATAGAGACCAGTATTATTTGTCCAGCCTAGACAATGGATATTGTGTCTTTTTGTTTCGCTACTTAAATGAATTGTTAAAAACAACAAATTTACTAGGATAAAAACTCAAACTGTGGTGTGGGTAAAAAAATTTAGATATTAGTCTTAGTTTCAGTAGTAGAGAACATTCTGGTCAAAATTTCACAGCTAGCATATAACAAAATAACTTAGAAACCACTGTTGGGGAGAACATCAGCTTTATTTCTATGGGGGAAATAATTATTACAAATGTGGAAAGGTGGGTTGCAAATGTGGGATCAGTTGGGCTAAGCGAGCAGAGCTTATAAAAAGGGGCAGAGAGCTATTTCAGTCTTTTCTTCTTGACCCACCTGAGAGCAGCAGATGGTTTTGTCGTGTTTGGTGATGAGGAGCAATCTTGGAGTGGTTGCTGAGGCAAAGCAGCCAAAACAGAAAACTTCCTTAAGCAGAATGGGCTATGTGACTCCAATGTGGAATTCAATACTTAACCTTGAGGTTTAAACACTGAATCACCTGCATGCCCTGATCTGGAGTCAATTGGCTCCAATCTGACTAGGTACATTAATGGCTCTAATTTAACACATTTTGTTTATTGATGTTTGTTTTATGTTGATTGGATTTTCTTTATTGTAGTTCTTTCACAAGGATATCATCAGAGATTCTAACCAATGTTTTTCCTACTTTAAATTTAGGTGATGTGATGAATGGACTATTTATTGGTTTTGTTTTTAATCATGTAGCTGTATTAAATGTATTTGTGCAACACAAGGGTATGTTTTGTTAGGTTCATTCCTTTGGTGTGCTGAAATCACCTAAATGAAAATACTATTCCAACTTTTTATATATCCAACACTATAAAACAGTTTTTTTCTTTTTGTAACAAACAAAACATTTTGACTATGGTGGTCTCTTGTTCAAGTTTATTCTATGATGAAGATGATCCAATCAAATATATTTTAATAAAAAGGGAATTAGTGAACTTCAGTAAGGTATCATAATTCCTCTGTTTTATTAGAAATATTTTTAAAAAATCAATGCTTTAGTCATTTGTATAAAATAAAAGTAAAAAATTGATTAATGCGAAACTTTTATTCAGTCCCAAAGCCAGCAGATGTAATTAACTTTTAGTTAATAACATACTGAAAGTAACACTGTGGAACATTCTGACATTAAAAATATGCAATTCTTACTTTTCTACATTGTAGAATTAGTGTTCCTGTTTCTGATACCTGCTTTACTCTTCACGAGCTGTTATCTTAATCATTCATTATTCATTTCCTATACTGCTTAATCTGATGGTAAGAAAATATGCAAAGGATGTTCATCTTCACTAACCAACATCTGAAAATTCTGTTAATTTTTGTTTCTAATGTCTGGATGGTACAGATTGCTTTCCCCCAGTGGTACTTTCAGCTCCTGATTTATGACAATTCTGTAACAGCTACAACCTTTGTCCATTGGTTAATATGCTCTCTCCTGGCAGTACACTGCTGTGATCTGACAGACATTATCACTCTGGCTGCAAGTGAACTGTTTTTTAACTTCTACAGAGTTCTTTCTCCAGAGAACTGATTTAAAAATAGGCACTGTGCAAATGTGGGAGTGTCCTAGTTAAGCTTTTCCTACAAATCAGATAAATTCTTGACCTTATTAACCTTTTGGCATTGAGTGATGGTTGAAAACAAGTTAGTAGTTTTTATTTGTTTGTAAAAAATCAAATACAACCTGAGGTAATTACGGAATACCACCATCAGCATCAGCAAAAAGTATCTACATATGCTTCAATTCTGTCATAAAAGCCTTAAAGCTATTAACTTATGTTAATGGGGATTCATTTAGTAGCTACAACTAAGAGATATTATTTCATACGCCTAATCTAATGGTTTACTAATCTTAAAATTCTGGGTATTTAGAACTTCATTTACTTTCAAATGATGAAAACTACATTCAGTGAGATTCTACAAGGATTTGAAAAGATTTGCATTTCATAAATGGATTTGATACCGTCTTTGGATTAGAAAAACATGCTCTAGAAGCCCAACCCTGCTAAACTGTGCCCTACTAAATAAAATAAAAATAACCCAGCTTTTAAGAAGACGCATGATGTTTATATGCAGCAAATCAAAGTAGGTGTTATTTGAAAATTGATGTGCATCTAACTACACTCAATATATGTCTCTTTGATTATACACCAAAAAGAAGAGATTTTTGTTAATCTTGGAACCATGCTGGAAAACGCTGTGGTGGGTCTGACAGCGGTGGAACAATTCCAAATAGGCCTCACAGTTGAGTGAACCTAAGGCGTTGGTAATAGCACTTCATTGTAGATAGACAGGATGCTGAGTGGAATGATTAGGATGAGGACGGTGGGGGTATTTTGATATCATTCAAACGCTCTGCCATGACTTCTCAAAGCAATTACTGTACTGTCATTTTTGAAAATGGGGTGTCATATTCTGATCACTAAAAAGAATGCAATTACACCCAGACCTGACAGGAATGAGAATACTTTACGTTGTTAACATACAGTTTGACCACTCCCTTATGCATCTGTCTGCACAGTCGCACACAATTTGTCCACATGCACCAAAACTCTCGACAAGAATAGTTTTGATCTTTACAGTGAAGCTAAGAATAAAGTAATTGAAATTTAGCTTAAAAAAGCAACTTACTAGATTTGGTTTCAAAACACATAAACACACAACCTCGTGACGATGCTTTGCAATTATTACGGTAATGTATCAGTGCAAATTTTTCTTTCTCTTTTGCCTGGAGCAGGAAAGGAGAGGACAGCTGCAAGACAACAACAAAGGACTTTTTTTAACACAGTCATGATCCCTTTTCACTGAATGAGGAAAAAAGTATATAACAGAGTCATAAACAGGTTTCTGGAGTAGAATATATCCTGCAGTGGGGCTTTCATATTGTGCATAACAGCACTACTTTGGAACTTTACAAGCTCTTAAATACAGCAACAGTTATGTTATACTTGGCAAGCTGTTAGCATGTTTTGTTTTGTGTGATGTGGCTAACTCAGAATATCCTGGATAGCTGCAAGATGGTACTTTATACATCACCAATAAACTGTAAAATATAAACTTTACATAGGAGAAACTAAGCCCTCCACCAGTGTTTTATTATGCAAAACATTGGCAGTATTAGAGATATGCACCCTCACAATATTTCCATGTTATCTAATAGTACAGGCCTGCAATAAGCTCATAATGTTCAGCATGTGCTGAAATTGAGTCATTCAACCAAAGGGTTTTCAAGAAACATTAAGTAAAGTGTTGATATTTTTCATTACCATATTTCTTCTTTGCCAATTCTTTAACTGTTTTTACCACTCCAACTTTATTTTAAGACAGAAGCGTTAAGATATGTACTAAAATAGGTTCCAAACAAGAAATATGTTGTACTGTACAATGTCACTCATTTTTTGCAGTGATCAAGCTGTACTGGTATCATATTGGTCTTATATATTTCTTAATGAGTTTCCCTTGATACAGTTGGCCACAGAATTACATACTCATCATAGAATGTACAGCATGTCCTCTGCTTGGCTGTGCTTAGCAATTCACTGATAGCACCTAATTTAGAGCGTGTAGGTTGAGACCTTGCCTTGAATCACAGAATGAATAATATCAGCACAGCTGCTGCAGCAAGCAGAAGTGCTTGAATATGTGTTTTCTGACAGCCTGCAAAGGGATAATTTGTTGATGCATGACATACGAATGTATTTATCTATGACATACAATGAAAAGCTTGCCTTTGTC
>JBAMHX010000008.1:14319738-14330139 GCA_037177515.1 Pseudomugil tenellus | reverse complement strand
ATGGATGGATGGATGGATGGATGGATGGATGGATGGATGGATGGATGGATGGATGGATGATGGATGGATGGATGGATAGATGGATGGATCAGTAATATACTACATCTGTGTTTGTATTTCACATTTCATAATATTTTGATAAATGCATAAGTTATATATAAAACTCATATAAATATAAATGAACTACTCCGGGGGGCAAAACTGTGGTTGTGTGCAATCTAGTATCAATTTTACTTGCTAGATAACACTAGATACCAGAATAAACGTGGAAGTAGCAGAAATTCAATAGGGACAATGTGGAGACTACAAAGCTATAAGTTGAATAAAAAATGTAATACGGGACTGGTGATGGTGACTTTGTCCTACTGTCAGACTGAATCATGAGATTTGAGGAAATTCACCTTCTGGGGTGAGTAAATAGACCGCCAAAGGAGAGATATGCCCAATTCACTTGCAATTTGAAGTTACTGGTGCATAGTTGTAAAACTGCATTTTTGTTTGGTCCTGATAAGAGTATTTTTACATTTTCTTATTCTGGACAAAGAACAACAGCAGAAAAAGAATATTGACACCGTGGCATTTCTTTCTCTTCTCTTAGGCGGCAGGCGTCATCAATATACTGTTTTATTAGCCATTATTTTATTTAGTTATAATTACTGTTATGACTTTGACAGACAGAACACTGGAGATCATTGTATGCTGTTTCCAATGGCTGCTCAGACAGTTCGTGCCTCTGATTATTGTCAAATTGCGGTTTGTTGTCGGCCCCTGATAGAGCTAAGATGATACAGGCTTCTCAAGTTTTGTGGATGTAAACACTTCACTGGTTGACATGAGCCGAGTCCTGTGGGATGTAGGTTCAGTTTACACAGGCTGTGTTTTCTGCCAGTTGCACCACTTCATAGCATGTCAGCTGGAGAAACACTCTGATCTTTGAGTTAGTCCTAGAGTTGCCTCACTTCTCCTGTGTTCAGAAAAAATCCCCAACAAAATAAACATAACCAGCATGCAAATGCGGACAGCTTTCTGCATCAAACACATGTTTGGAATTCATTTCCTGTACAGTGAAGGTTAATTGTGCTAAATTAAGGCTAATCAATCAGGAATTAATGCTGCATATGAGTTAGCTATAATTGGTGTGTAGAAGATCATTGTAGAATAACTAAACCTTTGGGATGCATCATGCAAACAGCTTACAGCAAGGGGGAAATGAAAGTGCTAATTCATTTATTCAAAACCTTGACCTTTATTCAAACTGGCACAACACTGATAGGAGCCATCCCAAATTCAACCTTTTTGTTGGTAAATATTTGCCCTAAACGTTTGCATTCATAAGGCAAGTTTATTTGTATAGTACAATTTAACAACAGGATAGTTTCAAGTGCTTTACAGAGACATTTAAGCATCATCACACATCAGAAAAAGCATATTTACAATTAAAAATACAAACAAGAAGACATAATATTAGATAAAAATAAAAATCATATATGAGCATTAGTTCTGATTTCCTTTTCAGGTGTCATAAAAATATAATGGACCAATAGTTTTGTCCAATGACATGGTTGCCATTTCATGGTACTCCACAATGGTCAGTGACTCTGCTTCATCTTTGTTCCACACCATTTTGCAGCTTTTTATGAGCACAGCTGCCACCTGTCCCCAACACAGTGTTATCCAGCATGGCAATGGCTTTTTTTACACCGTAAGAACAAGAAGTGACAAGCGTTTGACAAGATATTTGTAGGACCACTTTCACACCCCACAGCATTTTTTAAAAGATGGCTTCAGCTTATGTGTAGCATTAGCACAAAAACATTGTTTTTGAAAAAATCTTTTGCTAAAGAATATTACAGATTTCTTTAAAAGGCAGTTACTGAGTGTTATCCCCACAGCATAGCCATTAGCTGACTGTTAATTTCATGCAGAACAAGTCAGAGTCCTCAACAACCTCTGTGTGCAGACTCGTAGTGCCTGCATATTAAGTGCTGAGTCAAATTAGACATTTACAGAAAAGGGCAAGACATTTGTATTAATGGCTAATTGACATCACATTAGTTTTATGCAGAATACAACACCCAATTCGTCAATAGTCACTTATCTGTACAGAGGCTCAGCACTACGCTATGAAAAGCCTGATTTTTTTAGCATCTGATAATGTAGCTATTCTTAAAGGCTGTTTGAGTCAATATTTTATTTGTGGTCATTTGTTACTAGTTTTTTACATTTGTGTATTTAGCAGATTCAAGAAAATGATGTTTATTGGTAACTAAAATCAGAAAAATAGAAAGCTAAAGAAATAGAAATATTTTAATCAAATTTTTTGAATGGCAAATTACTCTATTTTCCATGCTAATACATTATTATCCACAACATGCATTCATTTTGGCTTAAAAAAAACATTTCTACAGCAGTAGCATTCATAAGCTAACTTTATCATGAGATTCAATCCACTTTATTTCACATTAAGAAATACTGTTACATTTTTTAATCATTTATAGTCTTAGTTTTATGGATTCATTTTGCAGTGGAAAGCTCATTTAGAGCTGGAAACCATGCTGCTTCATGTGTCCTCCTGCAGTGGAAAATGCAGACGATACCTCTTCATATGCTTCATATCCTGTGAGATTGGCATTAAAACATTCTAACCAACTGCACCTTTTTACTATTTGCTGATGTCAGCAGGTGATTATATATTGCACTCATTACTGCATTTCTTTTCCTTCCATTCCACAGTCAATAAGTTTATTCTCTAAAACAGAATACAATACCACGCCTTACTTTGTTTCATATATATTAAAATGCATTTGTACATATACAAAATATAAATGACATTCCTTTATGTGCCACTGATCAGCACTTTTTTATCAGTGAACAGATTAGTTAAAGAATTGGTTTGCAAACACTTTCTGTTCAAGTAAACTCCTTTTACTGGACTGTGTTGTACTGAAGTAGGGCACATCATCCTTTAAAAAGTGGCCATCAGGCTATGTTTTTTGCCATGAAGGGGTCTGTGTGTTTTAGGATAACATGTAGATTTATTAAGCAATACCCAAATAATGTGTAAATAAATACCTCCTGTGCTTCCTGCTGCCACCTCCTCAGCATGTAAATGATGTACCAAGACTTGTATGTGTGCATAAAACTATATCCTGCTTTAATGCTTTATTATCCAGCTCTGATGCTCTCATGACTTCTTGCTATAGTAGGCTTTGGTCGGCATAGAGTATATATGCTCAGCCAGCAATAGTGAACCATGTGTTGTGAAACATTTCTGAAATATCCATTAAAAATGTGATATGCAGCTTTTTTGGAGATTGAATTACTTGTACCCAGCAAACCAAACTAAGTTTCCTAGTTTCCAAGTGTCAGTATATGAGGATTATTATGAAATAATTTTACGTCAGACAGAGCGCCTCTGGCATTGACATTCCTGCCAAGGTTTGAATTAGTTTCTCTCTAATTTTACCAAATGCTTTGAATGTTTTGAAAGTTAGCTGGTTTTTGCAGTCGCTTCTGGACTTTTCAGTTTCATTTGGAAGTCACACACTCAAGCAGGAGTCTTTGAAAACAAAAGGACCAAGTGTAAAAGCTCAGTTTGATTCAGCTTTATTTGTATTTTTTATTTATCTTTTAGTTTAGTTTTCAAAGGGACAGTGTACATTAACGGACATCATGACAAGGTAAATTCACCCAAATTAGCCAGAAGGCTAGTTTTCATTGGCAATCCCCCTGCCAATTTATAATAGACACCCTGCAATAGTCCATAAAAATTCACATACATATCACAGTTATAATTTAATAAAGTACATATCATCATTAAAATAATAATAAAATAAATATAATGCCACTGCACCACAATGTGATCTCAGGGTATTATACAGACACATCAATTTGAACCAATTCATAATCAATATAGGAAAGGAAAAGATTGCATCAAATCTTGACTTGCCAAGCCAAGCCAACTTTATTTATAAAGCACTTTCTGACAACAGATATGGGTTAGGTTCATTTTCTCACAGTTGAGAAAATTTAATGTATGTTTTGCACTGGGAGAAATTAAGCTCGATCCTGAATAAACTTTATTTAATAACAACAAATTTAAGGAAATAATTTAATATGTATTTTATCTCTACATGTCAGATGTAGCCGTATTGTGTATTGTTTAAAACAGATACATATCATCAATTATTTTATCAAAACATTGCTCAATACTTCTTACCTGGATCTTGCATTTCAATAACAGCATCATAAACATAAACTATCAGACAGCAAAAACAAAAATATTTGACTTTAAAAAACTAAATTTTTTGAATGTTCAGCTACAAAGAAGTTTAACTTTTTTTAACGCAGCAGTGAAACTGTTGTGTCCAGAGATCAGTGAGCTTGTTAGCTTGTTTAGGAGAGAGATTCAGTAAAATGACTCAAATTAGTTTGTTAGAAGAATAGCTTTTATGTGCTGAAGTGTCCCCAATGGGGATACATGAACAACTGTGCATGCACAGCTTTCAATCTGAGCACAGGAAAGTTTTCCAATAACTGATCTGCTCTCGAGGCCCAGTTAGGGTTTAATTTCACTGCTCTATAACAAAGAAATATACGATGACAAATATCATATAAGGATATACACAACTTTGATTTAACCAGACAGCTGTGTGTCCTTTATCAAATATGGATTTTGGAAACATCAACTAACTAATAGCTTCTGTAAAAACTGTCAAAATCTCTACATTTGTTCATTAGAAATCTCCAAGAAAATGTACATTATTTCAAATGAAATGTGATCCAATTGCTATGCCTTTTTCTGTCTCATACAAACACAGCAGAAGACAAAACATTTTAATCTCCTTTTTCCCCCCTTCTTTTATTAATTACAGTTTTAAAAGTTAAATCCCAGTTGATGTGTTATCTATTCTGGCTCAAAATTATTTTCCACTAAATTAATTGCTCTGCTCAAAGCACAGTTGTGGGAATAGTTTTAAGCCCTGCCTTTAGAGAGACACTGTCAAAGCATGAACAATAAATCCTGAAATCCATATGCCGAAAGGAGCTAGAACTCATCGAACTGTTCTCATTATGACATAACTTGCAATCCATGAAGTGTTTACAGTTGCTGTAATCGTGTAGGTTGTCTGAATTGTTTCAATATAGTGTAATGACTGTGCCAATTACATTTCAACTATGAAATTATGGCTGTAATTTGAGGTAACTTATGTAGAGTGTTTCACATAGTTAACATGGGTTGGCAGAGTAATAAGCTTCAAATGCTGACAGCGCATCAGCAGCATAGCACCATCGCCCTGAGAGAGCCATCAAGCAGAAAATGATAATTAATTAATCATGGAGTGTGAGGCAAACTTGGTTCTATTAGCCCTTTGGTAATCCCTTCCCCTTGGCCTCCATACTAACCATAGAGATCAGGCCTCTCTAATAAGGCTTGTTTACTCAGCAGCACTTTGGCCACTGCTCTGACGGCTAGTTGAAAAGTGCTCATGACCCTTAACATTTACATTGCTTGACCATAAAACTAAATAATCCGAGGACTTGCCTGTTGCTTCTGTACATAGCAAATGGCTTTGTCTTGCAGCATAATGCACTCAAACAGTTTCCTCTTTCCTACTGTTTAGAAGACAATGGAGTATTTGTTTTGGGGTGATAACATTCTTAAAAGCCCTTCTCAGTTTGTGCTGCTTCCTCTCCCGAGGCTGCCCTGCCAATGCTGTCTGTATATTACTCTGCCTCATGACTTCAAATGTGGTTCACACACTGCAAGTGGCTGTCAGGGCTTTGCTTGACGTGACGCGTCTTCATCGATTCTTGGAGTTACATTGTTCTTCAAAGCTCATATGATGTTATTGTTGTGAAACTGCGGATTTAGTTGATGTATATTCACAAGCCCACTGGTTGTTCTGTTTCCCTATATATTGAGCTCAGAACAAGAAAAATGTTGAATTATCAATGAACACTATCACTGCTCACTGTTGCATAAAGTACTTTAATGCATTAGCAGAAAGAAAGTTTCTGCTAATGTATTATTAAACTAGTGCTTGCCATTTTGCAATTTTTAGGAATATGCAATATTGTCTCAGTTTAATTTTAGTTAATTACAGAGAAACAATTTCAGATTATGATTGAATTGAAAGTTGATTAAAAATAGTAAGATTCACTTTAAGGCACAAGTACTGGTAATGATTTAAAGGTGATTGATGGTTACTATTAACTAAGGAAAATTCCAACCACATGATTACATTGTAACTGCGAGCATATCACTTATAATTTAAATGATTTAAAGATGTTTTACAGGGAGAAATTGTCTTTTGTTCTCAGTACAAAAAAGGTTGATGAACATCAATTGAAAGTACACAATCAAGGTAAGGATCCATTAATTGATGTGTATTGATTTTAAAGAGTATCTGGTACAAGCAGCTTGGCAGTGTACACTAGCCTGAATACATGCGCAATTATAAATTGTGTTCGGATACAATCTTAAATCACATGCACATGTGGTTGCTGCAGAGGGGACTGGAATACAGTAGCTGTAAAACAAACAATATTAGAGAAAAGCAAGAAGGTGATTTTAGAGATTTTTTATGTGTTTTTATTTTTCCTTCCTTTTAAATTAGATTAATTTTGGACATACCAGATCTAATATTTTTGCTGTTTTTATTTACATAATTTGCTGAAGTAGTTTAGAGCGAATTAGAGGAAGACTGGTGTTAGATTCCAGAGGATGTGGGAAGAAAACCAAATTTTCAAAAAAGAGTTCACCATCCTTTAAAGGTGTTGAAACTCAGATTAACTATTTGATTAAACTGTATTATGTAGCATTTAACTGAAATGACAGGGTTTAAGGGGAACATGCACCAACTTTTCTTTTGCTTGCATATAAAGTTTTTACATTTTATCCCCCAAGCTTTTACTATTTACAGGCTCTGGTACTTCCCTTGCATACAAATAAGAAAACATATGTATTTATGTTAAATTTGCATTCCTAACACTTTTAATCTCTTTCGACATCTGAAAGACATTATCTCAGGTAATGCAAAAAAATGCACAGCAAACTCTTTTATCTATCTATATATTTAGATTCTGGCTGGGTGTCCCCAGAGGGCTATAAACATTTCCAATTTGCCACAAACCATCTCATCCATGCAGGTCTGTGTATACAGGTATTTTATAGGCCTGCGGTCTGGCAAGGACAGAGGAATTAGCCTGATCCACATTCATTAACCTCATTCTCATTCTCCAGAGCAACAGTGCTGTAGAACTATCTGTCACCACAGTACAAAAATGATGAATTGCTAATCAGTTGAGAGCTGTCAGAAAAGGCCCAGGAATACTAAATTTATGCACTTGTTTGCCCTTGCATTAACCATTTGTAATCAAATCAGTATTTATCGTTGGTTCAGTTTGACATGTTTTATGATCTAGCGTTGTCATATATAGGCAGGGAGACAACAGTGACAGACCTTATTAGAAACAACATTAAATTGTTGGGAGAATTGGGGAGGTGACTGTTT
This sequence comes from Pseudomugil tenellus, assembly GCA_037177515.1. Classification (NCBI taxonomy): domain Eukaryota; kingdom Metazoa; phylum Chordata; class Actinopteri; order Atheriniformes; family Pseudomugilidae; genus Pseudomugil; species Pseudomugil tenellus. The sequence continues at coordinate 14,322,622 of JBAMHX010000008.1, read as the reverse complement.
TATAATACTACACATCCCCTTAAAGCTTGTGATGTGTGTTGGTTGTGATTATTTTTTAAGCATACTCTTAAATAATTGATATTTTCCTTAAATACAATGGAGGGCAGATAAACAATCGATATGTTTAGCTTCTAGGAATGTTTTTTTTTTTCTTTTTAAAGACCCCAACAATTAGGAGACACATTTTTTTCACATTCTCCCCAAAAATATTGTGTGGGAAAATAACTATTAGTTGAATTTCTCTGCAGCTTCAACAAATTAAGAAACACCACCTGGGCTTAGTGCTCCATCTGACCGCTGCATGAGCACTAAAATCCTCTGGAGGAATCAATAAAGTGACAGCTGAGCTCTAGAAAATCCAAACTGTTTCCTAATTATTGTCACTGTGAAATGAGACTTTCGCTCTTTAAAGTTCATTCACAGCAAGTAGTTAGATAGCAGAGTGCTTGGGAGGCCAGCCCATGGGTAGACTACCAACCTGTTGTTAATGGCTTGTTTTAAAAGTTAATGAGAACTCGAGTTAAAAGCAGCATTAGCTAAAGGCTAGGTGGAGTGGAGCTATGTGGATTAACTTTTCATTACCTCCTCATTAGGTGAGCCTGGGGATTAGAGAGACCTCGTATGAAATGTAGCATAAAAATATCCAAATGGATCTGTGTAAAGCCTGTTTGGAGATGGGAAAAGCGGGAGAGTTAAAGCGATTGAGCTTTAGTCTCTCCCTCTCCTCATCACTGTGAATCCCTCTACAGTTAAGTTGACATCATTTGCTCCCTATTAGCCAATAAGAAAGCTTGTAGGAGCAAGGAAGCTACCTTTTCTTAAGGAGGTGACTTTGAAAACTAAAACGGGTCATTAAAAGTAGAGTAAGAAGACCATTATAATTCTAACACTGAAGTTACCATTTATTTGCATTGTGAAGTCCCTGGTGGAGTAGTTAAATGTCACTTGCCAACTTTAATGAGAGTAAAGTTAGGGAGTGTGACCAGAGCTGATTAGTGTTTTCTGCAGCAACCCAGCCAAATGCAATGTCCAAAGGAATTATCAGCAATTCATGCTGATTGAAAAGTCGATGAGCAGATTGTCCAAAGTTTGCGCCTAAATACTGCAACTTTAATATCTCTTAATGAGGAAACATTGTGTAACAGATCATCGACCTTGCATGTTGTGAATAAAGTGTTTGAAGAAGTTTTCTTGTGGGGTGTGTCATTACAAAGGATGTGTTGGTTCAGGTCAACTATCATTTTTGCTTCTATAACTCCATAGTTACTAAAAATAAGAAGAAGCTCATTTAAAAAATGTATATTTGTCAAAAGATATGCATTACTGTTAGACTGCATGCATTTATTGTTATAAGTATATTTTATAGAAGAGGTCCTCATGAGGCCAAGATGTTTTCAAGCACTAAAATGTGACCCATTTGGATCCAGAGGGGCCAGATCCCAATTAAACTCATTCTAATTGCGTCAGGCCTAGTTTTATGTACACATATCTCAGCTTTGTGTGTCAACATGTTTCAAACCCACTGGATCCCAGTGGATGCATATTTGTGTTCTGATCAAGAGATACGTTTAAAAAAGCCTGCAGGAGAACAGTCTTCTGTCGCTCAGAGTACAAAATGTTATTTTTGTGAAGCAAATAACAGGATTTGGAGATGTTTCTATATAGTTGCTGACATACATAAAGGAATGATCCTTGTAATTTATTGACCAAACATACCTCACAATGATATTGTACTTTTCCACTATACTGATTGTACATCATATGGCTGCAGTATGTAGAATCTCTCTCTCTCTCTCTCTCTCTCTCTTTCTCTCTCTCTTTTTATTATTGTTATTATTGTTGTTGTTGATGTATTTTGATCTGTCATTATGCAACAAACCATCACAGAATAAAGATTTATGTAACTGACACTTCAAGTAATATGGATTTAGAGAAAACTATGCTAATATATATTTAAATAATATATAATAATATATAATTATATATAAAATTATACCTATCATATATAAAAAATTATGTAAACAAATTTACCATTAGCTTTAACAACAATCACACCTATGGGCATATATTTTAAAAGAACTGGGCAAATCCAAATGCAAATCCAAAGTTTCTTTGTCTGTCCAAGTGACCTATGAGAACAAAAAGGAAAAGAAAATGTGTGAAAACAACTCGAAGAGGTGTGAATTGAATCTGAATTAATGAGGCAGTATCATAGCACAGGGATGGTGTGGAGCAACTATAGGTGAGCTCATTTGGATAATTAAAGCAGCGTTCTTTGACGTTGACTACATAGTTGTGAGATTTGCTCCAACAATAACTGACACTGAAGATGGCCTCTCTGATTGTGGTCATGATTTAATGATTGTTCCAGTTTATATCTATTGTTATACTCTTGTGTCATTCATTATGTTCATGACATTATTATCTTTGTAGATTATCCAGTCATAATTACACCGTGTGTGCAGTGATGTGTGATATTCTTTACCCCTTTTCACATTAACATTAAAATACATTCTGTCTTGAAAGAAGGCAAGAAAAAAAAAGACTGTGTTACCAGTGTTGGCTCTGTACCTAACCATGTGCTCATTGGGATAGCACACATTCAGTGACACTATTTTCCTTGATTTCCCTTGCTGGCCAATTAAGGAGCAGCACAAAGTAAGTTAGTAGCTGTCATATTCCTGTTTTCTTTTCCACAGAGAAATGAAATGATTACTCACAAACCCATGGCATGGCACAAAATGACCGCTTTGTTCAAAACCGGATGTGTCTATGATATTATGAATAGTAGAGTTGTCCATTTCTAACCCAACTCACATCAGTAGCGAAATGTGTTTGTATCTCTCTCTCTCTCTCTCTCTCTCTCTCTCTCTCTCTCTCTATA
>JBAMHX010000008.1:14293213-14308261 GCA_037177515.1 Pseudomugil tenellus | reverse complement strand
GAACGAAAAGTACTAAATATAAGAAAAGTGAGATAAATCAGGAAAACATGTCAACAATGACATTACTTCTGAATTTTAACACTTGGCACCCCATATGTATTTTGTGGTCTGTCCACCTGATTTTTCTTTCCCTCACAATCTTCAAAATAAATCTCTAAACCTAACTTATTTATTATTAAAACATTGATAAACTTATTATTTTCTTACTTTCAATTTCAACGATGAAATAAGCTTACAATGTTGAGAGAACCTTTACATTCTTTTAAAACTACTATGCGTAACAAAACTCTATTACAAGCTGCAGTTCAGACAGGTTTTGAGCCCCTTTTGTAACCAGTATTTAACGATGGAGTTAAATCAAATAAAATAAAATAAAACGTTATTTAAAAAGCTCTTTTATTACAATAAAATGTACCATATTAAATTTTAGGTTGGATACTGATCTATGATTGTTAAAATGAATAACATCCATATTGTTCTTTTTCTGTGAGGCCACACCACTGCTATTTTGAAGGCATCAATAAATTGCCTCTGTGAACTATAAAGGATGAGATTTTAAACACATCTAGTGATGAAGACAGTTTTTGTCTTTGTCCAACAACAATTCTCCATAGGAATTCCCATGACAAGTATGGTTTTACCACATTTGAAAATACCTCTTCTCTATGTGTCTACTTATCGCTTATGCTATTTGTCATTAGTGGTAGTTCTTAGATAGGAAAATAATTTAAAATACTTCCTGGTAAAGTAGCAGCTTAAGCTTAAATATCAGCACTTTCAGCTTAATCTCTAACAAATAACAAAACACCATTGCGCTATAAATTTGAGGTGTAGCAGAGCATTGCAAAGAACAATGCTTTCGTTTCTCTCTCCACGCTCATAAATCTTCCCACGCTGTTGAATTTTCATTCGCAGCAACTGGGCAATGACGAAAGAATTAACTCCCAGTAATATTTGACAGGTTGCTGTAATATCTAACTGGAACGGGGATTCTTGCATAATGAAACATACCTAGCTGAAAATTGGAAAGCTGAAACCACTGAGAGGAAAACTTCAGCATTAAGCATACAGAAGTGCTTAATCCACCACCACATAAATTAAACATCACATTGGTAACAGTTACTTATGAGACAGAAAATTATGCATAAGCACTCAGCAGAAAACACTTCCAGCTTTCACACATTCAGAATATATGCAAATGATTCCAAAATCACCCAAAAGCACACGTTCCTTCTTTATGCTAAAGGAGGGTTGTTACTTGTTACTAATTGTGACACTGATTCATTATGAGAGAGAATTAGACTCTGGCCTCTGCTGTTGCCCAAATTCTAATCAGGGTATAAACGAGGCAGAAAAGAAAAGTCCTGAACTCAGGAGATAATAGATCCTTTAGTCTTGAATTCAAGTACCTGCACACTGGGAAATTACTTCTGACTAACACATATTCAATCAAACATACAACCAAGTACAAGTATTATCAAATCTGTAACAAATGTGTACGTTTTTCTTCCTGTGGTACTGTTTTAGAGCAAAAGTACATGTAAGAACCTTGCTTAAATTGACTGCATTCCTGGTAAATAAATAAAATACAAATAAGAGGCAATTCGCAGAATTTTCGAAGCTCGTGTTTTATTTGAAAAAATTTCACAGAGAAAGTAAGAGAAAAAAACCTCAATAGGGAAAGTTAAATTGTCTCAATCCACTTCTCATGTCTTTATATTTAGCTACCAAGCAGCCTGGCTTGTAATCTTTTAAAGTGGCTCTTTAATCAATAGTTCTCTAGACTTTCTGAAGGTTGTTCAAGGTTTTTCAATGAGCTTTAGCTGCTTTGTTTTTTATGTTGTGTGTGTGTGAGAGTTTCTTTTCTACAGTTCGGTTTCAAACATTACCTGAGTGTTTTAGGAAGAATGTGTTTGTTTTATTTGTTAAAGAAGTTAACATTGACCAATGAGTCATTCAAGCATAAAAAAGGTACCTAACCCAAGGAATAAATCATGCATTATCTGCAAAATGACTTGCATCTTCCCAACTATTGCTAAAACATTTATTTGTTCCATTTTCTTTACCAAATCGGTTTAAAAGGTAATTAAATTAAATTTAATCTAAAGCACTTTTCATGCAAAAGCAGCACAAAGTGCTTTACATAATAAATATGATGCATCCATATTAAGAAAAATATATATAATATAGAATTTTAAGATGCACACCTGATTTTAGTCTCTTTCACACATAAAAATGTGTGCATGTTACAGATGTAGGGCTGATGAAGACCACTACTAAGATGAAGGCCCCACTAAGACAAGGGTGGGCATTGCAGCATCTACTCTGCAGACAGAACCGCCAAAGGATTTCTGTGATGAATGCATCAGAGTTAAAATGGTAATGATCAAATAAACCTAAAAACAAATAAAACAATAAATTAAAAGCAAAGCTAAAAAGATGTCAATATTTCCTGCACCCTGAGACTCTCTGACCGACTGTTCCACTGACGGGGGCCACAAGTCACAGTCCAGGTATAGAGAACAACTAGAGGCTCGATACCAGAGAACATCAGGGGCCTCGAGGGCTCATAATTATGAATCAGGTCGGATAAATAAAAAGGCCCACGAAGGGTACATGCAGCGCTTTTAAAACTGGTGTAATGTGTTCATGCCCCCTGGTCTTCGCAGTACTGCTTTCTGGAGTAATTGTTTAAAAAAATACTCTGTATGAGGAGCAGAGGATAGGACATTACAATAACCAAATCTAGTAGAAACAAAAGCATTCATCAGCACCAATGTGCTCGCAAGAGAGAAATTGGGAGACTGGCAGTGTTTGTAAGATGGTAAAATGCTGTCTTTGTGACTATTATGATGTCTGGACAAAATCCAGCTTAGGGTTGAAAGGACACCCAGATTTTTCACACATTGACAAGGTTTAAAGTTTGGAACTTTTAGTAAAATGATCTCTAATTGCATTTCTGTAATTGCCTTTACAGTGCCAAAGATAACAGAGTTTGTTAAACATGAAATAATCATTTTGCACCAGCCAGGTGATTTTCAAGGAGCTATTAGTTTAAATCTTGGCACATCTTTACATGGTGTGACTCATGTCCTTAAAGTCTTAATAAAACAGAAAGTCTGAGTTGTTTACAGATGAATGTATCAGCCACACTGCCAAAAATGAATTATTGAAATAACTAACATGTGAATAAAATTAATTCTAAAAGTAAACAGAAAAATCTAAAATCTTGTCTTCTATCAGACACTGAGGGTCTTTTCATACGACACTAATTTCCAGGTCAAAAAAGTTGTTTTTGTTAATGGTTATAAAAGTACCAGGTGATTAATCAGGCATGTGCTGCTAGTGAAGGAAAAATTTAACACTGCAGTTCTGCACATCATCCACTGTCTGTAGTTCATTCTTAAACTTGGGTTTTAAGTGTTGGTGTGCTGCCCTCAGACTCCAGCAACACACTGCTGACTCTGCTGGCGGTTGCCTGGTTTGTGGCTATGCCATCTACTTCTTTCATTTAAAGTTAATCCAGTTTCTTTTATTATTCTAATTGTCCTGAAACTGTTACTGTGAGGAAGGCAGAGCAGCTGGTCGTCTGTTGTTTGGTTGTTATTTTATTTTGTGTAACATCCAGACAAAGTGTAGTTCAGCTAAAAATGATCGAGCAATACTTAAGTCTTACTTAAAACATTTGAAGAACAAGTACGAGATGTAGTAGTATTTGTTTTTTAAACATTTACTCAGTTATGTAACATCATGCACTCACCATATCTGCTTGCAAAATGTCTAGGCTCTGTCCTTGGAGTGTCATGACAGCCTGGCTTATGGTGGACAGAGACCAGATAAGGCCTGTAGACATGTAGACTACTGTCTTCAGAATTAAAGATATGTCTTTGAAACTTTTACCTTGTTTTTTATCATGTCTCACTTTTTATCATCTCACTCCACAACAGATACAAACATATGCTTTCCTCTGACACATATGATGTCTTTCAGTCAATTAATTAGGAAGAATTAAGTTATCTGACATAGACACAAGTCAGCTACACATACTGAACTTTTTTAATTTGAGATGCACTGAAAGCACATATATAGGACTGTTCTCTTCCTACGTGGCAATGGGAACAGCTAATAACTGAAGAGGAGACTCTTGGCACTGAGACATGGTCGGACTTCTGTCATAGGTGATGTATTGTGTGTCCAGTGAATTCTCACCTTTTCACCTCCCCCATTTCCACTTAGGAAAGAAAAAGCCAACACACAGGAGTGCAGTAGACTTAAGACTATAAAGGAAAAAATATCCTAGAAACCACCCTTCCCATTTTCTTTATTGTACTGCGTCAAGGGAAGTATCTTTTCTGGAACTCCTCTCAGCCATATTATGACAGCTAATTAAGAAGATGATGAGTGCTACTTTTGCTCTGATGTGAGCTTGAAAGATTAAAGATGAACAATGAGATTATGTTTCTATAAATATAATTTTATTTTCCTGGTGCTCCATAACTTACTTTAATCATGCACAAAGCTCATTTAAAGAAAAGGGACATCAATAATATATGTTGTGGAAAAGGTACTGTGTTTGTTTTTATTTACCTAGTTCTCTTAACTGTGACTCCAAATAATATATGGACAGTTACACTATCAGCAAACCTCCACAGAGTCCATTGGGTCATTCAGGAGATGTTGGATGAAATGGTATTTAAGCCATATGAACAAAGAATTCTTGCAATTTCAAACAGCTGTTTCATGTTCATCTGAGGAACCATTAACATGCCATTTAAAATAGCTCAAATTTAGAGAAGTTTGGATTTCTGGATCTTCTAGTGCATGCATTATGAATGTGATGGGCTGTAACTTTGGCTCGTATGCTAAGGGAAGCTGTTTGAACAGCAATTCATTTCATAAATTTTCTATAAATAAACTTAGAACTGTTTGGGTAAACCCAAAAGAAGAAACCGAAAACATGCAAGAAGTCTTTTTTGAGAAAAGGTTGAGCATAATTTGTTTGCACACACAAAGCATTAAGATTGCTTTAAAAAGGAAAAACAAACTCCCCCAACCCCTCATCTTCCCAGTTATGTCAAAAAGATCGGTAAGATAAACAGGCATATCCAGACATACCCGCTAGAGACTGGATTGCTTATAGTTTCTATGAAATTAAGGAAATAAAACAAATAAAAAGCACATCATGGGATAGTATAGACTGTGATTCGGAAAAAAAATTAAACTATTGTGAACATTTGACTCTTTACACATATTTGAACAAGCAAACACTTGGATCTCCTTTGAAATGGTTTCTATTAATAAAAGCGATAAAGCAAAACTGAGACATTACACAAACATTTTGTCTTTATTATATTAGATTCAATCATATGAGTCAGTATAAAAAGTGAGTACACCCACACACATCTATCACACATTGCAATCTATAACATTTTGTCCGGGGTGCCAGATTAGGCATCCATAATTAGAACCTCCTCTGGGAGTGATAGGTAGAATCTGTCTTATTTAATCCTCTTATATGTAGGGTCTAGTGTTATCTTTGTTATAGGAGTGAGGTGTCATCATGCCAATGAGCTCACTAAGGCCTTCACAAGTAATGCTTTTAAATATGCCAAAGAATTAAAAATAAGAAAAAAAAAACATGTTTATTTTATTCTTTTTTGCACATAAATCTGCCCTTAGAGAAATAAAAAAATGGCAAGATATATTTGTAGTTTTTAAAAGGCCCCTGAAAAATCTGCCAGGGAGCAAATCTTTTCAGGCCAAAAGGGGTGAAATAAGTAAAACAAGAGGGGAAAACTCTTTCCAAGAAATCCAAAATGTCACCATTAAACATGACAATAATTATGAAATTGTCTACAACAAAGTGCCGAATATTCAGGAAGTGAATGCTTACATTTGACCCGCAAGTAGATATTCCATCTTTGAGTAAACCATTGAGGTTCAAAACGTACATTTGAGATGGAACAAAAAAATTAGGTTGTTTTTAGACCAACAGCTGAGTTTTATAACATTGCCTTCTAGCACACAAATGAAACCATGGTAGAATTGACAGATATCTTGGACAACAACCAAACATTTTTTTCAGGATACAAAGATTACTGTGATGCTCAGTGAAGGAAATATTATGGCCCAAGGATGCGTACTTATCTCAGTCTGAGATGCTGGGATTGATGTTAATATACATTCAGCATTTCTCCACCATCTTTAAATTAAAGAGAGGTCATCCATCTAAAAGTAAGAAAAACTGGATGTTTCAACAGAATAGTAATACCAAAAAAATTCTACCAGCTCCATATAGTGGTAAAAAATGGACAACAAAAAGCCCATTTACATAAACAGGGGATGCCATGTGGATGCCAATTCCTAAGCTTAATTTTGAATAAAGTGGCACATTTAGACCTGAAATTTTTTTTGTTTGAAACATTAAAAGTTCATTTGTAATTGGAACCAAACAAAATAGTGGTTCTTCTTTGTGAGCCATTATAATGTAGGTATTGTTGGACAGTGTGATGAGTAAATAACAAGCAAACCAGGAAGCAGGTTCACTGAACAGGTAAACAACATTTTTCTCCCACCTCTAGGCTTTCCACAATTAAAGACAATTTGTTGATTAGATACAGGACTAAGACGTGCAGTTATTTCTGCAGCGTAGAGTCCTCCCACTTTGTTTCTGGTTGAACGCACATTTCTGTTCTGAAATAGGTACTTCATATACTTTAATAGGTCTGTTTCAACATCAGAGCCCTCCTACAGTCATGCATCACTTACCTCCAGAGTTCTGAGTTCATCTCAAAATTTTAACATCAGTTTCAGACTAAAGCAAACATGGTGAAAATGGAGGTCATGAAAATGCATATTCTTGGGAAGTAACATGGAAAAAAGACAGCACAGTACATATGCAGGTCTGCTATTAAATACAACACAGCTTCTTTTTCTTCTATGATCCTTTCATGGGTAATACTCATCAACACTGCCCCCAAAGTCTGAGGTGAGATTAGTCTGTTTTCTCACTTAAGGGAACAGATCTGCAAGAGCCCTAGAAATGGAGAAAATTAAGTCAGTAAAAGATGCAGAAGATGAAGGAAATGTACCACATTCATCTTTGTCAGAGAGCATGAATGGGTTTATAAAATAGTATGAATGTGGGTCGTTTGCATCAAGCATCAATGTTCTGTGATTCCACAACGGAGCAGGATCCAGACGCAAAGCAGAGCCTGTCTGTGTTCTGATAGAGACCTTTAAAATGATCAAGTCCTTGTGCTTTGGATTTGAAAAGATTGACATGGCCAGGTTGTTATGGGAGAGGAAGATTTTTTCAATGAAATTACGATTAAAATATTTAAGATATATTTTTTTCATTGTAGTGTTGTTAAAGAAATAAAACAGTAAAACAAGGGTAAAGTTTTTTCATTTAAATAATTACAAACATTTCAAACAAACATGGAAGAGTCAAGACATTACTGACAAGAGTCAAGTGGACCACTGGATTATGAGGAAAGTTGCATTCTCTTTTCTTTTGTCCTCAGAGGACATTTGTTATGCTGCTCTTTTGCTTTTGGTACACCTGTGTCTGCTAGTTGGGACCGGTCGATGCAGTGTAAGCTCTGCAATAACATACCTTGTTGATTTCACTCCAGTATGTACTCAGTCAAATTTGAATTGTATTTATTCTACAAAAGAGTATGTCTCAGTCATAGACTGTATAAAGATGGACGAAGCCTCTCAGTAACTTTCTGAAAAGCAAAAGTGAAGCGCATTGGGTGGTTATACTGTCACCTTCATGACAGTATCACGCCTGCCGTCGCTCCCAGAAGATGCAAAAATGGTCAAAAAGCTGGTGTTGAGAGAAGGGTTGTGAGTGTGGGGGTGGATGATTATTGACTATTAAACTCCGAGCTACCTGTAGGTAAGAGCTAACTAAGCTAACTCAGATCTAACGAGAGCAAACCAGCTAATGGAGGAAGGTGGGCTGAAGCTAAGGTATTTTTTTGGCCAGCTAAAAATCCATCTTGTATGTGTTGCACTCTGCCTTCTTGCTGCAGATATTGGATACCTGTCAATAAACCAGTTAATCCCAAGGCAGAAATACTCTTCACATATTCATTGTTTGTTTGAAATGTGGTTATAGTCTATTGTTATTCATGTTAAATAAGGAAGTACATGTTAGAAAAATTTCTATTTTGCAGTCTGTAAATGTGTTGATGAATGTTTTTATATTGTTTTTATATTAATGTTTTGTTAAAACCATGTAATTAATAAATTTACAATAACAAATGGTCATATGTCTATGGCTTTTATAGCTGAAAATTGAAAATAGACTTTTTACACATATTTGTGTCAAAATAACACATTTTGTGTTGCACCGAGACAAAAGATGTATTTAAAGACCAGACACATATGGTGTGTAAATTAAGACGTACTATGCGTTGTCTCTTATCTGATGCAGACGGTTATACCTAATAAGTGGTTATTGTCTTGAAATTTGAATTGTTAGAATTTTGGATCGATGCCGTTGGCTCATTGGCTGTTATAGGTTTTAGCATAATATGTGTTGTAGCTGCCTCATTACTGTACAGGTAGAAAAGTCAAATATCTTATATAAATGAAGTGTCAGGGCAGCTGCGACATCCTAACATGGCATCTTCTAGGCCTATATTTGCCGATGTTTTTAACATATAGCATTACCTATAATCTTTTTTTATGTTGTTATTTCTGTTAAGGTGCACATGTGGAAATTGCGCTATAATGCCCACAGAGAACAAGAACATTTGCTGCAGGGAGAACCCAAAGAAAAATATCATAGAAATATTACTTAGGACAGTACTTTGAAAAATAAAAAGCCTCTTTTCAATCATCAGGTGCTCAGGAGGATGAACCAGCTCCAAACTCTCTCAAGGTGTATGACCCAACATCCTAGCTTGGAGCCACTTAAATATTTTAAATATTTAGCTAAAATATTTTGTCATGACAAAATGCAAGAAACATTTCTATGCAAGATTATGCTCATTAACCTGTCGGTAGGAATTACAGGAGAGTTTTATACCAAAAAAAATAAATAAACAAATAAAGCTAATCAAATGGCAAATAACTATAAAAGGTGATTATGTGTGTTTTTGGCATTTTATATTACAGATATTTCAGATATATTACAAAAGTCAAGTGGAGGTGTAAACCCAAACACAGACCAGGAGGCAGGCAGGAAGCAATATATTTGTGCCCAATAAATTGTGCAAGTACACTTACTCAGTGTTGGGTTCACTAGCTTTATTGTGCCCCCGTTCTTTTTTTTTTCTTTGGCCCGTGTGTGTATTATGTGTGTTATTTCATTTAGATTTTGTATTCCCGAAGGTTGTTTTTTTTCTTTGTTTTCATTGATTTAGAAATGTTTTATATTTTCTATTGCACTTGGCACAGATTTTGTATAAGAAGTACTTTATAAATAAAGTTTTATTTAATTTCCTGTGAAAAAAGAGTGGGATGGATAAAATTGAACCAGGTGTGTTGCATTACAGCAAAAAGCAAGCAAACATTACTTTAATTATTTCACACCCGTTCTATTCAGCAGGAAATGGCAGCAGAAGTATGTGCACATGGGCAAACATCCATCTAATAAAAATACAAGTTATTAGTTTACCCAAATCAGAACAACTTATGAAATACCCTTTGACTTTGTTATCAAAGTTAGCTGAGTTTTCTGGGTTAAATGTGGACCCTTGGGATTCTGGTGCCACTAAGATGAGCAAACCTCTATAAAACTGTCTTCATCTTCAATTCTACAACGAATAAGAAGAATGAATAAATACTGTATGTAAAATTAATCACAAATGACAAATCTTTGCTTCTGAAGTCAGGTTGGAACATCCGTGATGACAGCTGTGTTCCAGTTGTGCCCTCCACTATAGGGTTAGTCTCACAGCCAACATCTACCTTTAGAGACATAAGTAGACTGTTGGTGCTGGGCATGAGACGTGCTGGACTAAAAACAGCAAATAAAAATACATTTAAAAAAATCAAATCATCACATAAGTTAAATATAATATATGTCTAAATAGCTGAAGTTTATGAGGAATCGAAATATTGCAATACAAGTGAAATGTTATCTATACAGCACTTTTCATGCCAAGAACAACATATTTTTTAAAAGGGTAATGAGAGAAAAGTGTGCACATTTAAAAAAATTTAATAACAAAGAAATGTAAAAAACACAGTCATATTTTTTTACACACTGTTACACACACACAAATAAAGCATTATACCCCACCCCCACCCCATGTGACTCAATAACCTCTGTATCTTAACTGTATGTAGACAAAAATATATAAAATAAAATAAAAGTAAAAAGTATCTGTCTTAATGCTAATATGAGGAAAGACTTTCTTTCTGATCCATCTACACCAGAAGCCAGACCCCAAGGTTTGGGGTTCAAATCTCAACCGTACTGTGGTGCAGGACCCTTCGCCACATAGCCTGGAGCGACTATAACATGAGAAATCGATGCAATACTGCACATTGTTCACATTGTAATAAAAGTAAAGTATAAATATACAATTCAGTCTCTGTAATACTTCACCAGTTTTAGTCTACATGATGGTCAACTTGTTAGATTAAATTATCACAACTGCCTGTTGTGGTTGGGAGACTATGAAAGCTGCATCCATCATTGTGACCACACATCCATTATGACAAACCAGCAACCATGAATAGGCCTACTATTGTGTGGTACTGCTGTGTGGTAACAAACATTTCATTACTAAAACATTCAGGCACAAAATCTTTGGCACAACCATAAAGCACAGCAGGCAGAGATGCAGATACATTAATAGCAAAAATGAACTGAATCCATTTGTCCCTGGTAGTTTGATCCACGGATACAAGGAGACAAAGTATTTGGACCTTGGTGTTGGCAAGTGACAACCAACAGGTGACACGGGAGGGTCGATCAAACATCTTCACACAACTTGTTGGTTATGGCAACTTTGGCAGGCTGAGCAGGTGGTTTTAGGAGTGGAAGAGGGGTTGGCTTATTCAAATAGCCTCCAAGGTGGTTAAATCCCAGGAGCAAAATAACATGTTTTACCCTTGTGGGCAGATTTGCTATCAATTAAGCACTCAGAGACAAAAACTGACTGTCTTCAAAAAAAAAAAAAAAAGACTTTGAGCAAAGTCTACACTTTGTTCCAACACCAAAACACATGTTTCTATTAGAAAAAGCAAAATTTCCGATTTATAACTCTTTGAAGACTGACAAAATACAGGCTAAAAACAAGATCCCACAAAACCGCTAATGGGTCTTGTTGTAATTATTTGTATTAACCCTAGACTTATGTTTACTTAAGCTAAAGTAAACATAAGTCTAGAGTTAATACAAATAATTACAACAGTCTTAATCCCACTTGGCTTAATCATGACTATTGTTTTATCATATAATATTTTTTAACTCATCATAATCAGAGTTTTCTTAGTCTCTTTTCCTGAGTAAACTCAGTTTATTTTGATTTGTTTTCTTTATTTCCAGTAATGCAATGAAATATCTGCATTTAAGACTGAAGTCTGGTTATATCTTATCTAGATATCAAGTATTTTTGAAAGAACCTGTGCTTTCTTTACAGTTCAAGGAAAAACCTTGAATATTAAGACTAAATTGGTGTATGACTCCATGCGAGGAAGAACATCAGTGGTAAAAAAAAAAAAAATCTTATGAAAAACAAATCAAGTTTTTATGAAACAGCTCTTGTGCTCATTTTAATGCAAGCTGCATGATGAGGTGAAAATATATTCTGCTATGAGTTTGTGCAAGAATCATTCGTTTTCACACAATATGTTGATGTGTTGATATTTAAAACATATATCTGAAAAACCACGGAGAATTTTATTTTATAACTATATAGCACTTTTTTTTCTTTTTTCTGAGACTTTTTTTGCATCTTAAATACTGATATTGTTTTTCTCTTGCACGGTATTTTTTTCCATAACATTGAAAATGAGACAAATATACATGTCTTCATAATGTTCTTTCTGGGAATCGATCCTCTAAAAGAGTTCTTTGTAATCAAGTTATCTCCTATGTCATTATTTTATTTCTTTGTATGTGAGGCACATAACTACACATATATTTGGCTTTTTAACCTTCAGAATAAACAGAAATTACCCTTTGTGTTTCATAGTGGAAAGCTGCATTAACTTCTCTGGGTGAGGTCAACGGATTAGGAAATGTGTAGCAGTAAATGGGACGTTTGCATTTTGAAAGTGAAGAACTTTAATAGGTCTAAAATCTAGCCATCTGTTAATTATGCTGAATTCCCTTTGTATAACGATGATGATATCCCTCCATGGTAATGCTTTTCCGTTGGTCTACCACTCTGCAAGGCAGTTGATGTCTCATGAGATCACAATCAAGGGAAAATCCATCTTGCCAGGCTCCAAGGTATGGATGTGTGGCCAATCTACATTAGTTCAGACCACTTGGCATATTACAGTGGGTGCTAAAGGCAGATTTTGGTTGTTATAGCTGACAATAATAGCTTCTAAAGAGGTTAGCATTGATCCTTGACATCAATTTAATTAAAACCGAAGATGAGTTCTATATTTGTAAAAGTGCATTGCACACTGATGGCTTTCATCAGAGGAAAATATGACTGTTTATGTTTGACTTACAGATGCAGCCATTAAGAAGAGCTTCTCTAAAACAAAGGCCAGATGTAGAAGCACCAACAAACTTTACTGTCGTAAAACATTGAAGTATCTGTTTACATATTGGAGGTCATATTAACATCATAGTATTTTACAAGATGTCAGGATTTCAATTTAATTGTCCTCCACTCATTTATTGTTATACACACAGCAATTTGCGACAGTTATGAGAGACACACGCCACCTACCCACATGCAGTGAGACGGAGTGTGTGTTGTATTTGTTTAAGATGTACCTGTGGTTATAACCTATATGCACTGCTGGGACTGACTAAATTAAGTTGCCGACACAAAGCCGTAGTCTTGTCAGATTTAACGGTGCAACATCAACAATATAGTTTATAGGGATAGTCTAGCTGTGCATTAGTTATGCAGCCATGGGCTTGTCCCATGATACACTGAGCACGGTTACTTTTTCTGTTGCTTATTTTCTATGTATAGGATGGTACTGGCATCATTAACATATTTCTCCTTTTTGTGCAGGTCTTATTTCTTGTTTTTCCTTTATCTGCAGGTCTTCCTGGATAACAGCTGCTATGTATATTGATCTATTTTTTCTTGTCCTCTCCAGCCCCAGCCAGTCAAGGCAGATGGCTGCCCTCTCTGCGTGGGTTCTGCCGTAGGTTTTGCCTTCCTGTTAAAAAGGAGATTTCGTTCCCACTGTCACCTCATGCGGCTTAGGAAGAGAGATTGGATTGAAGTCAAGATTCAATCTTTTGGATTTCCTGACATAGGCTATTTTTTAATGACTTGGCTGATCTCTGTGAGGTACCTTGAGACGACACTGTCATAAAATGGCGCTATACAAATGAAGCTGAATTGGGATCAATGGGATCACAATTTCTCCTATATAGAGAAATTGTGATCCCATTGTAATTTGCACATTTGTATGATCTACTGATGCAGTTTCCCCATTAAAAGCTGAACATTGTTTATATTCCACATCATTTTTATTTTCTACAAAACATATCAGGTGTTAATATAATAAGTTTCACTTTTTTTAATAAAATGTAAGGTTATGATGCGTTTCATTTTGATAAACTGTCATGTTATATGATAAGGACCAATGTTTTTGATCAGGGTGACATCTAAATACTTCTGTATAAACCACTCTCGACCTCTTCAAAGCAAATGATTATGGGACAATTCTACAGCAGAGACATACGCAGAGCTGTTAATCAGGTAATTTTCTTTAATGTGAGGAGACGTTTTAGAAAAATAAGTGTAGAGCAAAATTTTAGCTAAACTGTAATGATGCTATGCGTAAGGCCTGTGTGGGTGCAGCAGGGCTGACCCACTAGACCCTGGGATTCCTTAAACTTAACACATGCAGGTCAGCAGACAAAAGATGTATAACCAAATATAATATAAAGCAAACATATTATTTTTGCTGTATAATGATAGAAAAAAAAAATTAGTAAAAAAATTGTTGCATCAAGATCCACTGGTATCTGCTCTTTTATAGGGAGTTAGTCATCTCAGTCCAACAGCCAGTAATATGTATCATCATCACTTTACAAATTCTAATTTCTACTGCAACACAGAACTTTATTAGTACAGGACAAAATAAATCAGACGTCACTAAATCAATAGGAAAACAGTTTGCAGTCTTTTTTCATTTCTTTGCCACTTAAGCAAAGATTTCTCCACTTCCATGAAGCACCTCCTCAACACAAATTTATACAATAAACACTTTTTTCTATTTTTACACACTTATAAGCATAGTGGAGGCAGTGTGGGGCCCCAGGAACACTTAGACATGTGAATGAAGCATGGGAATCACACCATTACCACAACCATCTCAGTGTTGCTTTACATCACAGAATGGTTATGTCCATTTTTTATACCCTCTTAATCCAGGTCTTAATGCTCGTTGTCCTAGTTATTATCAGGCAGTCCATCACATTTCAACAGAGAGACAAATGAGACAAAGATTCATTAACACCTTCTCCAACGGTCCATTTTAAGTCTCCACATGCATGTTTTCAGGCTGGAGGAGGAAGCAAGAGATAGAGAGCTTCTGCTTGCATTCAACCAACATGTAAACTTCACAGCTGAGGTTTGGATAGAGGACTGTGCCACTGCAGCCTGGAATGCTAGCATCTAATAATAGGAATCATATTTGGTTGGGCACAACTGTGTATTTTCTGCCTCATATCACATGCTTTTGATAGTTGTCTTGTAATATATGGAAGTATGCTTTTTCTCTCTCTTATTCCCCAACTGGTCAGTAACTGTTTACCAGGGGCCCAAAAAGCTATTATGAGTGATAAATGCTCTGTTGGAAATTGCTGTATTTGTTATAGATTTGAATTGTTCTCATTTTCTTTTATTGTTCTCATTTTCTTTTATATATAGA
>JBAMHX010000008.1:14264159-14293113 GCA_037177515.1 Pseudomugil tenellus | reverse complement strand
ATATATATATTAACATCTATATTTCTAGATGTTAATCAGTCAAGAGCTTCAATTTATTTGACAATTTATATTTGCAAAAAACACAAGGCAGTTGGTTGAAAACATTGAAGTCGTTTTAGTACACAGTGGGTCTGGATATGGGTCTAAGGTAAACTTTGAAAGTGACTTTCAGTCGAGGCTACCTCCAAATGTTATTTGAGGCTTGGCAGCAGAGTTCCCTGACAGGTTGTGCCCCCGCTGCCCTAGTTGCTACTTGGCCCTCCTTTGCTCTCTATGTTGAATGCACCACTCAGTGCTGGCATGCCTGTGGAGAGGCTGTGTGTAATAGGAGGGATGGAGGGTGTTGGTGGTTGTGTGTTGTGGGTGGGTTTAGAGGGCTTGGCATACAACCAGTCAAATGATACTTTTGACTTACCACTGCTGGAACATGTATCCTCGGCTGATTAAATACTTTAAGAAAGAAGTTTATTTTGGTTTAGCTTAATTTGTTTAGGATTTTTTGTCAATGTTTTTATTTTATAGCACCTACAATAAAGTAATGGCTTCACACTGAAAACGGCCTTCACAAACTGGAAAGGCAGCTTCATTTCTATATCACATTTCATGCACAAGACCATTCAAAATGCTTTACTTAAAACAGTAAAAGAATTACAGCGGTTGCAGGAAGCTTAAATGAGCACATTAAAAACAAAATTTAAAACTAAATTAAGACTGATAAAGCTTCAATAGAATGAGATTACATGCAATATAGTTGTTTTGATAAAACAGCAAATGGAAACATTTTTAAATAAATAAAGCTGCTGATAGCATCTGCAGATCTGCAGGTTTCTCAGAGTTTATTCCACATGTAAAGATGATTAAAACAGAACATTTCCTCTCCGTGTCTAGTTTAGATGCTCGGAACAGAAAGTAGACTTCACCCCGATGGCTTGTGAGATCTGGTTGGTTTATAATGAAGCAAAAGATCCTGAAAATGTTTTGGTCCTAAGCCATCCAGTGCTTTACAAACAAACAGAAATATTTTGAAATCAGTTCTTTGATTAAAAAGAAGCCAGCTTAGAAATCTGAAGATGGGAGTTAAATTATCCACTTTCTTATTATTATTGAGGACTTGAGGAGAAGCGTTCAAGACCAACTGCAGCTGTCAGGTGGATTACTTAGGGAGACCTTTCAGGAAAACATTGTAGAAGTATAATCTAGTAAAGATAAACACGTGGAAATGTTTCTGGATATGTCCTTGAAATGATTAAAAACCAGACTTTATAACTGTATTAACCCTCTCATGTGTAATGATCACTACAGTGGAATCCTATTGTTGCATATTCATGATAATTATATATTTTGTAAATGAACCACTTCAGTGGACATCAATGAATCATCCAATGCAATACCACTCACTGAAGAATAATATATAACCAAACATTAATGCATACATTGTAATTAGTTTGCCTCAGTGATACATAAGAAAAGAAAGGGAAACAGGTATATGTTTATAAAATATTTACATTATATAATTGTAATAACATATTACTGTATAAATATTTATAGAATACATTAAAATAAATAAGAAAAATTAAAAGTAAATTATAATTAATAGAAAAATGTGTCTGTAGAGGTAAATTACTATATTTAAAAAATGTGCCATTGTTTTCTATACATAAATAGCTTAAACTTTTTCAGTTTAGTCTTCATTTAAGTGATGATAAGAATAGCACAATAAATATTTAATGTTATCAATGCATGCAACCAGTATTTGGAAGTGTTCTGATGAGATGGTTATGTTGATGTGTGTCATCAGCATGATTATGATAACATGCCATACTTTTGAGGAAGTAGACCCATGTATATGTTGAACAGAATTGGCCCAAGATGGAGCCGTGGGGGACTCCATGGCTATTTAGTTTGCTCAGATTTGGTTTCTTTAGAAAGAACGCTGTCAGCAGGGACAATTCCTTTCTGTTAAATGATTGGTTTAAGATGAAAAACATGTCTTTTCAGCTTCATTCGTTTAATTTTTACTGCTTGAAAATAATATGAAAGGAAAACAGAATTTCAGTATCCATTATGCTGCACCCACTCACATTTCCAACACAAGGGTATTGCCAGACAATTGTCTTACCAGAGTTACTCAGCCTTGTACAGAAATTAAAAACAGGAGTGACAATACAGAATTCAGCCATCAGGGTTTAAATGCTAGCGTGATATATGCCTTATTTTACTTATTTTACTTATTTTATAGTACATAGTTGCAATGGATGGTGTCGCAGAGAGAAATATTTTAATAGGAGATGCAAAATTGATTATATAACAAACTAGATATGTTCAGAACATAGACACGTGTTATTATAAACATGTTACTATTAGTGCTTAATCCCATTTACAGTATTGAACAAGCTGATTTGTAGTCATTACCACAACATCTAACTTGAGAATCAAGAAAGTAAGGTTACAGCATTGTGAATGGAAATATATCCTGCAAACGATACAGCTGAAAAATTACTTTGATTAAAACATTCATGCATATTTAACGATAGACCAACTGTACATGCTGACATGTACAGCACACAGGCACAGAATAAGCACCTGCTGGGAATGTCTGAGGGTCTGACCATAACCCTCTCCGTAGTCAGAGGAGATTAACTCTCCAGGCCTGTTTTCTTAGATAAAAACTGAGACGGAGTAGAAACATAAGACACAGGGAGAAAATGTGAAAATGATATATATATATTTCAAGAGGATTAAATAAATCAGCACATTTCTCAGTTCCTTCATATGTCCTTTGTTTCAAATTTACATCTTTCAAGGAACATAGGCTGTTAGCCTTTGCAGAAAATAGGAAAATTCAGTTCTAGATACTGTTGATAATAAATGAAGCTCGGGACTCGATGCAAAACTTAATCAGGTCAAAAATAAGCCTTCATTGTAATTTACCCTCAAAAGTAATTTCTGTATTTATGGGATTCACCTTCAAAATGTAATGTGGCATGCAGGTAGAAAAAACATGGGAAATGAGAAATCTGCTAAGGGACGGCCGTAAGGGAGAAGCACAGAGAGAAATACAAAATGGGGGTCATAAAGTAAGTCATTGCTGCTGTCTGCCATCCAGATAGCTTCCCTTTGACCTTCAGCACCACTGCCCTTCACATCTGACATAGTTGGGGGACATGCTGGAAAAATGAAGCTGTCTCAGCCTTGTCCATATTTGAAAGCACTTATTATGTCCCTGTCTGGATTAGAGCATCTGTTAAATGACTGAATTGTAAATTATGTGCTGAGGACAGCAGAGTAGCAGGGGAGATAAAGGAGCTTTGTCTTAGTTACATTTCAGCAGGTAGCAGTATGGCTTAGACTGCCAACAGGTTTTGCTACTGTGCAAGCCTAATGGTGGATGACTGAGGGGAGGAGAGGGAGCCACTGGTAGAGGAGATGCGATTTTCCACTTGTCCAAGCATTTTTCTGTGAATTCACACAAGTGGACTTATACTTTTTTTCAGGAAATGTATTGCACAGGCTCAATTTTTTAAAATGTTCATAATCTGTCAAATGTGAAACGTTAGTCAGGTATAGAAAATTGCAGTTCTTTGACAGTAAAGGCTATAGTCCTATTCTGTTTTTTTTCTTTAGGTGACAATGATTGGGGAGATGAATTCTTTGGGTTGACAGAAAATCAGAAATGGAACACATATTAAGTGCTTAGTCTGAAAACAAAATAATATTGCCTGGCAAATCGATGGATGTGTCACTCTTGGTGTCATTTAGAAAAGTAATAATTTTCAACAGAAATGTGAAAAGAAAAATTCTGAAAGTTGTAAAATAAATTCTTGTAGAGGTTTCTTGTAAACAATCAAAAGTTACATTTATTCTGTCTCCATTCCAACAAATCATCCCTGACATTCTGAGCAATTTTACTGCCACCATCATAAACTCTGGTTTATAATGATAATAATAATAATAATAATAAATCACATTTACAAAACGTCTTAACAACTTTAAAAACTCTCGCACCTAAAAGGTAGTTGGGGCAGTTTTCCTGATACTTTTAATGTAAGCAAGGTTCATTTAATATGATCAATTTTACACCATCTGAATTTAACAGTTTATTTTAATTCAGGATTAAGATCCATTTATGCTCCCTTATGTAGGTAAATGGGGAGATCCATTTCAATTCTCGACATGCATTGTCATCCTCATATGTGCATGCATCTTTTATGTTGCCTTGGTTGTTAGTCCACTTCATTAACTAGCGGCCAGTGCTGATTTCAGAGTTCATTTCAGCACTTCTGCCCACATTGGTGGTGATGTGATATCATTAATTTAGCTGTAGCTTTGGAAACTATAACAAGTACTTTTTTGTAAAAAAAAAAAAAAAAAAAAAAAAGAAAAGAAAAAAAAAAAGCTACATTGTCTCCAATCTGTTGATCACATTTACTTTTTTATTTCCGGGTTCCTTTATATGGCAGTTGGCATCGCTGTGAAGAGGAATTTCATGATAAGCTTAATTACCTTGCTCTTAATTAATGTCTAGCTGAAAGGTCTGACTATGACCACAGGTCTTTGGGGGATATTCTCCCCGGGTTATGACCTCGTATGTCTTAATGTTTTGTCCCTTCATGTTTCAATGTTAACTGTATGTTCAACTTCTTTTATCTTCATTATTAAATTTATATTCTTCTCAATCTAAAGAAACCAGTGTCCTCGTCCTTGACAGGAAAAACGGTCTCCTACAACTGTCCATCTTTTTTTCTTCTGTGGTTTGTCCTTTCACTTTCTTCATGTCAGCTCAATTTTGCCCCGTGATTTCCGGTGATATTGTTCTGTCGACTGCATCAAGTGACGGATCAGCAAGAACCCTTAAAACACACCAAATTATTTGTGTAACCGAACACAGGTGAAACTCCCTGTTGGTCTGCGTACCCATATGAGTTGAACATAAACAGATATTTAAAGAACAACTTTGAAAGTGCCTCCTCACTTGCTTTAAGTATAAAGTCTGAAGGCAATTTTTGCATCAAAGTAAAGATAAATTTGTGTAGGTCAGAAATAAGATAAACAGGGTTACAAAGTGGATTATTTAACTTATCACTCTATCCAGATTAAATAAGATTTTAAATCATATTGTGAATCACTGTTGTTGAAAATATGGCATTTTGTGGCATTTTGGAAACACTGAAGCCATGGTTTGCCCTTCAGATATAACACAGCATTCCCACAGTGATACAAAAAAGTTGGAAACCATATATATAAGATTTTTTTTCAATGCGAGAAAACAGAATTCACTGCAACTCCAGATATTGCAGAGAACAGTTTGAGTATGGATGTTTTCATTGTTTAGCTTCTTTGCACAGTGGACTAATTCCTTATCTAATCAAAAGCATTAAGTGCTGCATGCCCAGCGCTTTAGGAATCACATACAATGGGGCATATAAAGCAGGATACCCAGGAGATGATAATGCATGGAAATACACAATCACCCACATCATTCTTTGTGATAATGCATAGAATATGAAAAGGAGGGAAAACAGGGATAATAAAGACATCAGGGCTGGAACTGCATTGCATAATTTTCCAGTTGTTATCAAAAACTTGTCTACTGAGTCATTATGGAAGACATAGCAGCCCTCTTTGTGGTATTGATTTTAGGCTGTAGAGAAATGCAAGTACGGGTCTTGTACTGTGCTCAGATATTCAATCTCAAGTGGATGAAGGTGATGGGATGAGGAAGAAAAATGAAAAACTCTTTATCAAGAGGTCTTTCCTGATTTTTATTTCACTAAGATTGCTTGGTTAAGTTAAGGAACAAAATCCTCTTTGTCAGGTTTTGGAAATATATGTATGCAACCCATACATTTTATTCTGTTCATTGTCATTTAAAAAGAAAATACAAAATATCCTCCAGTGTTGGGCATGTTACTTTTAACCCTTGTCTACCATTTGGTGAATGTAAAGTTGCAGTGATTGTGATTATTTTCCTTAAAAAAATGTGGAAAAAAAACTGCCTAAACCATCTAAACCACTCTGTTTTGGTATGTAAAACCCAAAGAGTTTGTGTACAAAACAAACAGAAAAATGTAGATAAATATTTCTCTCTGACTTTTTTCTTAATGTGGAAATTAAAGTGTTAAAACATAATTAATTATATGCAGCGTGTCACTAGATACTTCTCATAAAAGTAATAGAGTTATTAACAGTTAGAGTATTACGATATTAATTAATTGTTGAAATCATTTTTACATTACTAAAAAACAACAAAGCAATGTAATTTGTTGTAAGGCTGAAGTTATTAATTATTTATATTTGGAAATCGTATTTGTCATGAAATATCATACATCTTACAAATTAGTTATTTTATTAAGTCTAGAAGTTGATGCAGCACAAATCTGGGGTAAAAGACAAAAACATCTGACACTCACCAATGAGGCAAAGCCTGCTGCAAAATGATTTGATCTGAACTGGTTTGTAGTTTTAGCTTAAAAGTAAAAAGTGTAAATTCTCATGACAATATAAATATTTCCATCATTCCACATGCACATGCTGCTTTACACACATAGGCAGTGTGTGTGTGGTTGATACAACTCCATTACTTTATTTAGCTTATGTCCTTTAGATCTGCAGAAACACCGTCCTGCTGTTCATGTAACTGGGCACTTCTTTAAGTGAACATTTACTCCTACAAGGTCCGTATTACTCTTTATAGAATACTTCCACATATTTTGATCCAGAACTTGACCAGTTATGACTGAAAGAAAACAGAAATAGTCATATATCTTCTTCTTTACATACTAAATATTAAAACTAGTTTTATTGGAACTTCAAATGCATCTGCATGTTCATTTATTCATAATAAAATTAAATCTGAAAACTAAATTAGATCAGAATGAAAGAAATGGAAACTTGCTGGATTAAATGACTAACAGAAAAATACGGTCTACACTAATCTCCAGCTGCTGGATGTCTCTGTCTCATCCTCAGGAGACATGCTTTATGCGTGAGTCTAACTGCTTACAGCTATCATGAGGAAACACTTTGTTTCTGGTCACAATGAAAATTCCCCACTATGTTCATTCACTCATTCATCTTCCATACCAAGTAATCCAATTCAGGGTTGCAGGAGAGGCTGGAGCTTATTATCAGGAAAGAAACAGAGAACACCTTGAACAGGGGGGCCAGTCCATCGCAGAGCCAACATAGAGAGACAAACAACCTTTCATGCTCACACTCACTCCTAGGGACAACTTGGAGAGACCAATTAACCTAACATGCATGTCTTTGGAAGGTGGGAGGAAGCCTGGCTAGCCGGAGAGAACCCATGCCCACAGGGGGAGAACAAGCAAACTTACCACACAAAAACCACTGTACAAACCTTCCCCAGCCAAGGCTCAAACCAGCGAGCTTGCTGTGAGGATGAAATGCTAACTAGTGTTCTTGTGTTTTATCTCTGTGATGGAAAGGTTATGTCTATAGATTCAGTTCAAAACTCCTCCTCTATTTCCTGTGTACTTGCTGTTGCTGTGTCTTGTAGTTGTTTGTGTGTGTGGCTTAGCATACTGACTTACCAAAGTCTACAATGACATTTTACTCTTTTTTTCTTCATTCATCACTATTCAGGCTATACAGACAACATTAATGCAGCATTATTCTCAGCTTGCCTGGATGGTGACACGATGCACAGCATGTTGATTGATTTGAAGTACAAACAGGTTTGAGTCAGAATGAAGAACATTTTTATTACTAATAATTATAACTATACAGATACAGTTCTTTTAGTTACATCAGTAATCCCTGAGTCTGTTTAACACTGCTGGGTAGAGGGAATTAAGTTACCACCTATGTTCAGGAGGAATCATTTTGAAGGAGGGAGCAGACAAGTTTAAGGTCTGTTTCTGTCTGTTTTTTTATTGATATTGGGGGAAAGACACCAAAGCAGTATGGTTACTATACCCTCACAGAAATCTTGCACTTCAGCAGCAAAAAGGACAAACCAAAGACCCCTAGAATGGCACAAAAACTACATATTGCAATAAAAAAACATATGGTAATAGACACCAATATTTTTTAAAAACCTCTCAAGTTTTTCATGACGTTGTTTTTCAGACAATTCAGTATAGAAATATCTTGCAAAAGTGTCATGGATTTCTTTCTTTATTTATTTAATTAAATTAATGCATCCCAGGCAAGACATAGGCGGTCATGTCACCGCGGTTCATTTGCTGTAAAGATGCCCCAGTATGGTTTAAACTACAGCAAGATGCAGAGTTTTAGAAAGGAAAATAAAGAAGCAGGTCTTCACCAAGCCATGACAACTTCTCTGCAGTAAGTATAACACCTTAACGCTGTGTGGCTATCTTGAGCCACAATTCTCATAAAATGTCATCAGCTATACGAATTTCCATGAAAACTGCAGCCTTAGCGCTAAACACTGGTCAACGGAAACACACTCAAATAGCAGTAGTTTTTTGTTGAAACTTTACAAACATCATTTTTAATTAGCAAAAAACCCATCTCTCTACCTATGATAATGCAGGTAGAGAGATGATGTTAACTGGTTTTAGTGTTGCTGAATGCTCCTGTCGGCATAGTGTTTAGTTTACCTAGCATAGCAGATGCCAAATAAAGGCAGCCTACCCACGTTTGAGCTTAATGTCTCCCCGAGCCACTTTCTCATCTACCAGCTCTCTAATAAAAAGCAGAATGTTACAAATATAACAAAGCAAAATAAAAATTGCCTGTGTATGGAATATACACATTGTAAAATGAACATATTTCACGTGAGATTCTAATTGAATAGTCAGTTTTGATTGACCTGACTGGTCAACTTGTAAAATTTTACCTTGAAATACAATAACTAATAATGTATTTATATGTTTTCCTTTGTAACGTGTGTTTTTTTTTAGGTCACTGATTAGTTGTAATGCAGAGGAATATGTCATATTTGTAAGTAGCAACACATTTTACATCATCTACTCATCATATTTACAAGTACTGAGAGCATGTTAATGACTTTTATGGGTGATGGTTGTGTATAAATTATAATCCCATGCCATACGTACCAGACTTGCTGAAAAGATAGAGTGAGGGGGAATAGGTTGTTTCTTTTTGTACTGCTGTGTATTAGTACTTGAACACCATCCAGGGCAGTTTTCTTGGAGCTGATCAGAATTCTTGGCTTGACTTTCTCTGCCTTCAAATCTTCTATTTAAGGATTGCTCCCCCTCGGAGCTATTGTACCAGTGCCACTGCGCTAATCAATCACAGACCACGCTGCATGCGGTAGTGTATAAGTGCGTGTGTGTATACATGCATGTACAATTTTAAAGGAGTGTTTAGTTAATGCTATTCAAATGATTTTGAGTCCTTAAACATCAAGTCTATTGCCAAATTGCCCTTGACACAGAAATATGTTGTTAGCTAAGATAATGTGTTGCCCATTATTTTAGGCTGTAGAGCTTTGCCAGAATGCAGGATTATTTGCCGCTTGCAGGGCGGTGGCAGCTGCACACGTAGAGATACACAGAACAAGAAGCAGGGAGCATCTCCACCATTATGTTGCCAGTTATGGAGCCAAGAAAGAAAATTGTAGGTTATACCTACAAGCGAAATGCTTTACTGCTTTCTACTGTAGAAATGCAACAGTTGTACTGTAAAACTAACAGTGCCTTTTGGCTGTTCTCATTATATAATTTCTGTGAAATATAAAATGACACTTTGGGCTTACAAAGTAAAGATTACAAAAGGTATTCCAGCTACAAAGATTTGTTAAATGCATTGATCTGTCACATTTGGAACATTTTGAAAGCTTACTTTCAAGTTAAACATTATTTTTTTGCTCTTGTATGTTTTCTTTTGCCTATTGAGGGACATATAAAAAGAATTGGGAGAAAATCTTTTAAAACATGTCAGTAACAAAGCCATGCTTTCTCAGTCTTACTGGCCTATGATGCTTTTCAGTTTTGGGAGAACAGACGTGTTGTTACAATCAGGTACCTTTATGGTAAAAAGACATTTTCCTCATTCCCTCAACTCAAAGAGAAAGTTTTACTATCGGAATCACTTTTTTTGTTGTTCTCGTTATCTCCCAACTAGAGACCCATAAAACATTAGTTGTTTTGAATCTCAACCACCCCTCATTGAGTTATATACTCTTAAGAATTGTCCTCCTCAATTGAAGAAACTTCCAATATTTTTTTTTACCTTTTGACTTCACCTACTCCAACACTCTCACAACACTTACAGGAAACTTAAAGGGGATACCATGCTCAGTTAATTCAAGACACCAACTCAGACGACTTAAAGTAATCCATAGGTTACAGCATTCTTTCAGTAAATTGCACTTGTTCTATCCCTCCGACTCCCCAATCTGCCCAAAATGCAACTCGGGAAGGAACCTTGGGTCATCTGTTCTGTTTCTGCCCTAAATCAATCCAGTTGTGGTCTGACATGTTCACATGCTTCTCTGAATTTTACAATTGCAACATAAGCCCAAAACTTAAGGTTTAGAAATGAAACCCGGTTCTCTGAAACATGAGTGAGGTATCTCACTATGGGAAACGTTCCCAGACGCTGTCCCCAGAAGCCATTTTACATAACGCCTGTCTTGACAGACAGCAGTCATGTCTGCTCCCAGGGGAGGAGCTTCCACTATAAGAGCCTGTCGTGGCCATCTGTCCTTAGTCTGGGTCAGACGGCCACCTCTGGCAATTTTGAAGACATCCCAGAAGTCAAAAAAGTTGCAGTTCACACGGGAGAGATAATCTCTCCAGCGTGTCCTGGGTCTCCCCCGAGGCCTCCTCCCAATAGGACGTCCCCAGAACACCTCACCAGGGAGGCGTCCAGGAGGCATCCTAACCAGATGCCCGAGCCACCTCATCTGGCTCCTCTTGATGTGGAGGAGCAGCAGCTCTACCCTGAGACCCTCCCAGATCACCCAGCTTCTCACCCTATCTCTAAGGGAGAGCCCAGCCACCCGGCGGAGGAAACTCATTTCAGTCGCCAGTATTCGCAATCTCGTTCTTTCAGTCACTAGCCAGAGCTCATGACCATAGGTGAGGGTAGGAGCAAAGATCGACTGGTAAATCGAGAGGTTTGCCTTCTGGCTCAGCTCCTTCTTCACCACGACAGACCGGTGCAGTGTCCGCATTACTGCAGACACTGCTCCGATCCGTCGGTCGATCTCACGTTCCATCTTTCCATCATTCGTTAACATATAAATGAGTGAAAATATATAGATATATTTTAATGGCTTTTTTTCTTTATTAGTGGAGGTTATTAACGAGCTAGCTACATAGCTAGATAGTACCATTAACTATTAATGTACCAAATCACAAATGACTGTTTTTTATTAGCCACACTTCTTATGTGAAACACATACTCCCACATTTATTATCCTTGAATTTTCCGCAAATTTACACATGAACACTCCCTTTCCTTGTTATTTCCACTGGAGAACTCGAAGATTATTTTGATACCAGAGTTGCCGAGAAGCCAAAAGAGGTTTGACAGGAAGCAGGTGGAAAAATACTTTTTCCTTCATGTTGGCCTAGTCAATCCACCCTGTACGGGATTTTTGGCGGACAGAGGATTGCTCCTGAACCAGGATGCTTCTTCCAGGCATTCTGGGAAAACTGGAAGCAGCTGTCTTGCTGAAGATTTTGCTTGTTGGAGCAGGTTTTCCCTCATAACGGGACGCGTCCTCGCGAAGCCACCAAACTCCATTGAGCAGGGTCAGCTTCGTCGAGGTCGGTTAGTAGAGCAACAGCATGTAGCTGGTTGCCCCAGCTTACACCCGTGGGGATGATGTCTCCTTGGGTGCTCTCAGTTAGTTCTCGTGGTGGTGGGATGGTTGCCCCATCACTGGGTCCATTGACTACAGGCTAGCTTGGCGTGCAAGTCTGCGTCTCCGGTTTTTGAGACAGAGACATGGACAGTACTCAGAATTAGTTGAGGATGCTAACGCTTCCTGGGCATGTTGCAGCCCCAAACACAAAGCACAAGCAGCGTGGGTGTCTGCCCCTGACATTTTTTTACCACATGTGCACAACTTTGTCAGTAGCTTTTCTTTTTCCATGGTGAGGAAAAGTTCGAGCTCCTTTTCAGTTAGCTCAGATAAAGGATGAAGCACTTTTGGCAGCTAGTATGGTGACTAGCTGAAACAGCTTCTGTTTGATGACAGTCTAGCTGGGTTCTCATATAGCTGTGTAACAGCAGGTAGCGTTCGGTAACTGAGTGGTTAGCTCACTCTGGGAACAGTAATGGTATCCTGCTAGCTACACTTGCCTTCTGAGAGGTTACTTTTGGGAGCGAGAAGAGGTGCTAGACTAAAGTAAAACAGCCACGTCAGGCTCTTATAGTGGGAGGAAGATCCTCCCCTGCGAGCAGACGTGACTGTTGTCTGCCAGTTAAGACTGGTATAATGTAAAATGGCTTCTGGGGACAGTGTCTTGGGCATGTCCCAAAGTGAGATACCGAAACGAATGATGAAATTCCAACCTTGCGCTTCCATATTGGTGGGGTAAAAATTTCATACACTCGTGCTACCCCACCACAAAATTTTTAATTACTGCATGATTATAGCTAAAAGGATTATTCTTATCCACTGAAAGAGTGATGTAGCTTCTTTTTTTAAGAGCTGGCTTTCAGAAATAACACATCTGTAGATAATTTAGAGCATTTTGTAAGATGTGGCAACCATTTTTATTGTATTTTTCGAGAATCGCCTAGTCTTTGTATGCATTTATTGTTCAATGTAATCGTTTGACTCCATTATGGGTGCTATGTACACCAGTTCTACTGATTTTCTTTTCTTGTACGTGTTTGTTAAACACCCCCTACCCACACCCACACCCTCTCAATGTTTTTCTTTTCTTCTTCTTATATGTCAATATGTGTGAACTGTCCCAAGTGTGCCTTGCCTCTTGCCCAATGACTGCTGGGATAGGCTCCCGCTGAGTGGTACACATAATAGATAGATGTCTGTAACAAATATAATAGGAACAGATGGGCAGATGATTGGACATCACAGTTTGTTAAAACTTTTTTTTGCATGAAGTCTGTAAAAATTTGTGAGCAAGAGGTGGTATCTGGATTACTGCTTAATTATATAAAGTGTACTTTGAAAAGGTACTTACTAAATTGGGTGAAACCAGGTCAAAAAACAAAGAAACAAAAAAAAAATAAAACAGCTCAGGCTAATATTTAATGCTAATGCAACACAGGGATTCGAGGATGGGAAAGTAATAGTATTCTGTAATTGTGGAGCCTTAACACATTACCAGAATAGAGTTTCTGCTCATTGTTTTTTATAAACAGAAGAGTTATTTGTAACCTTCCACTTTCCCTTTCTGACAATTACACATTATTCGGGTGCTTATTTTGAGAGATAAATTAATTTATGCAATGTAATACAATTTATAGTCTTGTTTAAAAAACTAATCATCGCGAAACTGCTGTTGCATGCACATAGAGCAATGCAGCAGGATATGATCATGGACTAATGTCAAAAGGGATATTTGTTAGACCGGTGGTAGTTGTAGCAATTAAATCAGTTTGTGTTGTGTGGGGAAGTGTATGAATAAACACATCCAATAGATGACAATAAATAAATGGAAACACGGCAGCTGAGACCATTTCTGCATCAGAGGCTTGCAATGGGTGAGACTGTCTGGAAGACTAACACAACAGATGCGCTGTACACCACCTGGCTGATACATTCAACAGAATACATCATTTAATCCATGATCCTCTGGCTTCAAGAGAGAAAGGTTGAGAGGATAGAGAGACAGGCAAACACAATTTTTCAAAATGAATTCTGAATCCATAAGATGTCATGTGGAGCTTTAATTCTACAATCCTCATGAAGCAAAATGACCAAACATGTTACCAGGATTAATTTTTTTTTTTTTTTACAGAAATCCCTACATTTCTTACTTTGTCCTTGTGTGGCTGCTAAATTCTGCTTGTTATTTGCATCCCCCTGTAAACACCTTTTAATATTTCATTGGGGATACGGTACACAGTCTCATCCATCATGTTGAATATCTCATATGACTATCGTATCATCTGAAGATAGAACATTACTTACTTAGCCATGGCTCTAAGTGAAGCAGAAAATAAGGGTGAAACAGTTTGAACATTACTAGATATACAGCCAAGTGAAATAATAAACATTGGGTAAACGGCACATGTGATGGACTATGCACAAAATCACTTCTGATAATGTCATTCACTCCTTCTGACAGACGACATGCAGTGAACTGAAATTCTGGTCAAATCTCATTGGGCGCCTCTATAATCCCATTATCCTTCCCCAAACTACCCAAGTTTGATTAAATTTGAGTGAAACATGGCCTGAGAGAGGGTTTGACAGACAAAGCAAAACTAAGATAAAAGAAGAAGAAACACCCCTCCAAAAAGTCAAATAGCTAACACAACTAAATCCATTGAAACAAGGAAACACTTTGCCTGGGAGTTTTGTTGGCTAAAGTCTGGATAAGGTTTTTGGTTTGGGGAGTGATTGCTAGCTTATGATATTGGGTAGCTACTTAAGCTACTTTCAGAGAGGGGAAAATTACCATGAGTCTGTGGTACACAATTTATTTATTATTATTTATTATCATTTTTCAAGTGAAACAAAATTATTGAATCCAGGCATAAAGAGGTGAAAAGTTTTCACAATGAGACCTTTATAAATTTACATTTTATACTATTTCAGATACGACTGAAGAACATCAACTATCTTACTTCTGTTATTCTAATTAGTTGAATAAATATTGCACTTTTTAGTCAGTGAAGCAACAGATACTGTAGTTAACTGGCACAAATTAGGAGTATCACTGCTAATGCTAACATCTACTGTAACTACTGTAGCTTTGTACCGACTGCTCTTTTCGCTAATTTCACAGTCAGTGCACAAGTTGCTCTGTTTAATGAGCAGCTTTCAAAAATCAGGATCATGATGACACACGATTTTAAAGCAGAAAAAGAAATAAACTGCATGATGAATCAGAAAATATAATTATGATCATATGCTACATGCAGTCAGTCTTGGTTGGCAAACATATTTAGGAATTTAATGCTGTCTTGACTTCCATCACTGTTGTCATTCCAATGTAGAAAGTAAGCATTTATCTAAAAGTAGAGTGTCAGCACATACTTAAAAGAACATAACATGGGTGCTGAAAACAAATTCAATGATAAGTAATCGCAATTTTAGGAAAGTATACATATATTAGGTGTATTAAAAAGGGGTTATTCATCAGAATTTTATACACCTCCAGTACAATGCTGCACACTGAGAGATAATGTTTATAATCATATAGAGGATTAGGATCCTTTATGGTTATTGTACAATCCAGGGAAGCCCATATGGCTTTGAAAGGCCAAGTAGACTTAATCTTTAATCAAACATTTGTGCTTATAATCTCATCATCAACTGGGTGTGGTGTCGGATTCTGTTTTTCCCCCCAATGTAGCAGTTAGTCAAATGAGGCCACTGCAATCAGCCCTGACAGATTTGGAGCATGTTACAAGCCCTCTTTGTCACAAGCTGTACCTGCCACTCAAACAGCAACAAAGAGAAAGAGAGTAGGAGAAACGAAAAATAAAAAAGGACACATTTTCATTTGCCTTTTGAATATCTCTAGGTAACCTGAAAAGAGGTAATTTTAGGGCCCCCCTGGGGCTTAAATAGCATGCCTTGATTTTACTGAAAAAGGAAAATAGCCCACACAAAAGTACTGTAATAATTCCCTAGTTTCAACTAAGTGCTGAGACTTGATCACTTAAACTTTATATAAACAATGTTTCATTGACTGAATTTTAATGTTAGTCTTGCACTGCATGAAGAAGCTGGAAAATGTCTTTGTCGTAGAATTATCAGGTGACATCAATCTGTTCTCCATCAATTACGTGCTCATATTAGGAACATTTTTCTTTATTTTGAGTCATGATTTTCTTTTGCTTGAGGGGAAATGCTATGTTTTCTGTGTGTGTATGTGTGTCACTGAGGAACAAGCAGACTCGTGGACTAAAGTTGGAGAAAAAACTGTGACCCTTTCAGTCCTTGCTTGATTGTCTAATTCAAACAGACAGGGCCTGACAGGGGAGGCGATGATCTCAGTATGTGGGCGCTTAGGAAAAAAGATTTTTTATTTAAATTTTCATCTACTTTTGTCTCTATTCAGGTAAGACAGAAATGTTTAATATTTTAATTTAATTTGCTTCACTAGAAATGTGTTCAGGAAAAAAAAAATGAGGTAACATTTAGATTTGTGTTTCAATGTTTGAGATTAAAAATTAATATTTACATTTTGACTGGTGTCAAATTCCATGTGTATTCAAACCCAATAGTTTGATACCCTGTACCCTCAGAGGGAGACAGGATGTACCGAAGACGAACACAAGACATGTAGTCTTTTGACTGCTTCCTAAATTTTCTCCCATAATCACCTTCAATGGGATTAGTTTGGGGTCTCAGGGTTTGCCACTCGGTGCTAAAATTTTTTGCCAAATGCCCCAGCTGGCGTTCCATATTATTTGGACCAGGTATTCCTCCCTGCGACCCCCCTTCCCCGAAATATCAGGTCACACCTCCAACAGTTTTTTCTTTTAAATTCAGTTTTAATGTCATTGCCAAACTCACTGCATTCAATGTACAGTATGTTTTGTTTTCTCTATTAGGGTTCATATCACATTTATTAAAACCAATTTGCATGAGAGAGAATCAGACCAATGACTGGATTTTGGTTAGAGAAGCATAAGTTGCTGTACTCACACCATGTGACTGACACACAATGCCATTTGTCCTCATGTGCTTTTTCAGTGCCGTTATTTGCTGATTGAAAGGTTGCATTTAAACTGCAGTTCTGTGTTTTGTAAATTGCTTAGCTAGAAAACTGGAAGAAGACTAACAGAACTAAGCTTAACGGTCCAGGTATATTGCACATATACATTTGAGAAAACAAAAACATTTCATTACGACAATACATTTTAGAGGACCATGCTTTAAATTTTTTAGAAATTTTTCTACAAAATTACAGTGCAACTGTTGATTTTTCTAAAGGGCTTATGGCACGTTTTTCATGTGTTTTCAGGATTATATGGCAGAAAAAAGAGATGGATAATCACATATTAATATGAAGGAGGAATGATGTTTATCCAGTACTGTTCTTGCTCTCACAATGCTTTTTTCCATATCAACCCGGCTGCTGTCCCGTCAGAGTTTCTAGATGTCCTATTATTATTTTCTCCAGGCAGTGCTGCAGTGTATGTATGTGGTAGTTATAGTTACAGCATGCATAGCATCCTCTGCTAAATTTAGTTAGTCATTGATTTTTTTCCTTTGACTTCGGGGGGGGTTCTTTAAGAAAATGTGTTTAGTTGACAAAGTAGCTTGACCCTTTTCTGCTGCAGTCTGGCTTTCCTGGCCACAGCATATACGCAAAAATGTTTGGATTACTTTGTGACACTTTAGAAGGAACAGTTTCATGAACAAGGCTCATTACGTTGCTGGCTTTGCAGGCTGGTAGAAGTTAAATGTAAGTCTGTCCAAAATACTAAAACAGTGCAAGTCTGAAACAAAGTTGTAAAGTGAAAGTGTGGCAGATGTCATTCTAGTATGAAGCATATGGACAGGTTTTATGGGTTGCATCATTTGTACACCCACTTAAAAGATATTAAAGAGCTAATATTATTTTGTGTTAAAATATTTATTCACCAACATTCATTTGTTGATTTAACAGCCACCCTGAGACATAAGGTAACCTACATAGACCACCCAAATTTACATTTGCCAACCCGCACATATTGTCAGTTTACAAAGAAAAGTTATTATTATCATTTAAACATGGTCTACTATGATAGCACCATTAATTTACTAGAGTTTCACATTTGGACTTTTGTTGCTTCATTTTACTTTTCATATGTGCACATATAGGGAGTACATAGAAAGTCATGTCCTGAATCATTGTGTTGCGCAATTGCAGTTAATGAGCATTTTTAGCAAGAAGACATATCTTGCTGTAATATTTGTTGTGGAATTTTCTTTTATGCTACTGATCTCCATATTCTTGAAATGGTTTTGGATCTAAAACAGATTTTGAGCTTTGTTGTCAAGTTTTTATTAATTCTTCATCTATTCTTAGATAACTGAGATAACTTCCTAAGTGGCAACAGAGCTGCACGTGTTCATGACTCAAAACCTTGGCAAACATCCACAAATTAAACAAATCACAAAACTCCTCATGTAAATCATTAATTTCAGGAGGAAGCTGATCCCAGGAGAAAACTTATTTGGCTTAACATGATTTCAACCTATTGGGAGCTATGATATACAGAACTACTGTAGTGATACATAAGATTAAAGACTTATTGAATGGAAATTATAGGGCCAGCATTTAACCATAGACTGGGTATAAAAAGATGAACAAAGCCAAAGCCAAAGGAGCTCGAGTCGGGGGACGGAAATTGACATTTGTCAATTTGTGAAAAAAAAGGAAATTGACATTTGTCAAACTATCCTTGAGCTAACAGAGATATGCGAGCTAAAGTAAAGCCTGCTGTTAAATGGCTAAAAACCTGACTTCTTGACGCCAAATCGAATACCTGTAAATCAAAAGGACACGTCCCTAATTATGCAGAGTAGCATAGTAAAATTTAAAAGAAAGGGTTATAAACAAATCCACCCCTAACATCACCCCCCCACCCCCCCAACATACACACACATACACACACCAATGTCATGAATGTAAACTAAACCTATTAAACCTAAAATGTTGGGGTTTTTTTGTATGAGGCTGTTAACATGTTTATTTCTGTTGTGAATTTGGTCTGTTTAACATGGGAGTCTATGGGGAGAAACAATATGGTGCAAACAGCTACACCATCAATGAGTTTCTGATAATATGTATTGCTACAGCAAATGCTTTTGTAATAAATTCTCAGTTTAGTAGGAATCTGCTGAAGCAACAAAGGTGCTGCCATTTCTACCATCATAAAACATTTTAACAACATTATTAAAAAATTATATAATTTTTTTTCCTGTGAGTCATTTCCTGGCAATGGCTTTATAAATTATAAGACAGAGTTAGTTAATTAGGATACAAAGAGTCTAAATTTGTGTGCTTTAGAGCCAAACAGATATATGTACATCGATCTCTGGTCAAGCATAAAATCAGAGATTCTAACACCTTGCGATCCTGGTAATCTCTATGGTTATTGGTGTGGAAAGAATAGGGAAAGATGAGAGTGTCCTGCTGTTGCTTATCCCTTCCCAACATGACCACCACACTGATCAGAGGAGGACACAGGTGGAGACCTGGAACAGTGTCATCATCAATGCTCAAACAAAAACGAAAGACTTTGGCCCAGGCACATGGAGTTGGATTTATCCAGGGTGGGAAATGCCAGCCAAATGCCTTTTTGTTGTTCTTGATTCCACACTTCACTCTCATAACAATATCAGGGGCCTTTCCACTGACAGAGTGTAGACTAATATTGAAAAGCCAACTAAGAGCACAGTGTACTTAGCCACCTGTGAACCAGCTGGGGAGGAGATGGCCATAAGATGGAATTGGGTCCTTAGAGATTCAGTCTGATGAACAAAATGAATGAAAACAACAGAAGCATTGGACTGGCTGCAACACAGAAAAATTATACAGACCCTTTATCAGAATTACAAATTAATGGTTCTGCCACAGTGTCAAGGCATCTGTGCCTTGATGAATAGTGTGAGCTGTGTTGATGAGGATGTATTAGTCGAAATAAATTTAAACGTTTTATTCGTCACGTACAGTTACCAGCAGCTCTTACCAACAATCAAGCTAAAAAGGTTGCCTCGGTATTAAATAACATTTTTATTGAATTATATTGATTTTAACTGCTCCACATTTGATGCATGTATCCATACAAATGACAAAGGAAGTGTCCTATGGATTTATGTAGTCGATTAACAATTGAGGGGTGAAATGAGTAATTAAAGGATTAATTAAAAAAAGAAGTTAAATTTAGAATATGCTCTGAATGATGAAGTAGATTTATGTGTAGAGAGCAGTTACACCAAACACTGATGCTGTGTGATGACACAAGGTAAGTAGAAAACTACCATAGAAAGAGACAAACATTAAGGTAAAGATAAGCAAAGCCGAAAGTTCTTTTTCTATACACCAGTCAAGAAGTTGGTGCATCCCTAGTGTTTCGCATTACTGTAAATTAATCAACATTAAGCATGTTTTAAATTTTAATCTGGGAAAAAGTGATATAATTAGTGAATGTGGTTGAATCACTATCTTGGCAGTGGTGTGTACCAAAAGCTAGGAAGAATGCTTCAAGAGCAGGAACTATGATTACAAAAGGTATGGACAAAATGGAAAAAGCAAATTTAAAAAGTGTTTCTGACATTTATGTGCTTTCACTTTTAGTTTGTGATACATTAAATAGAAATAAAAGGTAAAAGATCCCATTTCTCCCATCTTGCAGCTGCAGCTGTTTGAATGCTTTCAATGGACCATGGTTTGCTTCTGGAGATAGTATGATTCGCTTGGCGCAGTATGAGCACCAGCCTCACTCTGATGCAGACCAAAGAAGGAGACTCTGGTTTTCTTGAAAGCTGGGGGTCTCAGTTCACTTGCAAACAAACTATCCTGCAAACAAAAAGACAGCGACATCTACCATCCCCAATAAAGCACTAGGAAGAAGAAAGAAATGATGCAGGTTATTTTTTGGGTAGAAGGGAAAAACAAAATCAACAGCGTATGTTCTGCACACAATAGTAAACAAAGCCTATGCTGTCGGAAGTGATGGCCAGGAATATATTCCCCAAATCCTCCTTTTCCCCAATCTTTAAATAGACACAATACAATAATATACAGCCGCACATGTTCAGTCACAAAGCTCCACCTGGTGTTCAAACTTTCAAGCAGCCTGGTATGACATCAAGACAAGATCCATCCTGAGGTCCATCCATCCATTTTCTACCGCTTATTCCCAAGCTGGGTGGGGGATGGGGTGAGACACAGGGAGAACATGCAAACTCCACACAGAAAGTCCACCGTCTGAGCCAGGGATCAAACCAGCAACCTGCTTGCTGTGAGGCTACAGTGCTAACCACAGCTCCACTATGCAGCCCGCATCTTCAGGTCATGACCTTTTATTTGAACTTGATTTGACATTAATCATCCCCCATTCCCTGGACCGGGTCTTGGTTGGGGATCGGTCAGGGCGAGCTGTTGCCCCATCCGCCTGGAGCTCGGGCTGGCTTGGGCGGTGGAGGCCGTTGTGGATCCTGCTGGGCTTGCTGTGCATGTATATGTATGTATGTATGTGTGCGCGTGCGAGGGGGGGAGGGATTATCTTTTAGTCACCTTGTCCCATTGCCTGGTGTTAGTGTGTCACTGTACGTGTGTGGGTGTGACTGGGTGTATGGGGGTGTGTGTGGAGCTATGAATAGGGGCACTGGGTGTGAGCACGAATGTGTAAGTGTGAAGAAATGTGTGTACTTTGGGATTAGGATTCCGAGGGGTGAGGGTTGATGTATGTGTGCACGTGGGGGGCTGGTTCCCGAGGAGGCATCTAATGCGGGGAGGAGCGGGCTGGCTCCTGTTGGGTGGTGGGCTTGGGGTCCTGGACGTCCGCTGGCGTTGGTGGGCTTCTCGGCCTTTGGGTGTGGAGGGGGGTGGGGGTGTTCCTTGGGGTTCTTGAGCCCCTGGACCTGCGCTCTGCCCACCCTGGGCACCCTGGGCATCCGGCGGGATCCGCGATTCCCGACCTAGGCCTGCCGGGGTTCGCCGGGGTTAAGGATTGGCAGTCTTACTTATTTCAGTGGACTGAGCCCTTTATGACATAGAGGATAATGACCAACATTGTGTTTCTAAATCCAAAATGAAGTGAGAATATGAACCTGTGTGCACACCATGAGGGAAGTTTTCACCAAATCAGAAACTTGCTTCAAGCGTAGAGTGGAGCAGCATCAGACACACGAATGGTAACTGGACTTGTTCTCATAAATATCTTTTCCAGTCATGTTGACTATACTAAAATACTCACACATACACACACAATAGGGACATTGGGGAACAACTTAGGACTTGGCGTCTTGCCTTAGGACACTTTGGTCTGTGTAGTCAGGGGAAGCATGGAATCAATCCCCCAATCTTCCAGTTGAAAGACAACTGTTCTTCCTCTCGAGCTACAGCTGCTCCTAAGATAGATGAAGCAGTTACAGACTGTCTCTAAAAACTGATCCATACAGGATGAAGACATTTAACATCTTTGACTCAAATCTTCCCTTGCTACGCTTTTGCTTTTGATGGTGGAAAATGAATGGGTCAAGTCAGGATGGAGCTGAAAAGAACCTGCCTAATACATTTATCCAAATCTTCTGTCTTCCACTCTTCAGAAAGAGTGTCTAGCACTAGAAAGTTGGACCGTTAAGTTTGTGCCGTAAGGATCAAACTAACTTTCTGCAT
Source organism: Pseudomugil tenellus (assembly GCA_037177515.1). NCBI lineage: Eukaryota > Metazoa > Chordata > Actinopteri > Atheriniformes > Pseudomugilidae > Pseudomugil > Pseudomugil tenellus. Next base: position 14,270,659 of record JBAMHX010000008.1, on the reverse strand, counting down.
AATTCAGCATCCTCATTTTAGCATCCCTGAGGTCCAAAGTTTAAGTTGTCATGGACCTTCAAAATACAATCAGTCGTCTTATACGTAAGTTATACAATGTGAATATAAAACTGGTGAGTAACACTGTCGAGCCTTGTATCAAGCTTCTCTCACAACCCCAAAGGAAATTAAATCAGTATCTTTTTCCTTTGGACTATATGTGACTTTTTATTTCCTTAATAACATTTTCCAAATGATTTAATCAATGAAAGTGCATTCACACTAACTCACTTTATTCAATTATTTGATCTATGCTGACTTCAGTCCACCCTGTGCTCAGTATTAGCACTGATCAGTATTAATCTAATCAATTATGGAATCATTTGACAAGCCAAAGGCTACACAAATCTTATACTAACTGATCTCAGTAAAACATGTCTGGCATTATAATGAGGGTGTGTAAAAATATCCCTTTGCGCAAGCCATTTGTGTGAAATTGGGCTGGATGATTTCAGATATTGAGCATTCCATGAGAGAAAACCACCATGGCATTGTTGCTAATTATACATTTCTGAAAGTACAGGGTTATGCTCCCTAGAGGGCTGACTTTCCCCAGCCCCAATGCACATGCTCAGGAACACCATATCATTGGTAATATTGGCTGAGCTGTGATTGCATTCTGCCTGATATTCTGCAGTTCATTAACCTATAGCTAAAAAACTCCCCAGACAGTTGATCTAATAGAGAGGACAGTGCTCTATCCCCTCCGCTCCAATAACTAAAGAGTAAAGATAATTAGAGCCCAGTTAACAAGAGGAGAGGCAAATTCTCTTTTCCATGATATAGTTCAATTATAATTTGCTCCCAGTGGGCTTAACATTCTTGGGAATAGTCGCCATGTAAACCCAAGGGCCGTTCAAATACATTTCCATGCACTTCCATTGGATGGCATTTCCACAGTGAGGCAAAAGTAGGTGTAATCATTTGGTTATAGTATGTCAATAACCACAATTCAAATGGAATCCTTCATTTAGCTCACACCTAGAGCAGCAGCAGGGAAAGTTGGCCCTAATAAGGGGTTGGGGAGGGTGTAAAAAGGAGTATAACAATGCCAATGCATAATGGATTAGCCCAGGTTTGCAAGCAGAATATCAAGCAGGTCCTCCAGCGCACATAGGCCACCTGAGCTTTGTTACATCAGAGATGTTAAGGTACGAATAAGCCACTAGGTGAACGCCCACCCTGACACTCTCTGTGACATGCGATATAGATAAATGAAGCATACAAATGAGCTTCCTAGAAGCTTTCCAGCAGGTGGAAAGAGCGATCTATTAGGACTTGCCCTCACTTGGATTCATGTTTGTAATAAAGAAAGCTGGCAAAAATTAATAAAACAACAGATATGGCAGACTGTTTACTTGAATTATGTGTCACATAATGAGGCCATTTTAACTGAAATAAAAATACAATGTTTAAGGCTTCGAAATTAATTTCACATTTTTCTTGTCAAGCTGAAATATGTGGAATAATTTACTTCCCAGAAAAGTGATGCCATGGTATCGTGGTTAAACTGGGAAAACTGATTAGGTGGTGTCACAACATCGGCACTCTCAATGACTGCAGCCAAGATGTTCTCATAAATACACAGATGTTGAATGGGTGGAGGATGTCAGAGTGAAAAGTTGCTGCAGCTGGTGCCAAGATACACAGTGTTTGGAGATAGACACAGGTATGCATAGCCGGTGCTGCCACGAGGTACTGGCTGGCACATGTTGAAGTGGACTTGGCACTCAGGCTCGCGAACAGATGTTAATCCAGGACAGATAATTACATCAGTGAGTGAGCAGACATTTTTCCACTTAATTTCCGTCTCTTAAAAGTGTGACTACTCCCTAGAGGCACTTGCTATAGAGAGATGCCTCTGGATCAGGTAGCTGGGAAGACGCCTAAAGCACCCCACTGAGAGTCCTGATCACTGGGCTTTGGTGTGACCTCGTCCTCAGTGGGAGGCTTGTAAGTGTGTCACTGCCATTTCCATGGAAGTGTTGATACGTGTGTGTGTTTCAGGGAGATGAATAAACTTGTCAGCCTATTGGATTTCTTTTCTGTTATTTATAGGTGTCTTCAAAACATTCAAGCTAATTATGCACAACAAAGTCTTTTGTGTTGCTGGGGCGGGAGGGGTAGGGGTGGGGTATTTTGAGGAATATAGTTAAAAGCAGTTAATTTTGGCAATGATTCCTTTTGCCTCCATCCTTTTGTTTTACTTCAACCTCTTCATTACCACGGGGTCACAGGGGAATTAGTAGTAAACCTCTTCATTATCCAGTGGCAATGAACAAGCTTTACTGTGATTTAAACTCTAACTTTACCTGCTGTGCCTGTTTAATAAGAACTTCCTGCTACCCTGTTATCTATTAACCTACATCTTTACCTTAACCAGTGTTTGTGTCTGTCTTGTCTAAGAGTTAAGTTTGACAGTGTAATAGTAAATGACTTCAGTGTGCTCCATTTCAGCATCAAATGATTCTTCATTATTGTCTATCTAGAAACCAGTAAGTAGGTTAGATGAGCACAGGGCAATTTATCAGCGACTTTAGTTGCAATTTAGCAACCCAGATGCACCATGGCGCAGAGTTGATCTCCGGGACAATGGTTATCTGCTGCCCAGGCCACAATAAATCTCACTTTAAATTAAGTTAGCATGTTCTGCTACATTGCTTAATGAGCTGCTCTAGTAAACAATATTGTGGTACTCTCACTGACTGATTAGTGACAGCGGGTTATTGCCTTCATAAGAACCTGGCAAGGATGTGAAGGGTTCCAACTGCACATGCTTTTGTCACTTACCCTTTGCAAACAGTGTAATACTTCAGTTATGTTCTGAATGTGCATATATTTGTACAGATGTGTGGTATATCTGGCTATGGACATGCAGATATTTGTAGGCAGGTGTAGAAGAAGGGCACAGAACTCCATTAGGGAAATTTACAGTCCATAAGACATTAGATAATTTATGGTGTGTAACCACGCGATAAATACAAAGCACAAGTGTAGGTAAAGTCTGCAGCAATGAGTGTCACACATGGAAAAGACCTTCCAAAGACCTTTTTGCCTTTGACAAAGCAAGTGAAGTCCACTAACACCACCATTCCTACTAGTCATTAGAAATTTAACGTCAGGGTTCTCACATTTTTCACTTAAGCTTGTCTTCCATAGATAAGTCTGCTTTTGAAAAACTAAACAATATGTTTAAACTTTGGCTTGTGACTGAGTTTCCTAGTCAGGTCTTCTCTTATTGACGTTTCCTATTTACAGTGACGTCCTTGTCTTCTTCTCATTGACAGCTACTTTGCTAAACTCCAAAATGTTGCAATTAAAGCCATTCCATGAGGTATAATTAAATGTAGGAGCCTGTTCAGTGTGTGAAATTAAGTGTGCAGTATTGAGCAATGTTGATATCCAAAAAGCCCTTTTCCATCGATTCTAAGAAGAACTTAGTTTAATGTCCTTGGAAAGTACGGCAGGTAATCTATTGAGTTATTAAACTGTGAAGGGCCAGGGAATGCTGAGACAGATTGTGATTCCTTTGGGATTTTTTTTTCTTAAAGGCATTGCCACTAACTCCTCTTAGTCTAAACCTCTATATGAGGTTTCAGCATTAATAAGCGATTTCTCTTCTGAACTTGATTTTTTTTTAACATTACAAAGAAATGGCTGAACATCCTTGAGGAATAAATTTGTCATTGCAATCCACTGACAAGAGAACATGACAGAGGAACAGGCCACAGACTGGAAATATGGTTAACACTTCCAGTTATCTCTGGTGTGAAAGAGATATTTTCAGCATAACACTTGTGAAGCAACATAAGCTTTTGCCTAAAATCTTTTCTTTTTGTCAGAAACACAAGGTGAAGTAGATCACACACAACTCAGATTGTGCCATATTTGACACGTCTCCTGCGATCATGTTGGAACAGCTCAACTCCAATGGAGACAGCATTCAGCCGGCAAGTTTCTTGGCCTTGAATAGGAGAGAAATTCATTTTTATCGAAAATGCAGGTGATGCCTTGCTATTAAGTGTGAGCACATATCCTTAGGCTGGTTGACAGGGTCTCACAGGGAATGTCGATTTGCTCCATACCTTTTTTTAATCACTTTTCAAGGAGCAAGCCAATTCTAAGGAAGATTTCACCTGTTTTATTGTAGTTAGGCTGACTAAAGTAGTGCTTACATGAATCCGTTTGAATTAAAGTGATATTATAGAATACAAAATAAAAAAAAAAAAATGTCCCATTTGAACACCTTGCTGATCCAGGCTGATCCATCTCCCCTTAATCTGAAGGAATTTTTGATCAGTTCAGTTCAGGAGGTGTGAAACCTTTTCATAAGCTAATTAACTACAAAACTGCAACCATGTAAAAAATAAATCGTAATATGTAAAGCAATGCAATAATTTTTTAGTAGATGATAAAGCTAGAACTGTCTATGTCTGCTGAAGATGTATGTGTTTTTGAAGACGCAAAAAACAACATCTCTTGCTAAAAATCTTTACCAAACATTTCAGCAGTCCTCAATTCCTGATCTTTTCATTCGTTCTCCATGCATACACTTAATTTAAATGTTTAAGGAGAATCCTTTCACTGAGAATAAATAAATGTTTGTCCATTTAAGCGTGCAGTTTGTGTGCATCACAGTTAGTCAGAGAAGAGAATGACCAGTGCTGAGGGGATGAGAGAGTTCATTTTTATGGGGAAGGGAGGAGTGAGAGCCTGAGGTATATGTACAGCAGATTGCTCGTCCCTGTCTCCAGGGTCAAGCTTGTGTTTTCCTTATCTTCTCCAAATGTCCCAGAAGAAACCCTAAGCTCAGCAACAATATGGCTCAATTAAAGGAAACCACTGCACCCATTATTCTCCAGTGGCATGTAAGGGTGAATTAAAAATATGTAATATCTGAGGAATCACATACTCAGTTGCACTGACCTTAAATATGACAAGCTAGACTCCCCTCTCTGCAACTTCTGCTCTGGAAGACTAGTCAGGGGAGAGGAGGGGTGAAGCCATGTTCAGTGAAATTGCCTTGAACACCTTGTGAAGGCACTGTGCTTGAGTACAAGAAGCAAATTTAACCATTATTTTGTTCACAGAACAATTTGTACTTCACAAACATTTAAAGGATGTGAAATCAGATACTTGAAGATGTCTCAACATGGCAGACACCGAACATGCAGAGAAAGAATGGGAAAGGAAACAGGTCTCTTACAGCGAGCAGAGGAAGTGTTTTTTTATTAGTTTTAATTAATCAATCAAATTTAATTTATAAAGTGTTTACATAATAAAATAACTGTTTTTAAAATGAAAACAATATAAAACGACAGTTAAACATGCACACACACACACACCGTTTTTCCTTGATGTTTATTTAGCATCAGAACAAAGCATCCAGTAGGGTAGGATTTTACAGGTGCACCTTCACAACAATACCCCCAACACATCAACCGCCTGTTTTTTATTGTTATGATACACATGTACATCAGCTGACCATATCACCGCCATATCATTCAGGTAAATGTCATACGCTCCCAACGTTTGTCCCTTAACAGAAAACTGCACCACTAGATAAGGGTACAATGTAAATTAGGCTTTGGGCTCTAGAGTACTATAACAGAGCCTGTCATATCCAAGAATTAAATGCAAATCGTGCATTATCACCAAGCACACTCCCCATCCAGGAGAGTGATGCCTTTTATGCAGCAGCAGAAGGTGCTTGGCCTTGTATGGGGGGAGGAAAAAAAGCGGCAGAAGAAAAACAGGCCTTTGACAGAAAACTGCACTCGTGACTGAAAGGGACTTGTCAATCGCACAAACAATAGCCATCTCTCAACCTGTAATTATGGGTTTCATTACACAACCATGCACTTTTCTCATGCTGTCACTACACCTCTCTCTATCTCTTTGTATGTATGCACACGCAGGCAGACATAGCAGTCACAGTCTGCCACACACACAAATGCAGTCAGACTAACTAAACTGGATATATGGGAAAAATGTAGTTTTTTGTAATCCTCTTAAAGAAACTTGCACATCAAAACAACATGTAGCAAATCCTTATGTATGTGTTTTTGACTGTGTGAGGAAATAAAGCAATTTTGAGTATCTTAAGACACTGCAGCAAATAAATGACAGAGATTCTAATCAGGTTGTGTTGGGTTACTGTAGACTTGTATCTGCTAAGAGATGCAGCAAGACTTACTGCACTCAGTCAAACTGCTGAAAACAGTTTGCAGTTTGGTCTTGTTACCATCATTAGGATAATCAAATGCATACTGGAAATATTGCTTCACAAATGATCAAACATAGATTAATCATTATCCTAATATCAAAATGGTTGATGCATATATCAGAAACATCAACTGATAAGAGTTACGTCTGCTTTTGTTCACATAATGGAGCAGAGTGTTCAGGTGCAGTTCTTTAATGTAGCAGTTGTTAATACCACTATATTAGCTCCAATATAT
>JBAMHX010000008.1:14243905-14263986 GCA_037177515.1 Pseudomugil tenellus | reverse complement strand
ATCTCTTTAGCTTTCAAATTGCAGCTATTTGTTAATCAGGCGTTTGATCATGCAAAAAGATCTAGATATAGGGCAGAACTTCAGAAGTTTTAATTAGAAAGTTATTATGACTTGACATCCCACATACATGTGGGTCTTTGTATTGGCAGTTGGCCATGTAACACCCAGCCTTTGACATCTGACAAAGGGCCTCAGCATTTTTCATAAACTATCCCTCCATATGGTAATGGAAACTAGTGCAGTTAGAATAGTCCATGCAGTCTATGATTCACTCTTTTATCCTCATATGTGTGTGCTATAATGCTTTGGTGAAGGCTATTCAGAACTAATGAATGGATGTAATTGAGAGACCGCAGTAATACACAATTGAAGTCTTTCACGGGTTTTATGGATCTGAGGCTAATTAATGAAAAATGGGGGCTGCATTGTCTCCCATCAAATCCAATCCTTAATTCAGGAGGGTCCCAATCACTCCTTCACTGGAGCCTAACATTTTAATCATCCTACCTCTAGAGCACAAGGCCAGTTCCCTTGTCGATTATTGCAATTCAATTTAGCATATTAATTATAGCCACTGCCAAGAGGTATGTTCTCTCCTTCTAGTAGAGGTGAACCTGGACCATGTTTTCCTCTTTCCATGAGTTTGCTTATCTCTGGTCTGGTTCAGGGATGTATATATTATAGTGTTACTATAGGAGAAGTGTGGTAATCCTGCCTGTGTTGTCAACTATCTCTGTAAATGAGTGGACAACACTTCAGAGAAGCTCACACTGTTAATCCTTCAGTAAAGACTAATAAAATCAATAATGCCTCCCATAGGAGGTCAGTGAGTTCAGAAAATTCTTTGTGGTGTTGCAGATGGCCTTGAACTTTCAAAACGACCCCAGTGTGAGAATAAAAGAATGGAAAGAGAAAAGAAAACTGAACTGAATGTGGTCAGCTTTCTTTTGCCGTTTGTAGACTAATGCAGTCAGGTCAAAAGCCACTGGCCTGATGATGGGATGCTACAGGGAAGAAATACAACAGATAACAACATACCGTATATTGTATTTCATCGCACTTTGTTTATTTTTGAAGAATGGGAATCTTATATGGCTGCTTTCAAACATTTATGTCACGCTCATAAAAGAGACGTATTCCCATGTGTAGATAGCCTGAAACAGATTGCATTACTTTTAAGTTTAATGAGTTAACACAACACTCTTAGTGCTGTTTTTACCATTTGATGCTTGATAACCTGATTTGTGTACACTGCACTAAAACTAACATGCCTAAAGGCAAGTTGATGCTTTTCACATTGTAATTCTGTAGAGTCTGGGTGATGTGAGGTGATGATAAAGTAAGTCCCTTCAATGTGGGTCTCTCCTTGTTTGATGCAGAAGGCCGCGTCCCTCCTCCTGATGCCCTCGCCTGGTCTCTGCCCGGCTCTCCCTAGGCTCCTGGCATTCCAAGTCAGACCCCTGTCAAATCCCTGAGAAGAGGCAGATGGGCCACAGTTTTTTATGTACTAATCAAGGAGGAATTTGCTTCCTCACAGACACGTCACCTCTGACCCATGTGTCTAGTCACATTCATTATTCATTCCTACAGAGGTGAGCTGCTGCAAAGCGTTGAGAGCAGAGTGGAGGAGGTGCAGGGTGAAGTGGAGAGGATGTGGGGTGAGGTGATGAGTGCTTGTTGTGTTCTGCTCCTGCTGACAGTTTCTCCTGATATTAAAGTGTCCCTTCAGTTCTTCCTACAAGGCAGAGGTACCTATGAGACATTTCAGTCAACATAATGTGATATTTTCCCCCCTCTGCATGTTAAAAGGAATAAAAACAACATTACAAATATAAATTGCTCCAAAAAATTGCGTAAATAGTTTGTTTACAGTGTCAGCTGATTTATTTTTTATTTACAAAACTTTTTCTTTCTGTTGGTTTTTAGTTTAAAGACTTATTTCCTTGATTTGCGCTTAAAATTGCAGCGCATATGCAGATTCCTTCTATCTAATGAGTTTTTGAGTAAAAAATCAATATTTATTTATGCCTTGTATCAACTAATTTTAGCCTTATTAAACTGTTCTTTCTTAATTTTATTCAACTATTATGTTATTATATAAAAAGTAAAACAAGACCCACTATAACATTCTGCATTTACCAGCAGTAACCTTGAAGCTATTTTCAACTATTTTGTAGTGTTTCTCTGGCTTTTTTTTTATCTAAAAGCTGCTATTCTAGAGTGGACGTATTTAGAGATTTATGTTCGACTGCTAAAATCCTGATCTTACAACTCCAACAGCTTGTTTTACTGAACTATCACACACAATATGCTCCATCTGATGAGCCAGTGAAAAGGATTGTCCAGCTTCCAGCTAGAAGATGCTATACGAGACAAATTTACACAAAGTAGCTGCAGGATGTTTTCATGTCCCATGTCCAGACACACACATACAACGCCACTGGTAGCATGTGTTAGCTTTGCAACATGAGTTTAACTCAATTCTAGGACTTTTAATCCTGGACCCTTGTTTCTGTTGTATTTGGATATAAATTTTAGATATAAAAATCTCCAAAAGGCACCAATACTGAGTAAAAATCTCATAACTGTGGAGCAATAAACAGCTGTAATTAAATAACTCTGGTTAATCATGCACGGTGAAATATAACTGTTACTCACATGTGAGACTGAGAGGTGGAAACCTTCCATATAAGTGTGTTTTACAAACATTCAACCATTTTTTTTCACAAAAAGAGTGCACAGCAGTCCATATTTGCAGAATGAATGTACTTTTCAGGTGTATTATGTTCTGGTGAAGAAAGACATTTAGTTTGTATTGTTTGCCCTTATATACATGTATTCCATCCATCCATCCATCTATAGATTTTCCTATTTTGCAGATTAATTAAATCTGAGTATTTTAAAAGTACTGTAGAGCAAATTGTGCTGAAAATTTGGACTAAACAGTATTTAAACACCAGTTTGAAACAAGTCATTAAAATCAATATTTCAGTCTCTTTCAATATTTCACCAAAAATAAATGTGAGTATTAAAAACTATTTAACATATATTATTTTGACTAGTTTTACTCTAAAATACAATAATTGCCTCTAAGCATCTACATATGTGAATAAGTCTATGATCTGTTTTGAGTCATAATGAATTAATCATCAAATCCGGTCACAAAATGAGATAAAGCTCACATGCATTAACATAAGCTGGTTGTTTACTGTTGAGATGAGCTTTGCTGTATTATCTGTTGCACACAAGTCAAGCTAAGTGAAAAACGACTGCCTGCATAAAAAGAATATTTTTTAAGCGTATGACACTGAGTAAGTTGGGTTGTTAGAAACTCATCATGTAGCTTAATATGTGTATTGGACTGATCACAGACCCAAAATGAAAGTAACTTGTTTCAATCAATATCTTGTGAAATGTTTGATGAAATTTAATTTCATGCTAATGTTAGAAGCTGTTTCTGCTGTCACTTTCACATTCTTATGACTGTACTGCTAGAAGATTGCTTTCTGAAGTGTACTAGCAACAGGGACACTCAAACACACTCAAATCCTTCTAATGTTTTATTTGCACCACTTTTCCAGCTTGGCAGCTATAGGTCTTTATGAGAACATCAATATATTCTCTAATCAGCACAATGAAGGGAAGATGAAACAGGAATGAGCGCATACAGCACAAAGCAATAGCTCAAATGTAATAAGGTCAGCAAGTACCAGAAAAAATGTGATCACACTTCTCAAAGGCTAATTCCATATTAAATTCATGTTACCACACTAATCAATTTAGATTCACCCATCAAGCTTAGTCATATCATTAGGAAGCTATTTTCATTTTGCCTGAGAGTCCATTAGTTGCTTGAGTAACATTGAACTCTAAATTGGTGCACTCAAATTGCATCTGGACTGCTTTCAGAACAATAACAAGCACTGAAAATTACATGCAAATGCATCATTAGATCTAAAAACACATTGTCAGTTGCAGCCACTGATGGTGCAGACGCATCAGGTAAACATCTTCACATTACCCCCAACTTTGCTTTGCATTTCAACTGCCTCCCTTATTGATGTGTTTATAGTGGCTTTGAGCACCCTTGCTCCTTCACATCTTAATAAATGGAAATAGCAGCATGTACGCTCCACTGAGCATTACAGGAAGTGACTTTCAGCTACCTTACACAAGGTGGGCAAATCAGTGGGGAGCAGGCCATTATGGCAATGTTGTGGTTCATTTGAGTGCCATGCACTGTGCAAGAAAACACGATCTTTCCAAGCGGCCAGGGGATTCTGCACAGTGGGGTCGCTGGGGAGGAGTTGCCCTGTAAATTACAACTAATTACAGCTTCGATTGAGCTGAAATCTGGTCTGCTCAGGCCCACATCTCCACAAAAGACACAGGAGGGATTCCATTCCTTTTTTCTTATAAAGCTCTGTGGCTATAAACAGCAATGAGACGGGCAAACATCATTTAAATAAAACCTTTTAATGTTCTCTTGAAGGAACCTTATAGTTCACAGAGGGGCTCACATGCAGACACATCCTGTTACATTGAATTTACGGAAATGACAGTGACTATTTTCATTCTAAGTAATTAATGTATTCTCATTTTTTTATTGATTGAAAAACAACTATAATGTTTCCATAGTCTCATATTGTCAATAAGATGATTGGGTGATATAAAACCAGATGCATTTCCTTCCAACCTTTTACTTTGTTATTTATAATATTATTGAAATTAATCAAGTACAACAGTTGGCAGTCTGGTCATAGTTTGTCATGATGCAAGTGTAATGCAATCCTCTTGGTCTTTGATTTCAGAAGAAAAGGAAAGCTGTTTTGAGTCTTTAAGACCATGAGTCTTGACAGAAAAATATATATATTTCTTTCTTCCCCTTAAATAAAAAGAGGAATCAGATATTCAGCCTGTCATCCCAAAAAAACTCTTTTATCATGCACAGCTTCTGCACTAGACCAGAGTCTTTCAATTTCCCCAAACTCACGCATAATGCACACGAGACAAGCTACAACCCACAGGATGTTAGCATTGTGAATTGTATTTACAAGGATTTTCTGTCTATAAAGGAAAAGCCCACAAGCAATATACACTGGCAGAAACTGGTGATGGAAAGGGCAGGAGATGATGGAAGTACCTACAAAAAAGAACGGTCAAGGATGTGCAGGATTGCAATTGAACAATTTCAGCAGCTAATTAAAGATAAATTCTCTTAATCAGAGACAATTCCAGAGTTTTTTCTCCATTTTTGGGTGAAGAGAATGCATTTTGTCACCAGCGAAATATGAATACTATGTGTTTGGATTCCTTTTAAGTCCACAATTGAAAACTCAACAGAGGCTACATTGACCATAAATCATCCTGTTGCCCATTTCTGCTTTGTTAAAGATGATCTCTTAGGACTCATTCATTCTACTGTTTCCATGGGCACAGAAACAAATCTCTTCCCTCCCATCCTATTGCCTGATGTCCTCCTCTTCCGTCCTTTTTCACTTGCTGGGGTGGGATCATTATTAAAAACACCAAAAGGAAAACAACAACAACAGCAACAAATGATCCTGCTTAGTCATTGCAGAGCACCAGACACACACGTAAGATGGCAAAAGGATGGCGTTCATCAACCTTTACTACCATATTTATCATTAGGATGGTGATGTATTTCTCACATTAACCAAAAACAAAAAATGGACGTGTGGACTAGAAGCAGTAACTTTTGGGTCGGCCAATGTGTTGTTGACAATAAGTAAAGTACCCAGCCTCCTCAGTGAGGGTGGCAGACACACATAAACACCTGTGAGATTGGTAAGTCACTGCCTTGGCAAAGCCTCTGAGCACATGGCTTGTGTCATCCATTTTATATGGCTCTTGCAGAGGGGCATTTGTACCCTGTAGCCTTTCTGCTGTATTACAAAGATGTATGCTCAACAGCACACCTCCTGTGGAAAACAAGTCTTTTTTGACAAAACTTTAACCTTTGCATGGTTTAAGAAATACCAAGAAAAAGCTCACATGCACACAATGGCAGTTCAAACCTGTTTTAATCAGGGACGTAAACTAATATCCAAATATGCATGCCAGATTTGTTCGGGAAGAGAGATTTCCATGTCTCCACATCTGCAGTTGGAGGAATGTAAGTCATCCCACACAAGCTGAGAGATACAATCCTTCTTGTAAGCCCTGGGTCGATCTCATGCAGTTTGCTGTGTTATGGAAACCTCTAAAGGGAGGTATCAGGTGTCTAAACCATCTACACTGGCTCCATACAATGTGGAGGAGCAATGGGTTTTGTCTGAGCTTCTGTCATATTTCCCTTTTCCCTACTCAGCCTGTTTGAGGAGATGCAAAGAAAACTAATTTTAGCGACTTGTAGTCATATTATGTCTGTTGCTTTGATCTAATGGTAAGAGTCATCACAGAGGGTATGAGTAGCTAAATGGAGAGTTTTTCTTTATGACTCAGTTCCTACATAAAAGCAGACCAATTGCAAGTGGTACAGAAGCTGTACCCAAGCTTTGTCCTAATGGTTCCTTTACAACCCCTTTGAGTGTCTCCACCTAAAATAGTCTTTTTCCAATCTCAATGGAGCATGCTGTATGTTTATCCAGGTAAGAACTATGGTCTAAGATTCTGCACTTAATATTGTTCTTACTATGTCTATGCCTTGAAATATTGTTTCTAGCAATCACAATTAGCAACAGAGAAAACCATTGTTGCGGTTTACTCACAATAAAGCTGTTGCTACTTTATTGACCCAAAATCACCAAGACTCTGTACTCCTGAAGGATGTTCTGCAAATCCAGAAAACTACATTGCTGTGTTTCAGAGGTTAAAAAGCTGGGTCATTGTGCTATAATCTATACTGTGCCCAGTTTGTTCTTACTGGATTTGAGATTTGAAGTACGGTCTTCACCCTCTTCCAGAACCAAACATATAATTTTGTAGAGAGGTTGAAGATTGCACATCACCTATGTTACTGTGAAAAGATACTGTCAAGAACTTGTTAGTTTAAAATAGGAAACCTGCACTGGTGTCGTACTAAGCTTTACAACATTCAGATAGTGTTTTTAACTGAAAAAGTAAAATATGAACTTCACGATTTAGGAAATATCATCCTGGCTATTCTTTCTTCAAATTTTGTCAGGAGACATTGTGATTGTTATTTTGTTTTTTGGGTTTTTTTGTTTTTTAAATATTTTTTACATATATTTACGACCAATATTATTCATTCTTTCACCTTTGCTTAATACTATTGGGTAATGCAAGACAACACTAGATTCAGTGACATCATTAAAGTTTCATCTTATTAGCCCAGTAGGGAAAAGTACAGAATGCAATACAAGAAAATGGACATCATTACTGAGGAGTACTTATAGGGAAACATTATACTATTTTTTCCTTCTGGCTGACATTAATGAGTGGCCTTTTTGTCATGCCATGGAAGGCTTGTCTGATACAGCTGCTATGGTGATGTGATCTACCCCAGGCTAAATAATGTTAATGGGATTCCCACACAACCACCTATCACATATGTCTTAAACAGTCTTGAAAGTGCAACCCACCCACCTTGTTATTTTTTTATTGAGCAGCAACAATAGTATATAAATTATTCGAATGTCTAGCAATAAGTTATGTTTTCTATAGTTCCTCTGGGAAGTAATTCCAAAGAATGTAGCTGAACAAATTGTTAAAACACATTTAAAGTCCCACAATGTGGAAACATATATATGAGTCCCAATTTCTCCTGCAGGCTTACAGGTAAGTTAGAAGATGTTTAAGTGATGATTAAGTGCTCTAGCATACACACACACAAACACACACACACACACATGCACACACACACACACACACACACACACACACACACACACACACACACACACACACACACATACAAATCACAGGTCAAATAGTATTGAAAAAACACCATCCTGTCAATTTAACCAGCCATTTTTAAACAACTGGATGGTGATATGTCTCAACTCCCATTTGCTCCTTCCTTTTCCACCCCTCTGTGTGAGTGACTCTTTGTGCACAAACTTGCTATCAATGGTGTGAAGTACTTGTAAAAGCAACAAAGCCAGAGCCAGAGTTTTGCTAGCTATATTAGCTAACATATAACAGACATTTCCCAACTTTTGAGCCATGACACCAAATATAACATGAGTTAGTGTAGTTGTCATAAAACACTTACTGACTGGCTGACAACATGAGAAAATACTTACGGTATAGTAATATATAATATACACACTATTTATTGGACTATGTGGCAATTAAATGTACAGTACAAGTTACAACTGTTTTGGCTAAACTCAGGTTTGAAGCTCTGGAAAAAATCAGAAACCATGAGTGTGGTTTAAGATTAATAAGGTTCCTTATGTGGCTGGCTGATAGGCTAAGTGTAGATGTTAAAATGTAGCTTGCTCAAACCATTTGCCCAGGATCTCCAACTCTACCTTCAAGACGTGACTAAGATTAATGCAGACAGTAGATTTCCATCCCTTCAAATGTGTGTTATATTAACACTGCATTGCTATCAATCTTGCAGCTTAACACAGAACTAAGTGACGTCAATATTGCGTTGACAGCATGCAAAAAGTATGGGCGAAGAAACAACCATTGTGGATGTGAGGAGAGATATTCAGTGGGACAAATAAGAGATGCTGGAGGAGTAGGTGGGCACATCTGTGTGACGGATGCTCCGATCTGGAGACACACAAATAGTCTACACTGACAGGCTCCTGAGGGAAGTGAAGTGGGCAGCAGCTTATGCTACATCCCTGTTGCATGGTTGCAGAGAGGAGGGGAGGCTAAAAATGATCATTACAATCATTAAATCAAATTGACAGGTAGCTACAGTCAGGTAGATGTTGAATTCCATCCAGTATCTGTGAGATTAGGGAGCGACGTGAATTCTATGCCGGTAATTCTTCAAGACAAATAGCAGGGCTCCCTAGACACCGCCCCCTTCAAGGCAGCAGGCAGCCTGCACTAATTAGCAAGGGAGGTGTGAAGGAGAAATCATTACTTTATCCACAGACTGTGCCCTACATACTGCCTCTTCCCTCTCAAACACCATCCTAGCAACCTCGTATCTCTCCAGTCTCCAGCAAGGTGTGGTGCATGTGCAAATTAAAGTGAATTTGTGTGCAAAGTTTGTTCTAAGCATTCCCATTGAGATCAAAATGGATGATCACAGACAAAGACAAGAATAGGAAATGGGGAAAGTAAAAGTGGAGAAAGATGATAATGATGGAGATGCTACGGGGAATAAAAAAGAACATTAGACTATCCACTTGCCAAAAGAGGTGAAGGAGGAATTGTGGTAAGGGGCATGTGCTGCAAGGTGTTGACAGCTCAGTGCCACGACTCCCCGGGTGTAATTACAGTAGAATGGTCTCTGATTGATTGTTTGAGCCAGCAGGACCTCTATAGCACCTCTGCCGTGGATGAGGCCTTTGTAAAAAGCCCCCCTCCCCTCTCCTTCCTGTGGACCTTAGTGAGACTCCTATTCCCAGTAGCATGATTCATGAGCAATGGAGCACTCTTCTGACCCAAGTGGGCCTGCAGTACAAACCATAAGGTAGCACTCAAAACAGTTGCCCTCTCCCCAATTAATTAGCTTGAAAAAAATCAAAACCAAAGGGCAAACGCCACTGCCACGACCTTCCCTCTTTCGTTCTATCATTTTAAAGCCTGTGTTCACAACTGCATCGGAGAAGATCTTGTTACCAAAGAGAACAGTTCAACAGGAGAGGAAAGTAGCCGCTCTTGGCTGATCCTGCTAAAAGCGCCACTGTTAATATACTGACATAAACCGCCACAGGCTTACCAGCAGGAGTACATAGTGCAGCAAGTCAGATTTAGGGCTAGATATCACAAGCAAAGTGCTGCACTTAGTACATCAGGCCCTCCACCACATCAAGAGCATCTTGAATATTTAACCATGGCTCAATTTTACATTCATGCTTTAAAATATGTTATGTTTATTTCATGGGGACAGAATGCGTAAAAACTATGAAAATTGAGCCCTGTTGCATCGTCCCTTCTTTTAAAAGTCCACTTATATTGAGCAGCACGAAGCCATTTAATGCCCTCACTCTGTCCCTTAACGTCAACCTGACACAATCTTTTCCACTCAATTAATTATCAATCTCAGGTACCTCTAGTTGATGTTTGCCCTCATATCTTAAACTAGGTTGTGATTATTACAAACGGAGGGACAACTCTCTCCTATGGGTAATACCTTAATCTACATAAGACTATATTAAGGGAATCACTTTTTTTACTGGTTGACTTGTGGAGTGGGCGGGCAGAAGGGTGGGGACATGTGAACTCAATCTGCCGGTGGAAAATTACCACATCTTGTTAACAGACAAAATGGCTTCCACAAACATGCTGCTCTTGAGCTTGAGATAACATATAGAGAAGCATCAGATCCAGTATATTAGGTTGAACAACAATAAATAAATAAATACAACTATTGCGGTCTATATGTGCAGAAAGAAAATCATCAGTACATGTGTTTCACTAAAACAAAGTCGTCACCTCTTGTTTTACAGAAAAGGAGAGACACAGAGTTAGTTCAACAATGCTCCAAAGCATGCACAGAAATCTAACATTCATGGTGGTTCACAAGAGCATCCAAGGCAAATGATAGCATTCCACATAAATCTCCCTGAACTACCCACCCACTTGGTCCCCACCCCTGAGAAAAGCATCCTTTCAGCACATATTCATAAAGGTTCTCTAATGGCTTCCAGAGGGACATGGGGGCCTTCTCCTCAGACAGAGACATTTCACAGGCCCACAGGCAGAGCAGAGACGGGCCCAGAGAAAAATATCAAGTGTGTGAGACAGACAGGCAGGGAGAAAAGGGAGAAAAAAAACTGTAAAGAACGAGAGAAAGGGGATGTCTTCATCATGAGTGGAATAGGAATGATGCCCCACTGGGGTCTATTAGGGAACCTTTACACACAATGGCTGCCTCACTAATTTCCAAGTGAGCCAATACACACACCCAGTAGTTTACTACAATATGGATACGGTACAAAAAGTTTTGCACAACATTTTGTGCATTTGCTATGCATTTCTCGCAACATGAGAGATCAGTGCACATCCATCCCATCTGTGGTTTTGTTAGAAAAATTCAACAGCGACAGCAAACTGTAGTATGCATTCACTTTACAAACGTAATGAGGAAAATGGGAAAACTTCAAGGCAAACTGAAAGTTTTGCTTACTGATGACTTTATTTGGAGTGGGCATATTGGTCAGGTCACTGCCAATGTCAATCCACCCCTCCATTTTCCTCTGTTTATCTGGGGTTGGGTCACAGGGAAAGCAGCCAAAAGAGGGAAGCCCCGACTCTCTCTTTTCATGGACACTTCCTCCAGCTCATCTGGGACGAATTCAAAGCTTTTCCCATTGACTATGGACACAGTTACCCCAGTGTGTCTTGGCGTACTTCAACGAAGCACCCCTCCTCCATTACAGACCTCATAACTCCCACCTTCCCATAATAAAGTAGATTCTACAACCATTAAGTCGTAATCAACAAGACATATTTAGCCACACTGGATTTTACCCAAAATGCGTCCTGCTTCAGGCTCTACTGGTAGTTGTTTTTCTCTTTCTCCTCTTATTGGCTCCTCTTGGCATCAGTTATGCACATCATGTGAAACTGATGGAGAATATGACTTTTGCCACCATCTAATCTCATTACCAGAGTTGTTTCAGTCAGCACGATAGATAAGTGTAGGGAATTAACAGCAGTTTCTCCACCCACATAGAAGTGGACATTTCCCATGCTGTACCCCACGTTCCACAGATTACATCCTCCTCAGGTAATAATGCAGCAGGTAATTACTGTTGGAAATGGCTAAAACAGCACTAGTCCTTCAGTGGTTTTAGTACAATTGACTGACTTCAGTAGATTTGA
Source organism: Pseudomugil tenellus (assembly GCA_037177515.1). Classification (NCBI taxonomy): domain Eukaryota; kingdom Metazoa; phylum Chordata; class Actinopteri; order Atheriniformes; family Pseudomugilidae; genus Pseudomugil; species Pseudomugil tenellus. The sequence goes on along the minus strand of JBAMHX010000008.1, from coordinate 14,252,043 downwards.
TCAATTTCCACATTTGCTAAAGATAATACAATAGAGGAAATTTTGTCAACTATGGAGCTACATTTGTCTTTTTATTGCAAGAAAATATACAAAATGAGAGGAAAAAAAGTTTTGGAAGGAAAAATATATATAGTAATACAGTCATTTTTCACATTGATAACATAAATAATATTTATGAGTAAAAAAAAGTTTTGAGATCAGATACTCTTTCACATGATATAAAAAATATTTGACATTTTAAAGAAATATATATTTCTCTAAAAAAGATTCTATATATCTATATAATATATTCTGTTATAGAATATTTGATCTCAAAACTTATTTACAGCACAACAGAGATGGACATTAACCTAGTTAAATACCAGGACAGGAGCATGATCTGGATTTTAATATGGCTAAATTATACATTAACAATCACATACACAAAATAAAGTCAAAACAAAGTAACGAGTAGGGTAATTTCTTTATTATTACTTACTCTTTAAACAACTTCTATATAAGTAGTGGAAAATGATAGAATCTCTTTATTTTCATCCATGTTTACATTGTCATTTAAGTGTCCAAGTTTCTTATCATGTTACATATGCCCCCAACACACAACTATAACACAACTAGGACACTGGTGCGTATGTAAATGAAGTCTGTGTGCACAGGGAGATTAATATAGCATGTCTCCATGTTTTAAGTAAACACAAATGTTATGCTAATATTTGGATTTCAAAGTGCGCTTTAGCTCCACCCTGGTGGATGGTTCATCAGTACGTTGTAATATTGACACTAAGACAGTACTGAAGTGGATGTATGTCAATAAAATTTTCTCTTGTATCATGGCTTTTCTCATACAGCTCAGACAGACCAATTTTCCCATCAAGGCCAATTGTTTGTAAGAACAAAACTTAAAGATTTGAAGACAACATCTAGACTTGGTTCTCCTTTGAACTCACCTATGAAGAGCTTACATTTCAAGTGCATTTTCTCATTTTCCTTCACAGTGCTGTGATTCAGAAGCAGCCCATTAACAATTCTTCATGAACAAAGTCGTCCACTTAACAGGGTGCTCATTAAAATTGCATTGGGAAGGTGCCATTTTTACTTATTAGCTTAATTGTCAGGTCATGTAGATTGGACAGATGACAGCGAATGTGCCTGTGCCAAAGGACATGTTAGGTTCAGACATCTGCGGCTGCTGCAGAGTATAGGTCATTAATTGTCGACTATGCCGCGTATATGGGGCACATTAAGCCACAGACAAATTAAACAAGCCTGCTTATAAATTATAAGATGGGGATATGGATACTCTATAGATCATTTCCATACCAGCCATTAATCATTGTGAGGTTTAAACTCTGATTATCCAACTTATAGATAACTGTGGATTATGCTTTCACCTATTACATTGTTCCTTCATTCTCTTCTGAAGGTTTAGCATCACAGCTGAGCTGACAACCAGCCTCTGTCTTACTGAATTCAATCTTGTTTCATTACTGTGTTTAATTTCAGATTGTCCATTTGAACTCATTATTTCATCTCAATAAGTCCAATAAAGTAAGCAATAAGGTACTGAATAGTAGTTTGAACTATTGTGACTTTGTGAGCCCATGAAGAGCGATAAATGCTCAGTTGTTATATATCCTTCAAGGTCCAATGTTTGTGTTTTTTCCTCTACTTCAACAATCCAATATTCTCTCTCTTCTGCGTCAGTTTGTTTCTGAGACGGTGTCACTTTTGCTTTGTAAACAAACAGAAAAGAGCTTTTTACATGAGTGTATACACCTCAAGGACTGAATTTGACCTGAGCTAAGTTTGTTTTCTGCAGTTGTAAAAATTATTCTACACATTTTCTCGCCAAACGTATATTGCTCTTGTTCACTCACTGAAAACATTTATAATATACAGCTTTGTAGCTTTAACTGAGAACCTTTTTAACTACTACCATTTTAACCACTTAATGGCAGGAATACAATCTTGATATCTAGGTAACATCACTTTCAATGACATGCAGGTTTAGTTGTGTTTTTTATTTCAAGTGAAGATCAAATTTTTATATATTACAATGTTGCTCTCACCTACAGGTGGGTTTAGGTATGTGTGTGAATTGGTGAATGTAGTGTTTAGGTGTTCAACATGACTGGAAAAGCACTATATAAGTGCAAGTCCATTTACCATTTCTATTGTGGCCCTGTGATGCACTGATGACCTATCCAGGGTGTAGCTGCCTCTCACCTGCTAATTACTGGGATAGACTCCAGCTTCCCCGAGACCCTGAACTGGACTCAGCCGCATAGAAAATAAAAATGGATGGATGGATGGATGGATGGATGGATGGATGGATGGATGGATGGATGGATGGATGGATGGATGGATGGATGTTCTATTGTAAGAGCATGTAAAGTACAGAGCAGTTCTGTGTATTAAAACACATTGTTGATAAATGGCTCCAGAGCTCTTTTGCGTATAAGTGTGACATGTGTATGTGCTTATTCCTCTGTTCCTGTCCACTGAACTTCATTAATTGGACAATTTCGCTATTAGAGAATTTTCATCCTGTCCATCAGTTCTGACTCTGTTTGATTGAAACTTTAATGTTTATTGGCCTAATGGCATTTTTGAAGGAGACACTTGAGACAGGCTCAAATTTATGTGGAAAATGCAAATGTCAATGCACATCCATAATTTTTATTCATGGTTTCATGTCGAGTACATTTGGATGCAGTTGTTTAATGTCACATCATTTACTTAAAGTAGAACAGGTGCTTTATTCATTTCAAGTAATGAGGCTCATAGTATTAGATCTATTTCTGCCTCATTTGAAATATTTTACAACTGCGAATGTATCTTCATCACATCGGTTGACATCATCACAGAGATTGACATGATTAACAGCCTTGATGGAGTACGAGGCACCAGAACATGTTCACAAATGACCGTATCATGCAAGCCTCTGGTTGAAATACAGAAATCAATCAGGAAAATTAGTTCCAGTTGCCAAAGCTAGAGACATAAATAAGATGATTCATGCAAGACAATTTCTACAATAACAAGCTAACTGTGTGCAAATGAAACTAAGCTAAGCTTGAAACATAGTTTAATTTCCTTATCTCTGGCAGGATGTTATTGCTCCAAGTGCATCCTTCAATGTGGCTCTGAAGTACATCAAAGTGTTACTTGCTATGGTCTAATACCCACCACACATTATTCAATTTACTCATTTTGTCTTTTCATCAGATGCACAAACACATTTATCTAATTAAAAATATTCGACGTATTTTCGAGATAATCTATTTATATTAGAATCTCAAAGAGAGTGACATTTAAAAGAAGAGCAGATTTAAAAAAAACAGTTAGAAGGGGGCTAAACCATCTGGAAGACAGGTAGAGTGATTAAAAATCTAAATATCACACTCAGGTCATACACAACAACAAACCACCCATGAGAAATAATCAACAGAAATGAGCAGAGCAAGTTTCTGTCTGATTATATCATGTATAATCCTAAATAAATATAAACTGTACAGCTTTTGATAAGAAAATTAAGAAGCCAATTTTGTTGCTTTGACTGTAACTACAAAAGAATCACAGGTGTTATCCTTGATGCTCTCTTAAACCTGCACAATGGCTCTCCAAAAATATTAAAGGGAGAAAGTGAGAGGGCTTTGCACCATGCTTCTCAGGTGAACAGCTGGACTGTGGAATACTTGGCGGGCAGAAAGTATGAGGCACAGCTGGCTTTTAAGAGGAAGAGCTCCCCTGGAGCCTCTGGGAGGTCACAGCCTGCTAGGCCGTGAAGCATTGCTCAGCAGGAGCCGTGTGTAAAGGCAGAAGGCCTGTGCCACTGTGTGCAGATGTTCCCCCTGCTCTGCTGGCTGCCTCAAAACACACACACAATGCACAAATCCTGGCGTGGGGAGGATTTAACACATGGAGCATACAGTATACATCAGCACCCAGACATATTCAGATTTGTACATTCACATATTCACTCTCCATACCCGTCTGCACCAGCCACGTCACTTTCTTACATCCTCCATAGCAACAAGCACCACCTCGTCGCTTCATTGTGGTACCGCTGAAAACAATAAAGTAGGGTCTAAATGAGATCTCTAAGGTGTAAAACACACAACCAAATGTAGGAAGGTGACCCTCAGATAGTTCATAGTAGAGTAGCTTCTATTCATTACCCAGAGGACAAGCAGAATTACAGGACAAAGTAAAGATGAAAAAATTCAAGGCTCCAACCTTCACATCACTTGCTGTTATACCTTGTTATGTGTGTCTCTAACACAGTGTCACATTTGAATAGCACTCTGTAACAAACACAATCAAAACCAAAAAAAAAGAAACGAAAAGAGGAGTCTAATTCTTGAACCGTTTGCTTTTATTGACCTGAGAGCTCCGCGTGGGTGTATCCACAAGGAATGAACAATGTCGTCCATGGAAACATATTCAGTGTTTGTGGTATCATTACAAAATAACTCATTGGGAAATGTCTGTGAAGACACAGTAAACTGTCAGATATTTATTTAAGGAGGAAAGTGCAGCATTGGAGATGGCACCATTGTGAAAATGATAGTCATCAGACACCAGCATCTGCAGCCTACTGGCAGTGATGAATAGAGAAAAAGACAGGATGACTGGCAGGCCCCAGTCAAGGACAACACTCCATTCAACAGTCTCCTTCGTCTGTCCGCCATGACAAACCCACACTAACCCAGGAGACAGATCCACCTCCTGACACCAATGGACAAGCACATCTGGCAACTAAGGTGCACCAGAGTCCACAGTGACAGCCCCAATCAGCCACTTGATATTCACAGAGCTGACTTACCATCTTCTCTCTCTGACACCAGCGAACGTGAGAGTGAAAAAAAGGGTGGGATGGGGGCTTAAAGAGGGAATTAAATATTAATCAGCCCTATCACAGCCACATCACCATAACTGCAGCCAGACATTGATGTTCAATCAATCAAAATGCCTACTTTGTATGGAGAGATCACAATGACACAATAGAAAAACAGGAAGTTAAGACTGAATGTTGAAAACAAGCCTCAACCGAGTTTTAATCATTTCTACATAATATTCAGACCTTTTTTAACTCAGCTCATCAGCACGCAAATGTTTCAGTGCGTTATTAAAGTAGTAATGTCTGCTTTCAGTGTCAAAACCTGTAATGATTTGATAAGAGTTCTAGTTTTATATGTATTGTTAGTAGTATTGCCCTTTCATTAATTATGTACTAGAATCTGGCCAAAGGCTATATTATTGTCTACAGTGAATATTAAATATTGATAAAGCTCCAGCTTTCACCCCAGATTTCATTGTGTTAACAAATATGTTTTGTTTGCAAAACAATTTGAATTTAATAATTCATCAAAAGGGGGGAGGCTATTATCATTCAGTATGAGCCCTGTGTGGGCTCCAGATGTCAGGGATCATGTCTTCATGCTGACAATACATGCAAAGTCTGTGCCCTCTTTTATGCATTATTGAAAGCAAATTCTGGAGGTGGGGTTAGACATGGGCACAGGGACTGATACGTAACATGTACAGAGGTGACCTGAGGCTTGCTGTCAGGATAAAAATCGTGACAAAACTACAAAGACGTATTTATACACTTATTCTGTGTGATCATTGTATTAATTTCATGCCTATTCTCATATTTACTGAATAGACAATTGTTTAGAATAGAATATTTCTACATAGCTCGGAGCAATTCAATATACACAGCAAGTTTAGGATATTCAACATTCATTTAGCTATTATTTTTATAGATATTTAGATTTTTTTTTTTTCACCACAGACATCTACAGGTCTCAAATGAGCATGACTGGAGTACAGTTTAAATGTTAAAACCCACAGTTGCAGACATCCCAATGGGCCACAACATAAGTCACCAATTCATGATGTTCATAAATCTAACTGCTGAATGTTTGTTCAGAAACATGAATGTGTTCCCAAAACTGAAATTATTCTTCATTTGGCATAACAGAGCAAGAGGCTGTCCGCTACCAGTTCAACCTGGAACATCCAAACCCTACAGACCATGCTCTGCAGCCCTTTGGAAACAAGGTTTGGCTTAACATTGTGTTCATGGCAGTGCAGGGGTTGCTGAATGGACCAGAAGTGGTGACTGATAGGCGTGACGGAGAATAGAAAGAGAGTGAGACAAGGGATGCCTGTTTGAGATTTGCAGTGGTGGTGCTCTTACCTAGCAGCTGACCGTACTGCTTCACAGGTCAGCCGTTCTAACCGAACTCCATTAATACGCCAGCCCACCTTGCGGCACACTTTACGCTCCGATGCATCCACGGCCTTAGGGACAACTTCACTGGCACTTTAGTCTAGAAAAGAATAAGAAAAGGGAGGAGGCCTGGGGTCTGGGAACAAAAATATCTTCAGAAAATGTTAGAGTAAAAGAAAAGTCACTTAGGAAGTTAGAAGAGTAACTCTTCTTACGGTATACCTACATTTACGCAACGCTCTTTGAGTGCTTGAGTTTTCACAGGAATTATCCTACTTTCTTCATAAAGTTAAAAGTTTGTTATATTTTTTTCCACCAGAGTTCAACTGCGTTCATCTAATAAACCAGGAAATACTTTTTTGGCCAAGTGGCCTGAATCACGCTTCGGGGAGGGGCATGGACATCATGGTATAAATGTGTTTTATGCACAACCAGCTGCCTGGAGCAGGCTGTTTTTTATGCTTTCTGGCCGAGTAGAACATGGCCACCTGCTTGGCGTTAAAACCCTCACTGCTATGCTGGGCTTTATGAGCACGATCTCCACTGAAACAAAGATATACAAGGACGTGTGTGAGAAGAGCTGCCTGCTGCATATGGTGTGCACTTAAGCAATTCATTGGTGCCGTAAGCGTTGATGGGAGCAAATCTTCGACTCCAGAGCTCCATGAGACCTAGGGGATACTACGCAGTTCATGAACTCATTGATGAATTCTTTCCTCCTGAAATCTGTGTTTCCCTTAGGCATATGTGTCACTGCTCTTACAACTCTGTCTGATTAAGCTCCAGAAAGCCGGCAGATTATCTAGAGACACTGGATGGAGAAACTGCAACCCAGTTGGGATTCACAGATGATCACCTCCAGGAGTCACAATCTGAATGTGTCTTTGAGTTGTAGACTGAAGTGAGTGGCAATCAACCACCTGGTCCTCCGATAAACAAGTTCATGTTTGAAGAAGAGCACAACGATTATTAGAGGGATTTCAGAGCATCTACCCTCCCTCTCTCTAGCTATCTCCCTTTCACTGCAAGCGGCAGAACAAAATTACACCCCGCTAGTGAATAATAAGGAAGTTTATGAAACGTGACGAATGCGACGGCGCTCTACATGAAATACCAATGAGGGAGGCGCCTCGGCGTAGCAAATGCAACATCCTAATATCAACAGTCACCTTGTGTTACTCCCTCTGCACCCCAGAAGGACACACCACATAGTATGAACACACAGCATGATGTGGTGACACTGACAATGTGGGCATAAGCAGGAGGGATCATGCCATCACACGCTGCCTCCAGGACAAATGACGGGGGGTGGGGGGGGGGGCATTAATGGTGTTACCTGTGGCCCTACATGCTGTGTGCATACTTAGTCACAGAAGAGGAGGGTGGAGAGGATGTGTGTACATGATTCAGATACAGCTGTCCATCAGCGTGTGTTGACTCTGACACCCACAATTGTGGGTGTGACACTCCGAATGTGTGGAAATGAATATAACTCATAAAATATCAATAGATTTTACTCAAGAAAGTGAATTGACAGTTGTGTTGAGTTGTAATTTAAGAAACTTGTGAAGTAGAAAAAAGGACAAACAGCATTTGCTTGTTCCACCTTGTCAGATTGTAGGATTTATTGTTTATCTCTGTTGTGTAGCAGCTGAATTCCTAATGAAGTCTTCTACATTAATCATATTCTTCTGGTAAAAACCATTGTGTAACCAGGGGGATTAAATATGGACAGAGCTATTTAAGGCTCAGAACACTGTCAGATGCTGTTGGGGTCATTTATCATCTCTGTTCTTAATAATTGCTCGTTTTATCATTTAATTCTATCATAATTTATCAATTAATGATGTGATGCATACAAAGATGTATTTACAAGTAGCAGAGATTAAAATCAAATTGC
>JBAMHX010000008.1:14216403-14232057 GCA_037177515.1 Pseudomugil tenellus | reverse complement strand
TCTCTACGTCACTCACATGTATGGAAGGAAAGATGACAACAGACCCCAGGTTAAAAAAAAGCGAAGTTCTCCTTTAACTGTTTGGAGCATTCATTATCAAAACGGCTTTTTTTACATACAGTATTTTACTTCAACAGACAAGTACAGCGAGGCTTTATTTATTTATTAATAATATTCCTCTTATCTAAGTTATATTTCACCATAGAAGCTGTATCGTATTCTTTTTATGTTAATCACTGAGGCAAACTTGATAATTACAATATGCTCATATATGTTAAATGATATACTATTTTTATTTTTCAGTGAATGACCCACTTTCTCCACTGAAGTAGTTAATTTACACATATAGATCTCCATTCATGAATATGCTAGAAAACATCTTTAATTCAGCTGTCTGCTGGAGTGAGCATGATGCATACAACAGCGATATCATTTTTATTTTGCATTATTTTCCTCCTTTTTTTCTAAACAAGATTTTCAACTGATTCAAATTTGTACCATTTCTGGGTATTTTCCTACCCTGTAGCAATTTCCCTAAGCTGCCGGTGGACATGACAGCGTTATCACTTCGCCTTTGACACTGTGCAAGATAAAGCAGTGGCAACACCAAGGTCCAAATATGTTGCTTTTATAGGTAAGAGCTGTCCCATTCATCATGTGCTAACGCCCAGAGCTCTCTCTAAGTCCTGTCCATAAGTCAAGATGAAGCAGGTATCTTCTACACTGCTACTGAGTACACTGAAGATTTCATTTTAGACTTGACCCTTCAGTGAAACAGAGGAAAACATATTAAATAATGAAATGTAGTGAGGTTATTTGTCTTAAATAATCATTTTTAAAAAACTCATTTTGTATGTCAGGGATCTCCAAATCTAGTCCTTAAGGACGGGTGCACCTGCAGGACACATAAAAAAATCCAGTGGCATGTTGGGACAGTGGCATGTTTTCCTTCCCATGCATCATCTTAGAGCTAGACCGTTTTTTATAAATGACTCCATTACTTTTGGTTTGTTTGCATTATAAAGTGTATGTCACTATGACAGTAAAGCATGTGAGATGGGATGTACAACTATATCAGTTCTGAAGTATGCAGCAAAATACAAAAGCCTGAATACAGATGAGTATCTCTAACAATAAAACTCTTAACAGTTGCTTGCTTTGTTGGTAAAAACTGGATGTTTTTCATTCTGCCCCTACTGGAAATGTGTTATGTGTTCCCAAGTTTCTTTTCTGTCTCAAATATTAGAGTAAAACTTCATAGAATCTAGAGTACTTCTCTATAGGCGTTTTTCCACATGGACCTTATCCACCCGGCCTTAGAGTGTTTCCATTACGATTTGTCAGTTCGTACTGGTACACCTTTTGGACCTACTTCGTTGTTGGGCCAGGTCTGTTGGGCCGTGCTGGTAGCGTGAAGTCCGCAGGCTGGTGTCCAATGATTGGCTTCCAGCGAATGATGTCACTAAACACCGATGTACACAGTAATGATAGTTACTGCCTCTCAAGGTCGTCTTGTCCGACGACGTCTCTTGATTTGTGCCGTGAGTTTATTACTCAATATTAGCCATAACCCGAGCAGTAGGTAAAAGGCTGCTTAACCTCCTTCCATCCTGTCTCTGTCTTTGTTGCCTCGTGTCGCTATTAGACGACATCGGTAACTTTCTAGAAAAAATGCGCCGTTAGAACCCCTCCCACAATAGAGCGTCTGGACTTAGACTGGATTTGCAATGGAAAAGCATTCCAGCAGAATAGAGCGCTGCTGGGCCGGTGGAGTACAGCGGACTAAGATACAAATGGAAAAACCCCTCAAACTAGCTGTGTAAGGTACCACTTACACCTTGCTCAGCCATCTAGTCATATATACTACTATTACTAATTATCTAGGGCTGTACGGTGGTGAGGTGGTTGTAGCACTGTAGCCTCACAGCAAGCAGGTTGCCGGTTCAGTCCCCGGCTCAGGCGGTGGCCTATCCGTGTGGAGTTTGCATGTTCTCCTTGTGCTAGCGTGGGTTCTCTCCAGGTACTCTGGCTTCCTCCTACAGTCCAAAAACATGCACTTTGGGGATAGGATGATTGGGGACTCTAAATTGCCCTTAGGGCTGAGTGAGTTTGTGTGTGCGTGGTTGTATGTCTATGTGTTTGGCCCTGTGATAGACTGGCTACCTGTCCAGGGCCCATTTGCAGCTGGGACTGGCTCCAGCCCCCTCCACGACCCTGTTCGGGAATAAGTGGTAGAAAATGGATGGATGGACTACTTATCTAACACTATAAGTAGTTGAGGAACCTCAATGTTTCGACTATAGCATCCCATCAGCTTTCTCAATGAACACATAGAAAACACACATCTGACTTTATATGAATATTGTTATAGCCGGGTTTAAATCCCGGACGAGCCCCCACTTGTTACAGCCTGGCCATAACAAAAATAAGGGAGGCAGGCACAAGAGGTCTAGTATAAAACAATAATTTATTAAAAAAACCAAAAAAGCCAAAAAGAACCAAAAAAAAGTAAGGCCTGCTCAAGTGAACACCCAACCCCATTCTGGGAGATACACCGAGCTCCTACTGGGAAGTGTTTAAGAAGGGTGGCAGAGCACACCGGGCCCAAGTGAAACTCATGCCACTAATCAGACGGCACCTGAAGAGAATTAAAGGTGATGGGGCCGTCACATTATTTTTGTCAAGCATTCCAGTTTGCTGTTTAATTAATATTGAACACCAACTTTGTTGTTCATTTCCCTTATTCGGGGCTTTAATATTTGTACAACAACTAGCTATCCAACTACCAAATCCCTTTAATCATGTAGTGTTATTCTCCAGTAATGCCCAAGGCCAAAATGTCTTATCATTTCACTCCACAGTCACACTTTGTTGCTTTATTGTTCATTTGTTTTGGTTTTTGCTCCCTTTCGTTTCGAAGGAACTTGTCTAAACTTAGAGCACGTCATATGAATATTTTAAACAAAAATTAAATGTGCTGCTTCCTGTTCCAGTGCAAAGTGTCTCATGCCATGACAACAAGGGTCTCTGCTGCTTTCTAAATGATATACTAATGTTAATGAACGGTGACGCTTCTACATCTTTGTAATGTAAAATCTCAGCGTCTCTGGGAATCTGTTTTTATAACCAACAGTGACTTGTTAATTAGTAAATTTCCGTAGGAGATTTTAAAAGCAGGTGTTTTTCATTCCAGTCGCTGAAACATAACTTATTTTTTGTCTCTTATCCAACTAGTTGTTATTCATCTCAGTCAGGACTACAGCTTTTTAATCTGAATGAGATTTTCCAGTTTAAACAATGGTAAAAAAAAAAAATAATAATAAATGTGAATAGGAATCTAAATACAGGACCATGTACTGTGTGAAGAAAGTGAAGAAAAGAGGACAATAGAACAACATATCTTTCAGAAATCAGTTTATATATGTAACAAAGTGGTTATTATTTAGTACCATACTCCATTACATACTCTGGAAGGACAGTGAATATAACCATTTTGTTCGTTTTTTTTTTTTTGTTACTAGGCATACAAATAAAACTTAAAATGTTACAAATATAAATGTTTCTTAAGACTGTAAAACATACTTATAGACAATAAAGAAGGTAGGCAGGGACATGGCAGCTTACATATCAGACAGTGGTCAGACAGTATTTTTCAACACAAATTAACATTACCTATTGATTCAGTTACAATTTGTCTTCCTCACATCAATAGTTAACACTACCATAGTAAGAAAGAGCTGGATATGTGGCAGCTGGAAACTATTTACTGCAAGATAAGACTCAGCAAATAGCTCACTCTGTTAGTGGCAAAGTTACATCTACAAATCTCCAACAAATCTTTGCGTCTGAGCAGAATATTTCATGAGGTAAAGTGCACAGTCAATGAGTGGAAGTAAAAGTGGGAACTTTTCCTTTAGCAGTCACCACAGAAATGGCACCTTTACACTTCATACCCCTGCCTCCTCGTTCTCACAAACACTATGAACACAGGTCATGTTATCAGATCAGGGTGATTAGTAACAAGCACAGATATGACGGGATGATTTGCTGTTTTTCTCGTGATTATGACAGACCGAGTCACACTCTTTGTCTTTCTATCACTTCCTATAAAATACATTTAATGCTAATAATCCTAATAGACAGGAGAAATCCAACAATCACAGAGACAACAGGGAATGTTTCCATGTAGAACTAAAATAACTTCAAGATGCAACTTTCCACACAGAGACGCTTTCTGACTCACACATTGAGTCACACATTTCTGACTTTCACATTGCATCCATTTAAACTGGTGTCTGTGGTGATCAGTATTGCAGGAATGCTGCATGCTATGCAGCTTCCACAGCCTACAGTAACACCTTGCAGAAAACTTTATTTTGTATTTATTCAAAATGAAGCTAAACCAGGTTCTTCTTAAAACAGATGCTGGGCCTTTGATGAATTCCTACAGGCTAGTTTAGTTCTATCAAATCTACCTCTAATTACGGTTCAACCATTATCAAACAATGGCTACAATAAAACTTTAAAAATGGTTTATGTCTATACGATCGTACTTATAATTTAAGAATGATTTATGTTCTTTTTTAAAAGGTGGCACATGCAAAAGAAAGTTCGTTGCTTAAATAATAACGTTCTTGTCAAAGTCAAACAGCTGGTTGTTTTGGCTTTACCAGCAACCAATCAGAAAGAGCAAATATCCCAGCACAGCATGGTGCTGCTGGAGTACTAATACCAATAAAAACAGGTGTTGTTCAAAGCTTGAAATTGCACAGATGTGGTGTTGCAGAGTACAAAATGTGAGATGGGATTAGAAGAGAGAAATCACTTTCTCTGACAGCACATCTCAATCTGCTGTGTACAACACATTCTTAAAAACTTCATTCACTGCAGAGTCTCTTATGCAGAAAACTCATTCTCAATGCTTTCTCTGTGTGACTGTTAGAACCTGATATTCAGAGGAGAGTTATTGTCTCCTTAAATATGCAGACTTCTCCGAGCATTGTGGGTGCACCTTGAGCTGAGATGATGTGTAAAATTGCATTTTTAGAGGCGTGCGGGCTGAGAGAGGAGGCTTCATGAAACAGACACATCACAAGCAGCACTGGCAGATTGTTTAAATGAAAAATCTCCATCTATTCAGCCCAGGAGTCAAGCACACTGAATCCCATTTTCCCCGGGTTCCTGTTCCGATTACTGAGCTAGCATGAAGCACACACATAAACTCGCTTCCGAAGAGAGACGCATACAGCCAAAAGAAGAGCTGTGGTATTAGCGAAGCAAGTTGAGACGGAGTCAAAGGGTCACTCATGTTGTTAGTGTTGGTGCACTTAAAGGTGTTTTAGGGCTGAGATGAGCATCATCTTGTCTGCTGTTGCCTTTGCTCTGTTATTCTGCTCATGTCCGGTGTCCTTGTGGACTTAGTAGTTGTTTTTAGTTGCCTTCGCTTACAGTTTTAGGAAGTGAGGGGACAGACTTGCCCTTAGCATGAATAAATGAATAAATATTTCACATGGAACTGTGCAACACAACGTCCACACTGAGAAAACAAATCATTATGTAATGTTTCTACTGCTGTGTGCATTAATGCAAAGCGTCAAGAAGTTTCTCCAAGCTGAAGTACTTTGGTAGTGTCACAGATCCCACTAGAAAAGAGGTTTGGAAAAGCGGGTCAGAACTTGAATTTGTAAAATCTTTGTAGCATTTTATTTCTCTACTTCTTTTCGGTTTCTATAACACAAATTATGTAAATGTCTGTGCTGAGGAACCAACTCCTCTAGCATTGACATTGAATTATATTAATTTAAACTTATTGAAAAATTTTTTCCAACAAAGCTTATTTGCTTACACGTTTAAAATCCCAAAAGGAAAGAAAAAAAAACTGTTCTGTGTGTTTTTTTCTCAGTGGAGCATTTATTATCTCCTCTCCAAGCAGATTATAACTGAGCTGATTATTGGAGAGCCTTCATGTTTGAAAAAGGCCACTCAAAAACTGAAATACAATAATAAGAAAAATGTTGTTAAGAACTCTTTGTAATCAAGTGCCCCCCTGAAAAAACCCAGCTGCAGGTCAAAGAGTTCATAGTTGTTTCTTCAGGGAGATAAAAGGATTTAAAAACGTGTCCGTCTCTCACGTTAGCAAAAAGCAATCTCAGGACAGAAACCAGCACCCGAAGGCAACGCTCAGATGTGACATAACAAAACATGAAATGCATCTTGTCAAAATGGAGACTCCAGCTTCAACCTCTGAGTCTTTTCCTCTGCAGTACTGGTGTAGACAGCAGCCAGCTCTTTTAGCTTTCTTGATGTGTAATGAAATCATTACCAGTGAAATTTACCTTGATGAACAGTTTCCTCCTCAGTTAAAGTTCAGTGTCTTGTTGAAGAATCATCAACAGGTTGAAGGCTTGTTAACATGCGATGAGAGGACAGCTGACTTGCCGACAGCGTTCTTCAGTACAGGAATGTTTTATTTTGCAGTCCTTCTTGGCGGAAAGTTTAATGTGTCATTCATGTGGAAATTCAGAGTGAAACTGTTGCATTCAGATTATGATGAGATTACAATGTTACAAACCTACAACATGGTGAGATAGGGCTCAACTGTTTAAAGCAATGACAAATAGCTGAATAAATATGTAAGGCGTTTGATGAACAGCATGAACACTAAGCATCTGCCTCTCCCGCACTGTGTGATATCTGTTGAGTGTACTGTATGTGTGTGCCACAGTGAGGGGTGGTCTTTCCCTCTTTTAGATGTCTTCCTGGTCTCCTCTCCGCAGGCCTCTTTGGCACTTATCTAGCGTCTTGTGGTAGGCGCGGGTAATCATCGAACTTGGTGATTTGCGTTGTGGCGGGAACGAGACCTTTCCAGGACTGCACGGCGGTTGTCTGTTCAAGAAAGAAAAAAAAAACATAAGAGACAAAGAATCAGAAAGAGATGGTGAGGCTGAGAAAGAACAACAAAGTGTAACATTGATCCTTCCTGGCAGAGGAGCTCAACTAAATGAAAGACTGTACAGAGAAACTAAAGGAGGCAAAGAAAAGAGACAGAGGGGAGAGGAGAAACAACATGAAGCAAATCCAGGCTGATTGAGAGCAACGCAGCAGGGGAGGATGGAGAAACAGAAGAAGCTGCTGGAGTGGAGGTGCTTCTGTCTGGTGTCATAGTAACTCCATTTAGCTCCTGATCCTGGTTCCCACTTAAGAACCCTTCGACTGTTCTCACATCAGATGCAACACAGGCACTGTAGACTGAGTAAACGCACACATACCGCCTCACAAACTAATAAATATTACCCAGCGGTGAGGAATAATAACAAGATACTACGTGGCACAGATTCAGAAAAGGTTTGAAATGTTTAACAATGTAAATAAAATGTTGGTTTTCGAGATATTTTGATATTATTTTTATGTACATTTTCCACAGTATGCGAGACGTTTTGTACATTTAGGGTTTTCCAATAACCCTGGGTAATGTTACTGGAGCTGGTGTGCTGCCTGAGCTGGTCTCTGTAAACCAGGATTTCTGCTGAATCTATACTTATATTACATTTTTAGATGAAAAGATTTGCACTAGTTGGCCGGTGTTAGAGAGTGACGGTAACAGTTCAAACGAACCGTTGAAACTCTTCACGCTGCACACTGGAAAAATAAAAAACCATCATGCCTGTGAGAAACTGACCTACACTGATCTGTGTTTTTTCTTTTTCTCTTGATTTTTTCCTACCTGCAAAACTCCACCGTAGCTTCTGTAAAGCTTCTTGTAAGTGGAAACAAATATTTCACATCTGTCTTTGTCACAAAATAAACATAAAACAAAATGATTTGCATTCAATTTTAAGATTCATCGGTAGCCAGTTTCATAACAGAGTTATACAAACATTTCCTCCAACGCTTTCCAAACATGGCTGCCCAGAAATGCCCATGACATCCGCTGGGCAGCCAGGTGGCAGGTGGGGCTGGATGGAACCAGGAAGTATATCCGTGGAGACGACTGCAGGCACACCCACACAGGGCTTCTGATATTTCTAAGCGCGCAGCTGCCAACTTGCCCATTACTCAGTGCCTGCTGTAGGGTGCCAGGCGTCTGGGGCTCTGCGTTGTTTAATGGCACTTGCTCCATCCATCATGTCAGGTAATGAGCTAGGTGATAGCTAGGAGATATACACAAAACATGTGTGCACGCACAAGATCCCACATTCACAGCAGAGAACAGAAAGCACTCCGTTCTTCAGATTGGATACAAAGCATCATGCAGATGGTGCACAGGAGGAGAGAGGGAAGAAGAGGGAGGGAAGCAACAGAAGGAGGAACAGGAAAACAGATCAAGATTTGTTTAAGGAAAATGCATAAAGGTTTTATATGCTCTGCTTCTCCCAGCTTAACACACACGTTTATATACTGAACACAAGGGTGAAAAATAAAATGTTCTGGCAGCACGTCCAAACACATCACAACTACTTATCTGTGGCTTCATGTTTTTGTCCACAGGTTGCGCTTCATTCTGTAAGCATGACTTACCTTCTTTTCAAAACAACCATTCACAGTACACAGAAAGAAAAAGAGAAATGGGGACAGTTTAACAGAAGTGGTGGTGGTTGGGGGGGGTTAGATCATCCACAATTCAGCCCTGCCAATCATTTGCAAGCGAAACTGCTGTAGCCTTATTTCTGGGCAAGCGGTCACTCCTAACCTCTCAAAGGGAGCATGAAAAACAGAGCTGAGAGAATCCAGAGCACATTCAGAGTGTGTGGTCGCCTCTGGCTCCATTTCATACAGTAAATATGGGAAAGATGGCGGAAATGATCAAAGGGAATTTTACATAAGGGTCATATTTGCAATAAAAGACAAGTACAGTCACTAAAGACAAACAAATGCATCAAAAACACAACTAAGTGGGCTTTAATTTGAGCTAAATCTAGCTCAAAAACTATTTTTCACAACTGAGTACATGAATATGCACCTTCTGTCTTTTCTATCAGATAGATGTTATGAAGAATATCCACCATCAAAGCAACTGCAGTTGAACAGTGTTTAGCGCATAAGCCGCAGAAATCTTGTCAGCTGGGCGCGATTTTGCGATAACAGCGGCACACACAATGTTACCACAAAGCATTATTTTGGGGTTTGCTACCTGATGTTGCAAATTTGCTGCAGCGTTTTGAAGCCCCCCCCTCATTTCCTATCCTAATTCATTGTAAAACTCTGCGTTTCCAGTTTTTTACTCCGTACAACACCATCTTAAGCACTCACATGACCTACCTACATCATACCTGGTAATATCCATATTACCACTAAATCAGCACCTTGTTGCATTGATACTGATGTGGTAACTGTTTATTTAATAGAAGAAAACTGTTTTAGTGTTGGTTACTTGAAGAGCCTGTCATTTACTATGCTGTGTAAACACTAGAACATTGGGAAGAACCACTTGTTGAGACCCTGAAAACACTGCCTCATAGTAAGCAGGGTTTGACAAATGACAAGTGCCCTTTTGGGGGTTTTGGTCTCGTACCTGACTGCCTTAATATATTGGAAAGGTTTTGTCAAAGACATTTGTAAAAGGCAGAGAAATTTGCAGTAAAATGCATCTCCCAACAGAGGATTCTTGAATAGAGAGCTTTTAGCGTCTCATAAAGACTTTTCTGTTCCTATCTTCAGGTGCCTACAAACCCATTTTTTCTCACACCACATCAATCTATCTATCACAATTGAACAAACAGCAACCATTTCTACTGGGACAGAAGCATTACTACTAGCCTCTGCTGAATTGAAGGCTTTGACACACACAAACAGGTGGGGAGGGAAACGAAGTGAGACAGGGAGAAGTAGGAGAGCTCTACACAAAAGACACACTAAGGCAGTTTTTTGTGTTTTTAAAGCACTGATTGCAACTCTTTCTACTTGCATTGGTTTTGATGGCTTCTTTACCTGCTTCTCCCAGAGGTGACATCTTTTCGAGTTACAGTAAGAACGACACAGAGGAGCAAAAGAAGAGAAGAAAATGACTAAAAAAAAGAGCAGGTATTCCATGTAACAGCAGGAAGATGTTGGCATCCCAGAACTTAATTAAGTGCTGGCTGGCAGTGTTTCTCAAAATGTAACTAAATGCACTGTGGATTACAGTGAGGGTGGGCAGATGGAGGGGGGGGGGGGGAGTCAGTGACATGCAGACATACACAAACACACAGAAACTCTTTCTCTGTTTAGCACACACACTCACAGGAATACATATTGTTATTTAAGTTAATGTCACAGATAAATGGCTCTGTGTGTTGCTTTGAGGAAGTTGTACACTTACACTCGCCTGTTTTTAACACACACAGGCAAATCCTATCATGATGATCTCGGCGACGGGGAGAGGCTCTGAGTGAGAAATACTAATATGAGGCAGATAGCGCACAGATTACTAAACAGCTAAAGATGGTACAGAACTCCAACCTTTTCCTGACTGTTTGGAGGGTCTCCAGTAAGATATGGGTTCATGTTTTGATAGATGCTATGAGGTTCTTTAAACAAGATGAAATCTCATTACGTCTTTTGTGTTCTTGTCATCTCTGCTTAATTGCAGAAAATTACTTCATGATAGGGTTCTGTGATCTGTAAAAGAAGGAAATCCCACCATTCATTTATCAAATGCTTTAAAGCTTGAGACATTTTGTGGAATTTCCTCTCAGGGCCCAGTACAAACAGGATGTATTTGGGAGCGTTACGCCTTATTAGTTCATTATTGAATGAGCACTACCAAATTCTGAGCCAACATCTTAACACGGTACTCTCATTGATCAGGGTCAGATTCACAGAACAACTAAAAGAATCAGTTTCTGAAGACATGTTGAGTCAAGGCACATTCTTTCACTGCGTTCAACAAGTGTGCAGTGACGCGATGTCTGTGACATCTCACTGGATATGAGTAATTCTGTCTGTCTGAACGGCTCGGCGCTTCACCTTAAAACTAATTCAGACATAATAAAGGTGATTAAATCTGCTCAGAGTCCATCAACATGCCATGTTTTCTTCCAAGCGAAGGGAAAACGCATCTGCAGCACAAGCAACAGCTGCAACTCTTTATCACCCGTTTTCATCTCACTCACCTTCCCACTTCCAGCCTCCAAGCTACAGAGTAATGGAACTCCCCACACAGAAACAAGATACAGTATATAAATGAGATGCAGAGGGAGCGCAGCTTTTTCTTTCCACCAAAAGTTACAGTAAGGGTTTTGCAAAACTGCAGCAGCGGATGCTGCTGAACCTTGTTCACATGCATCATCCCAAATGAGAGGCGGGAAAGGAAACTATGTGAGGCTGGAAAAGGTTAGAAAATGCTAAGGGTTTTTTTTTCTTCCACGCTGCATCAGAGGAAGACGTGTGAAGGATCATTTTCTATCAGTGGCTCTAATAAATAAATAAATAAGTAAATAAATAAACTTACTCACATAGCTGTCAGAATTAATAAAACTGATGCCAAAAATCAGTGCAGTAAGAGAAGATGGGGGGCTTTCACAATTTCCTCAGCTTAGAATGTGCAGTACATCTGCAGGAGCAGGAAAGCTAGGAGAGGACTGCTCAGAGGATTATTAGAAAATCAAACTCCTTGTTTGACTGCAAAACACCTTAAGGTATATAGGTGGACTTTGAAGTGGTGGTGTACTAAGCTGCACTGCAGCCAATCCGTCACAGATGTCACCTGCATGGAGGAATGATCATTAGAAAATCGTTCTTGCATCCTCATCACAAATTGAAATGTTTGCAAATGAACATCAAAACAAACCCAGTGCATTTAGAAAATGGGATCGGTGGAGTAATAAATTCAAATGAAGCATCTTAGCAGTAATCAACAAAGGTGCGCTTGAAGAAAAAAGGCTGCAGATTACCTTTAAGAGAACACTTGGTAACAGAAAGGGTCAGATCATGTTGACTTGTGTTGAAGCCATGAGATTAAATGAAAAGTCGGCAAACATCACAAGATGAGTTAACCAAAGGCTGAAGACAAAACAAGAAGGAATTTTTCACAGTATGATTATCCTAAATGCAACAATCAGGGGGGAAATGTTTGAAGCAGGCTGCTCCATCTACCTGGACTAAATCACAACATCACACAAATCTCCAGGAGCTGATTTGACTAAACAAATTCATTCTAGACATCAGAAGCATGCTGATGTCTTGCTTGACCATTATGCCTCTTTTGGCCTGAAATTGCAACAGTATTTTCATCTTCCGTGGTTGTTTTTTTCTTTTGACAAACATTTGATGTATCAATTTGTGATGGTAGTACATCATCCTGTCAACATCCATCCATTATCTGTACCACTGACTCCATTGAAGGGAGCTGGAGCCTATCACAACAATGATTGGACGGGAGGTGAGTTACATCCTGGACGGGTTGCCAGACCATCACAGAGCAACAGAGAGAGACAGCCAATCGCACACACATTTAATCATAATGACAATTTCACATGACCAATCAATCTAACGTGCATGTTTTTGGACAGTGGGAGGAAGCTGGAGTACCCGGAAAGAATGCTAACAAGGAAAGCATGCAAACTCCACACAGAAAGGTCGCTGTCTAAACTGAGTCTTGAACCAGTGATATTCTTGCTGTGAGGCTGCACTGCTAACCACTACACCACTGTGGTGTAGTGGTCTGTATCTATCTGTAACTAGGGATATTCTTTTTCAAATGAGTATCACCTAAATGAGGGGGCTGGATGAATGTCAGGAGATCTGAAAATAAGGGGGCTGCAATCTGTGTTCTGTTGTTTTTTTCCTCAGTCAACATATCGTTTATTGTTCTCTGTGTCTAGTTTACTGAATCGCTGACCAGAGCTGTAAACTATGTTAGTCAGGACAAAACACTCTTCAGAAAACTTATCTCAAAACGTTATTTTTTTTTTATTATTAAATACAACTTTAATCATTAAATAAGCTCCTCAAAATGCAGAATTCATGTCAAGAAGAGATGGTTTAAGTCTCTATCACAATCTTCAATGTCCTCCAAAATTGTCCTTATATTTTAAAAAAGGTCTTGTATTAAAATAGGACAACCAAAAGATTAAAGCTAACTCGGAAAAATTGTACAAGTGGCAATACTTTCCAAAACAGGTGTCTCCATGTACTACTCATTCAAGGAGTTTTCATGTCACTGTGTGAGTATAAACATCCAAAAAAGTAATCCTGCTTTAAATATTTAAGGTGTCAAATCATTTTACTTAATACTGTTTGGATGTTTTGTCACAATAAGCTAACATTTAGACTCTAGTGCCCATATTTATGCTTATTACCACAGGTTGAATACCTTATTTCTTTTTCCATTAAATAAACCTAATTTACTATGCTGATGCAGCCAGTCAGTCTTTCACCTACTCCTCTGAAGTCAAACACAACATTAAGCTGAAATGTGCTTTTAGTTCGACATGAATTATCTGTAACTAGGGATATTCTTTTTCAAATGAGTATCACCTAAATGAGGGGGCTGGATGAATGTCAGGGGATCTGAAAATAAGGGGGCTGCAATCCGTGTTCTGTTGTTTTTTTTCCTCAGTATTTCATAGCAGGCAGGGGTGATCAGACTGACAGAGGAAAATGCCTGAGACAGGCCTGCATAAACATGCTTAGGCAAGATACTGAAATTCTCCCACTTTCTGTTCCTCACTTCTCCTTCTTATTACTTATCCCTCTTATTACTGACATTATCTCCAATGTTTACACCAAAAGGACTGGCCTCTTGTAATTTCTCTGCAATCATCAAGCACAGGCAACAAGCTGAACAGTACCACAGATTTTCGGCTCAAAATGGACCCTACATCTCAAAGTGTTCTTATCTGGCCTGTATGTTTACAAGTTCATCGCTGTTTGACAGTTTCTGCGGAATTTATTGGCAAAACCAGTTTAACTGACATTCGGATGAGATAAATTGTAACGAGGAGAGGTTAGCAGAGAGCAGGGTGCTCATAACACATGCAAGTGCTTTTGACACCACAGGGATGTGGTAATTCTTTCCATTCTTTTATCGCCACTCCATCTCACTGGATACTGAGATGTGCGCACCTGACAATAGTGGGAATGGACTGAAAAAGTGAATGGAGCCTTTGTTTTCGCCCAATAGCTTCACATGAATCCCTTTCCATGGAATTCACTGAACTCAGATTTCCTATCATAAAAACTGGGTGAAGCATCATCTCTCAAACATGGCGTGATGCTTCAGATTTTAGCACATTCACCGATTTACACACACACTCACACTCCGATAGGCACATTAGGGGGCAACTTGGGGTTCAGTGTCGTGCCTAAGGACACTCCAGCATGTAGTCAGAGGAAGCCTGGAATCAATCTCCCAACATTCCTGTCACAGATGACTGCTCTTCCTCCTGAGCTACAGGCAACATTAAGAACTATAGTGGGTCTTACACAAATATGTATTTTTTCAAAGTGACCAGAATTACTACTTTCCGTTTAGTGGTAACTAGTCTAACAGGACAAAACAGACGTAAAACACATTGGCATTATTTGCACTTATGTTCGGCATAACTGTGTGTGGAGATCTCTTTTTTTTAAATAAAAAAAAGAATTGTTCTTCTTAAATCTAGGCTAACTTTTGTCAGATTTTTATGGAAAGCATCAAAAACGAAACAGACTAGAGGTAGAGCACAGTATTTGTTGTGCCCTTCTGGTTTAAAAATCTCCTTAAAATATCTCTGCTGGACTTGATTCCTCGGTCACGGAACAATGCCTCTTGGTGTTCTGGGATGCAGCAGAGGCACACACAGCCCAAATGAACAGTAATATGAAAACACTTTTACAATCGATCAGTGCCTGAGGCACAACTCTCATTCATGATTGTCCTCCCAGCAGTCAACTTTCAGGAGGCAGGCTTCAACTTAAGTATAACCATGAAAGAACCCATATCCCCGAGAGTAAATTCCTGGAACAGCTTAGCGTTGCCCACCTGTTTGCCTGCTGTTTGAATTTAGTTAACACTTTGACATTATTTCCCTGTTGTAGCTCAACACTGCAGGTTAAAGTACAACCTACAAGCTAGCAGGGCTTAAATTGATAGTTTATGAGCTTTTTAAATGCAAACATTAATTCTATAAATAAGCAGTGAAACATTTCTATGGCATTTTATTGTTATTGAGAAGTTCTTCTCAATTTTTTTAAATGATAAAAAAGGTTAAACAAATAAATTTGCTCTGCAAAACACCATAAAACAATGGACATCTCCATTTGTCCAAGGTGGCCTCCATAGAAACAGGGGCTTTGGCAGTTTGGTTGTTTGGCAGACAGAATAAGCAAATGTTGCTACCCATCAGTCTGACAGGGGTTTATTCAAAATTTAAGTGTTTTTTCCAGTTTACATAAAAAATAGTCATTTTGATTTGAGGTTTATTTACATGGAAACACATTTATTTCACTGTTTCTAAATTCTGCTTTAGGTCTGGGGTTGGAAAGTGTTCTGAATGGACAAAGGGCAGATGTGACGGACTTAAGTATAGACACATTAATAGTAATTACATTTGGTTAATCCCGGTCATAGCTGGCTGCAAAAGATACGGCGTAACCGGGCGTAACGCATAATGTTTAACGATGGAACTTGCAAAGAAGCAAAAAAAAAATTAAAAACAAAAGAGAACCATCTTGACCATTTATCGGTTCATATAT
>JBAMHX010000008.1:14196769-14208061 GCA_037177515.1 Pseudomugil tenellus | reverse complement strand
AAAGAGAGAGAGAGAGAGAGAGAGAGAAGAGTAAACAGCACATTACTGTTAGAAATTCAATAAAAGGAGAATTTAGCTGGAGCATCTTTTTAACTTTACAATCAATACAGTACTTCGACTGCAACCTGCTTTACCAATTAGTCTGATCTTAATTCCCATATCCCTATAAAGATAACAAGGTTACAAGTAAATCAATTTCCTCAACACTTTTCACCAGTGACAGATGTTACTACTCTCCCAAAAGGCCTAATTGAAATTAAGTTAGCTGACCTTTGGGTTCCTATAGGGACCTGATTGTTCTACTACCTGTCTTCTATATTTCATTTGCTCAAACCTCATAAATCAGCCTGTTGAACTTGGCTGGGATGATAGTCTCGACCTTTCTTATGACATTTCCAAATGGCCGCATCCTCCACCTAGGATCATGGCACCATGCAAGGCACCCAACCATGGTATATGAAGATGAGAATGAGTCCACAAGATCGAGTGCAGGGGGGAAAATGAAGCCGTTGTAGTGGAAAATGACACTGATTGCCACAAGTGGTGTTGTGTGAAAACAGTTTTATAAAACACAGAATTTCAATGACAGCACATATCACATTTAACTGTCTGAAAAATTCTTTTGACTTGTAGAATAGACAGTCGAACAAATTGAAGATACTTGAGTTTTGTGAAGAAACGCTTCAAATTATGGAGATAATCCAAGAAGCTATTCTTAAAGTGACCTTATCACTTCAGCGACATGGGTTTATAGTTCTTCAATGTAGTTGTTTGAAGGAGGTTCTTGTAACGTATCTAGTGAAATTCACAGAGACAGCATGAGGACACTGATTTTTCTGTGGTGCTGTGAGTTTATAGAGCCTATAGACTGCTAACGAAAACCTGTGTGTGTGTGTGTGTGTGTGTACTGCAGGGAAAGAAGTAAAGGTCCACTTCTGACAAGCCTAGTGGG
The DNA here is from genome assembly GCA_037177515.1 of Pseudomugil tenellus. Classification (NCBI taxonomy): domain Eukaryota; kingdom Metazoa; phylum Chordata; class Actinopteri; order Atheriniformes; family Pseudomugilidae; genus Pseudomugil; species Pseudomugil tenellus. Next base: position 14,207,109 of record JBAMHX010000008.1, on the reverse strand, counting down.
AATTGGAACATCTGGTGGACCGGCTGCTCCTCTGGTTAACATGCTCTTCCTCAGTGGCCCCCGACGACACACAATTCAGGTGCCATGTGCACTGAAATGCATACATTGACATTCAAACATGCAAACACAAACAAAGTCAAGTGCATGTACATATGCACAAACGTGTAATAACACAATTTTCTTTCTTGGCTAAATATGTTGCAGTCTTATAGGAAATCAACATTTTGTTCACGTCTTGTAAATAATGGTCCTTCATGGCAACAGATTTAAAACCATTACTGCAGCAAAGAGCAGTATAAATAGAAGGCCTACCATTCATGCAATGATGCTGAAGAGCAACTATGTCCAATTCACACCAGATGCTCCTCAGAGCCGAATTAAGCCTGCATTATCGCTTGTGGAAAATGTCATGTTATTGGCAAGGTGAACCCTCTCCACTCCAATTCTCTTGATGTAGCTATGCATGGATTTGTGCTGGCTCACTCCCATATCCACCCTGTAATCGACTGAATACAGAGGCATGACACATTTCATCTTTCTCGCCCTGTCATTTACGCACACGTGTACCTAACGTCTGCGTTCACACCTTCACTGAACATCTTCACTTTTGTGTCATCATTGCTGACTTGGATGAATCCCAGCATCAATTAGCAGTTTTCTTCACCTTGTTTAAGTAAATAATGGTAAAGATGGAGGTCGTGTTGCTGTTAAGTGCATGGTTGTGTAACGGGAGACGGCAGAAAAAAGTTGAGTTACTTGATGGAAGTGGCAGCAGTCTGAGTAGAATGATTGCATTGCTAACTGCCCCCGGGGCTGGCATTTGGTGCCCCAGGCAAGATATTGCACTAATAACTCCTCACTCCCTTCCCTCCTATCGTTCATCCACACACATTCACACATATTTGGGACTATGTACCCATAAATTTGCACCCTAAAATTTTCTTCATTTGTGCAGTTACTCAGCACCAAACCCCAAGCCCAGTGATTGTGAAGTGTTTTTTATTCACCCTCTACTGTCATCATGAGCGTATTGGTTCCTCACAAGCAAACGGAAAGACCTAATTTCCGACTTTCTGATACTAATACCGCTGCCAGATCTCACTGGAGAAATGATGGAAATGATGGTGTACATGGCAGAAACAGGCTACACTTTCCGTACAAGCCTGCCAGCTCGAGTAACATGGAGCTGGTCTCCTGCCAGTGGCCTCAGCATCCTTCCTTCACCAATCTATGTAATGGATGTGTTAATGATGGTAAAGCAGGCAGTACCTCAGAGAGCAGTAATTTAGACAGTACTAACACTATTACCATCTTGGTCGTTTCATAGTAATGCTATACTTCTAATACCAGCTTCCCTCACCCCCACCCCCAGATCTTGGCGGTGTCTTTGTGGCAACATGACAAAAGAAGATAATTAGACAAAGAACATGTGCACACACTTTCACAAACTTTGATGAAAAAGAAATGGAATCCGAACAGAAAATATCCCTCTAGACTTTTTGTAAACGTTTGCTTTCTCAGCTGTGTCTCATGGCTGAGAAAGTGAGAGAATTGATTTTCTTTATCAGAGAAAATAAGACTGAAGAGAGGGACATAAATACAAGCAAGGAAACCAGAAAATGTTACAGGGAAGGAGCTGGATGGTAGAGGCTATCAGAAAGACAAGATATTACTAACCATTAAAAAAAAAAACATTTTAATTTTATCGGCGTGCAGTAGTAAATAAAATATTGAACAATGTATTATTTTACTCCCAGCATCCTTGCAGAATGTGTGGAGTGATGAACCTGTGGGATCTACATTGATTTCCCTAATATTGAGCAACACAAGAAGCATCTTAGTATCTTGAACAACGGCCTCCTGCAGCTGGCCATCACACACACCCCATTTCTAAATTGATTGATCTCACCAGGCTTTTATGTGCTTACGCATCTGCATTCAATCATTTCCACCTGGGAAAAAAAGTCTGTTTATTGGTGTGAATCCATTTTTATATGGTAAAGGTATGCACAGTCAGGAATGCAACGACGGGTCTTTTTGTAACAATCGGGCACAAAATTGTGAAACCAGCAGCGTAAAATATGGAACAATTATGATAAAAATATTTCAAATTAAAGAAAAGCATCAAATCAAACATTCTGAAGCATCTCAGAAGCGGCAATCCTGATTTTTAGAATATAAAGAAACAAATGTAAAAACCCCACAATGTTGCTCATACCTTCAAAACGCTTCTAGTAAAATGTAATGTGGATATTTTAATCCATATTAGTCCTCATGGCTTTGCATCTGGATGAAACTGTATTATTGTACAGTGCAAATATTTACCAGTGAGTGAGGACAGGAGGATATTGACTTTTTTTTGTGCCTGTTGTGTATGTGTTCATAGGAGTTTTATTTTATATGACTAAAAAAGGAAAAAAGAAGAATTTAAATTGACATCATAGATAGATTCCCTCCACTTTACAATTGTAAATCAAAGCACACTGCCCTTTATCTGAAGTTAAAAAGATGTCTTGTGCTTGGGATGGCTTCCAGTTGCTGTGCAGAAAACACACAGGTGTTGTGACAACATAGAAAGAGTGTGTGAAGGAAAATTCAAATTGTGAATACTTTTTACTGCAAAATTCTTGGTATTGTGGAATTTCAAGGTCCACTGATGGAAAATGAAGACACACAGCTATAGATTGATGAAAAATAAAGAGCCTGACACCAAAAGGTCTAAAGTAAGTAAAAGTCATTCTTGTGTCTAAATGGCTTTCCAGTCTTTTTCAACTTGTCTAAAAATTGAGAAGACTCATTTTGCACTCATCAGCAACCTATTCAACAGAATCTTTGTGGACAGCACCAATCCTGATGATGCTATCAAGGTGTATTATGCTCTTTGATAAGTAGCAGTGGAATTACATTAGTCACAATAATGACCTCTGATGTGTCCTGATCATTAAAAGTAATTAATTTTGAGGAGGAAACTTCATCATGTGTTTTGAAAATCATTATCTCAATCAGAAATGTCTTCCTTAATAAATACATCTTTCTCTTCTTTCTCATTTTAATTAATCAAATATTATTTAATTAAACTAAAAAAATAACACTGTGCCGACTTCTTTAAAATACATGCATCAGTGTGCAGCTTAGACGCATGTTGAAGTTAAGCTAAAGTGAAGCTAAAGTTGTCCAAATAGCTACCCCCCAATTTGATTAGGATGCATTTTGACAGAAAATCAACTTTTAATCATAAGCGGTATGGTGGGAGAAATTAGCCATCACTCTACAGAGCGGGCATAAAATGTTTATAAATGACAAAGATGTTAGCGCTGACTGTTTTCAAAGTGCAGAGCTTGGTGAACATACTGACTCTTAGACAGTGGGAGAGCTGGGGACAGACTTTGCCTCATCTGAGGAGATGGAGGGAAAGAAAAAGGAGGAGAAGCGCGGGGGGCTATGTGAGAGGCTACAGCTATGATGTATATAAAAAAAGGAGACAGTGAGCGACAGGGCGAGAGAGTTTAAAAGGCATGGTGTCTGTTGGCTGGCAGGACAGTCGGTGGGAGTGAGGGAGGTATGCGACAGCGGAGCGTGGAAAGTGCAGCAGAACAAACCGGCGGTGACTCATGTGCTCCTTCATTCACCACTGTGATCAGATCCAGCAGGACAGCCCACCATATGGGATGGCACAACTTATTCATCCAATCACTTGGACTGCACACAGTAACAGAAGAGGAAGGGGATGGTGTGTGTCTGCGTGTGTGCCAATCTGTTGAAGAGGGTGTCTGATATGACAGTGAATAAATAAAAAAGTGAGGAGAAACAGGCTAAAATAAAGCGGGTAGTTAATCTACTATATACTCAATAAATTCACAAATAATAAAATGAGTATGAACAAGAGTTTGCTTCATGATTTGATTGTAATAAAATTCTTAAACGCGAATTATCAACCGAACACGTCCAAGCATTTCCTGCTTGGTGGCTACTCTGTGATGATTTTGTCAAACATCTTTCCTCAAATTATATCTTATTAACATCAAGTTTTTTCTTACAAACCCAGCCAATCCTGCTCTGCAACAGCGCTATAAAAAACACCAATAAAACACAATTAAATAGGGAATTCTTAGATACTTAAATTAGCTGTCTTCCTCCTCTGCTCTTTGATTACTTGTTTATCCTCTTAAAAAAAAATCCCTGTGAATATGTCAACCAGATGACATACTGAAGAAATCAAATACATTGAAACAAATTATTTAATAAATGCTTCTCAGCGTATAACATTGTGATAATCACTGTCTTTTCCAGGCCTCTGTTAAATGCAGATTAAGGCTAAGCTCTGAGAGGTGAAGGGCCTGGCAAATTGAGCCCTAATGCACCAAGCACAGGAATAGAAGCAGACATAATCTAACCAAAGCCAGATATTTTCCAAAGAAAAGAATGTTTCTACCCAGCTGGCAAGAGGCATCATAAACCCTTTTATGAGGTACCTAAACTAAACCACGCTTCACAGAAAGCAGAACCAATTTGCTTAACTTCACAACATGCAGGGACTTGCTGATAAAAGTGTCTGTCCTATGCCATGGCTGGCAAAGATATTGTTACCCACTTCATGCCTCTGCTACCTTTCCAGCTTCTGTTTTCCCTTAAACAGATAGCAATCATTATTAAATAGATTAGGGCTCAGACTGCAGGTGAGCTTTAATTAGTCATTTGAATATAGGATGAAAAGGGTGGCTAAGTTTTGATGCAAATTGTTCTCAGAAATCTTTGACTCAGGTGGCTAAATTTGGAATTTTTCTTTTTTTTTGTTTTATCAAACCAGTATACATTGTTTTCTATACTGATGTGTAGAAATTTTTGCAAAAATACAAATTGGCAGCAGCATCAAACTCAATGTGCAGAAATGAATATATATGAAAGGAAAAAAAGAAGACAAAACAATATAAAACAAAAACTTCCAGCTCTTTAATTTAAATTGTTTTATATTTAGAGGCATATCTGAATATATTAGCTACATTATAAGTGCAATTTTTAAAGAAACAGCTTTGTAGATCAAAAGAGACAAGCACAGTTACACTGATTTTTATTATCTTTCTAATATATAAATAATAAAATAAAAACGTATGACTGTAGTGTAGGCAAACAGCAGTATTAGTTCAAGCAAAGAGACCTATTACAGATTGCAAAAGGTTAGATGGAGTGTTATCACATTGCCATTCAGTCTTATTCATGAGCACTCCTCCTGTCTTTTTGTTCCTGTTGCCCTCTGCCACAGGCTCTCTTCTTTTCTTAGATCCTACACTTCAAATGATCTGCTTTTACCTTTTTTTGCCCTTATTACAGGCAATTTAAGGGCAATTCAGTTTGGCAGGTACAACGTCACACATCAAAGAAGATTGTGTATTGATGTCTGAATGCAATGACATGTTGTATCTTGTCATTATTTTTCAGCTGTCAGGACAAAATTAAATGTCCTCAAACAAGACAACTTAAAATGATTCGCTACATAAAAAGGGTCCTTCTGAATGTATAAAATAAGATCTATACACTCAACATTTGAACACTGACATGTTTTTAATTTAATTTTTCTTGGATTTAATGGCCAGGAATTCAAATTCAGCTGGACAATTAGTCGACAGCTGTTTGATCGAAGGCTGCAAGCTATTTCTGTCTCATGTCTTCATTCATTAAGCAACTAAAAAGTTTAAAACTGCTTCCAAAATGTATATATATTCACAGCATGTAGTAAAAAAAGTTTTTGCACTACATGTGAATTAAGACATTTATTGAATGAAAAACAAACCAAATCTATCAGAAAACAAGTACTTAGGGTCAGCATATTAATTAATTAATGAGTTTTAAAATAAAAAAGCATGATTGCACAGTAGTGGTGGTTTGTTAAAAGCACGACCTGCTTCACTATGTCTGTATGTTAAAAAAATGTTTGGAGAAGGCTTGAAATGGCTCATTGTCAACAGTGTACAGTATCATCTGTAACATATGTGGAAGCAATGTGATGGCATGAGCAAACATAGTTTCCAGTAGCCCTGGGTCAGCAGTCTTTATTGATGATGTGACAGACGACATACACGGCTGGATGAATTCTGAAGTGTTTAGTGATATTCTGTCTGCTCAGCCAAATGAAACAAACTTGATTGGATGGTATTTCACAATACAAATTGGCAAAAATGCAGAACATACTGAGAAAGCGACCCGGGATTTTTTTTAAAGGCACTGAAGTGGAATATTCTGCAGTGACCGAGTCAGTTAACTGATCTGAAAGCATTTTTCCCTCATTGCTTCCCTGATGTAGCAATGCACAGCTAATTCTTTCACAGATGACTCAAGGTGTCAATAAACACATATTTAAAAAATATGAAAAAATTCAACAATGGATATATAAAACATACCTATAATTTAGTAACATTAGTAAAATATTAATTATAAATGAAAAATTAAAACTATGTAAGTTGAAAATCAGTGTTAGTGCTGGTCAACAAACTTGCAACCAAATGATAGCCTAAAACTAGCAAGCAACTTCTAAAATGAACTAATTTTGATAAAGGCAAAGGAGTAGTAATCTTCTCCAGGTTGTGCACGTTCATGAGAAGAAAAGCATGCCCACCTTCACTACTCAGTGTAAGACGGAAGATGCTAAAAATTTGGCGGACACCAGGACGTTTTCAGTGCTAACATCTAAGAATGCTTTGAGCAGGTAACATATATAATGATGATCAGAAATATAGCTATCACAACTGTACATGGAAATTCATATAATGCTTTTTATTGTATTTCAAAAATACTGTGCAGTAAGTACCATTATCTTTTTTTTTCAAGAAACAATAGCAAGATGGGGTGGGGGAACACCCAGGTGATTAGCCCCATGTTTCTGGCATGAGGCTGATCGGAGGGCTAACAGTATTCCTTAATGTAAGAGGCTCTTCATGTAAAATAAAGAGTTTTGTGAAAAATACTGGTTTATTCACATATACAAATAATTTAGACTGAAATGTTTATACCAGAGTCACTTTAAAGACAGAAAAACCCACAAGCAACAACAACAGCTATATAAAGAATGGATAAAGCATTAAGAATGCAGCCATTCTGCAGTGACTGACTCAAAGCTTGTTGCGCTGATTACCTGCGGAGGGTTTAAATAATTCAAATTTATTTGAAAAATGTTATCTGTTATGATACCAATTCATTCAATAATGTATCTGCAGTGTAAATATAAATCAATAAGGTTGCATGTGAAGTCAAAAGTCAAAATATTCTGAAGAACCAGCTGTATGTTTTTAAACCACTGTCTTAAATGTTATGAGAGTGTCAGCTTTACAATACCTTCAGCTTTAAAAAACAAAATGGTAAGTTGAACATATGTGTGGCAGAGCTCCACCTCCATTTTAAGGCAAAGCAAACATTATGAATTCCTATATCTGACCGCTGCCTGAAGGCTCTAACTTTACACATTTTGCCCATTGCCCTATCTGGGGCAGCTACAGTTGATGAGACTTGACAGTAGTAAGGTTGTCTGCATAAAAAAGTCACATTCTGACTCTTGATAATAGATGTTGCCATTCTAAGCCAATAATAGTGTCTATAATGAAATCAGTGGAGCAGAAAAGAGGCACTCTTTCATTTCCTTATGCAGGGCCGCACGTTTTGTACATCCCATTATTCATCAGGTCCTGGCTGCTGATAACTGTTTCATTTGCATCTGAATCAAGAATGCCTTACAACTCCCCCCCAAAACTCCACCCCCATGCAAATGAAATGACCTAAAAAAAACTTGTGAGTATATTAAGTTATTTGTGAGCAACTCTGACCTACTCTTGAGGCTATGTTAATATGGTACCTGAGAGGGATGAAACTTATTTTTCTAGCATGACATGGATGGTAATATTTTACATTTAAATACATAAAAGTCATAAAAACGGTCTGTAAAAAAGTTGTTTCTGCAATTTTTTTACTCTTAACTTAATGAAGTTAAAGGTATGTTATTTGTGTCCATATTACATCATGTGTTGCACTTTTTGTCTTGGCATGACCTACTTACATTAACAAATGACAAGGCAAGTACCCATCATAGAAAACTGTTCTCTCGGCCTTGCTTTTCAGAGAATAGCTGACTCACTTCGCAACACCGTTCAGTTTAAAGGTAAAGTCTTTCTTATTTAAAATCTCTGCTGTAGGTCTGAAACATACTGTGTGATATTTGTGATCAATCATAACTGCAGAAAAAGATTGCCCTGGCTGAAAATAATAAAAAAAAGAAGATGCTATCCATAAAGCGGCAATCTTTTGAGGGATGAACTCCTCAGAGCAAAGTCTAGCTGTGCCAGACAGACTGTTCAAAATCTCAGTAGACGAACAGATTAATGAGCTGTGCCTTCATACACAGCACAGCTAACCCGAGATTAATCTCAGTGCAATCCTCAGCCATCTCAAGAGCACTGTTATGTAGCATATGGTCAACTACATGTAGCCCTTTCATAAACATGCTTTTATTTACACATCCAAAAAGAAAGTATTCTCACATTCAAACTAACAAACGGGGGATGGGGGGGGGGGGTATTTTACACATGTATCCTAAACAAAAACACCCAATGATTGGCAGAGGGCAAATGGAAAGAAAATGGGTGTTGGGGTTCTTGGGCCCTGAGTTCAGGTCTTAGCCATTAAATAAACTGGCACTGCAGAGGTGAGCTGCATTGACAATGATTTATGGGAGAAACACAATCCATTGCTGTTATGAATTGTTTTGCTCTTGTGTGGACAATGCTCACTCAGACACACACAAGAAGACACAAAAGAAATGCTCAGAACCATGCACACACAAACAAAAACTCAAGAGGCAGTGGTAGAGCCAATAGTATCTCCCTCTCATCCAGACAAATTCAATTTTCATCCGGGACATATGTAAGCTGATTAAAACAGCCAACAAAGACTAGAGAAATATGTCATATCCTTCAGGACTGGACACAATATCGAGTGCTGCTTTGGCAATGGCTTGCTACGTCTTCTCTGTCCTTCTCTAAGTCACCGCTCCTTTCTTTCATAACATTTCTGCATCACCTGACGGCATCGTGCATCCCTTTCATCCTTTTCATCCTTTTCTGTATCACTTCCTTTCTGTTCCTTATTCTACGGCTGTCCTTCTATATGTCCTTGGAAAGGCAAACGCATTATTCATGATAGGTTATGAAAAGCACTTTATGAGTTCATTCATGGGTTTTCTCTTTACCATACATACTTAAAGATCGAGACTATGCATGAGTAATGCGTTCATGACAAAACAGCTGGCAGACCGTGATCTGCTTCCGTATTCTCTCATGTTTGCTGGATCTATTGTCACAGGAGAAAAGGCATCATAAGGAAGTCAAGAGGGCATTTCATGGGATGAAAAACTATAACAGATACTCTTGAGGATATAGACAAATCTGCTTTTCTTAATCTGTTGTACCAGGTTGTGGTAAAATGAAATAGTTTCACAATGAGTATATTTAAATTACTTGTCATATGCCCTTTAAACGCTCAGGGGATGAAGCCATACTTGCTTTTATGTTTTACGTGTCATATACAAGCTGAAAATGACTTTCAAAAAGTTTAGCAAAAACAAAGTAAAGAAGTGAGAGCAGCTATGTTTTCCACTTTGCACTTGTGGCTTGGGTGGAGCCTTGCCAATCAAATGTGTGTCACACACACGCAAACACACATGCACTAGGGACCCCACAATGTCTGTTTAGTCACCGCAATAATGTTGTATCACCAGAAGATGTGTGAAGAACACTTCTGAATTATGAATGCAGGGAGGTTAATTATGGATGGAAGGAGGGCAGAAATAATGCCTCAGACATTTCCATGAAACACACGGTTGGATTCATGGCTATAGAGCCAGTATGCACTTCTTGGCAAGTATCAAGACAGAGAGACTCCTTAATTAAGTAGTCGGTGCAGATAATGTTCAGTCCTTGTTGTGTGTGGATGTATTCAGCCTCATTTCTGCTAAAGAATAAGCTTCAAATGCATGCGTAAGATGAATATACTTAACTCAAGTTGACAAGGAAAACTGTTCTCTTATCGACAATAAAGCAGCTAAATTATTTCATGAAAAGCAATTATACTTGGCACTCATCCTTATAGGACGATGTGGAAAGTGATAGTGAAGACAGACCAAAGAAATCCATGAGGAGACAATAAGTAATTCATGTTGACTTCTGTCAAAATGTTCTTTTTTTTTTTGGGGGGGGGGGGGGGGGGGGAGACCCCCCCCCTTCCTTTAACTTTTTCTTCCAACCCACTCCACCCAAAATTCTTTGAAAGACTCAACCTTTTTTCTTTTGAACCCTAAAATG
>JBAMHX010000008.1:14168060-14196669 GCA_037177515.1 Pseudomugil tenellus | reverse complement strand
CCCCCCCCCCCCCCCCCCCCCCCCCCCCCCCCCCCCCCCCCCCCCCCCCCCCCCCCCCCCCCCCCCCCCACAATACACCACTTCTATTAGCTTTGTCTTTAAACATAATTAGCACAAAATTATTTGACAGGCTTAATATTTTTTCTTCTGGACTCTAAAATGTTATCTGTGGGAATTGTCTGTATTGTTATGGACTACTGTTTCCTTTGTAACAGAGTTGCACCTGCAGCCCTGACAGATTTTAATGGGCTGTCAAGCAGGAACAAAAGCAGTGTCTGCTTATAAAGGGGTCAGAGATTTGTTTCGATAGCAAGAAATTGGGCAATGAAGACTGGGTTGGTGGCATGACTTAAAGAGAGTCAAAAGGATCAGTGTGGAACTAACAAAGGGCGTGTCGCTGCCTGAATTTGAAAAAGGCAAGACCTTTGGGAAAGAATGACGCTCCATATAGCCATATACTCATGTTTGGTAGCTTGTGACCCCTGGAGATTTTGGAGAAAAGTTTTTGGATTATTCAAATGGTTTCATTGCTTTTCTTCCGGTCTTCACAACTCGCCCTCTGCAGCTTGTACTGTGGTGAAACTTTTACAGACAAAATCTGATTTTTCTTTGTTGCTTACCATCTTTCCAGCCCTCCCACACTGCATTAAGAAGGGCAAATAAAAATAAATGGATTTTCTGCATGCCAGTTGCAACCTTAAAGTTTTGTTTTTACATCTATGGATTTCTGTGTGGCACTGAAATATCATCTCAGCAGAATGTCATACAGTTTATTCTCGTGTTTTTAATTAACATAGTTGCTCATGTGTGAGTGTCTGAAACTGTACTTGATTTAAAGATCAAACCACAAGTCCAGATTTTTATGTGCCTTTAGTTTTTGTATGCAAAAATATTTCTACAGCTGAGTGGTTGTGAGAATAAGCAACACTCACACGGGTTGCAAACTCGATTTTTTATCAGCTGGTTCCAAGTGCAATTCTTATAGGTAAAAGTGATTCATGTAAGCAAAGAAGAGAAACAAATTTGAAAACAATGATGAATCAATAAATGATAAAAGAGGAGAGCCTGAAAAAACAACAAAATAATAATAATGAAACAGTTTTGTCTGATTTGCTAAGTTTCAGTAGAAGCAGAGTGGTTTTATGCAAGGCCTTGCATGATGTCCCCTTGTTGAAATCCTCAGCACCAAGGGCCTTGGGACATCCACATGGCCCATTCACCCAGCTCTACTAAAACATTCAAAGCTCTGCCTCCAAAGGGCAAAACTTTTGTTCTTTCACAAAAGGTCTGACCAGAGGTTCTCCCATAGAAGGGACCCCCGTACAAAATCAGATTATTTCCACTGAAATCCTCCTTTCTCCACCTGCCAGTTAACTATGTCAGCACCATTGTGTCCTCCCTGATAAAGCTCTCCAGTTTGGCATAATGGAGGCTGGATGTGCATTATTGCTTTTACTGCCATTTATTCTATGAGGAAAGAGGCACACCCCACCCCCTCACTCTTTTCCCTTTTTCCTTATTTTTTTTCTCTGAAGAGAAATCTGGGCCACATGCCCAGAGGAACGCAAAGTGCTTTAATTCATTTGCACCTTTTCTCTCTGGCTGCCATCTCCAAGGCCTCTCTTTATGCCCAGAAGTGATTTGTTCAGGCTGGACCATCAAAGCAATTATGGCAGCAGCCTGCTTCCCTATTATGAAGAGAGATGACTGACAACAGGGGGACGGTGCGGGGGTGGAGGGCACTTTGCTTCAATTTATTTGATCTGAAAACATTTTTTTCCCTCATACACTTGAGCAACAAAACACAAGCAAACTCTTCAGATTATTCCTTTGAAATTTTCAAACCAAAAACATCTTATCCTATTCTCTGTGTAACATTTTTCAATTACTTTTCTCACCTTCTAGGGCAAAGCGATCGTCACAGTTAGGCAATGGAGGAGAGAACGCATGCAGTGTAACACAACACTGAGAGGCATGGCGGGTAGTGATGTGTTGCAATTAATGTAATGGACACGGGAGAGCACAATTTTTGGACTAATGAGAATGTCTTATATTACAGTGCAAATGCACAGGGTCGCCAAGACTCCTATCATGACTGGGCTATAGGAAGATGGCTCGCCACAAAAAGGGATACTCCATAAATGGATAATGCGGGTTGAGAGAGCAGCGTACGGCGCCACTAAGCCGATGTTCCATCCAAGAGTAATAATTCTGCCTGGAGTGACATGGGGTTATTGGGATGGATGAGGCAGGATGTGAAGAAAAATAAAGTATTTTAAGAAAACTGGGCATTAAAGTTGAATAGTAGGAATCCAAGGAATGGGGCAAAGTGAAGTTGATAGGATGGAAAAAAATGGAGTGAAATGGAGGAAAGGATGAGCAAGACGGTGAAGGAAGAAACAGAATGACACAGAGACTGTTGCGAGGAAGAGTTGTGAGGAAAAAAAAGGAGATGAGAGAGCACAGTGTACAGGCAGCAATATGACACACTGGCTAATCAGTCTGCTGTCTTTCTCTTTCACAAGCTGTCATCTTGGCCATCAAGTCATCAAGACCTTGTGCCTCTCCCTCTCTCATTGACTGATTCCCCTGTTCAATTATTCAAGGTTTATAAGCATGAGCCATCTATTCAACTAGCAGCAGAGCCAGTAAAATAATGACAGGGTTGCTACTTCAGCCACACTGACTGTCATAAAAGTTTTACAATTGCCAAAAGAAAAATCAATTTCTTAGACAGACTTTTGCCATGACCATAAACATATTAATGGCGGCATCAGTAGTGAAGAGGCCTACCATGATGGAGACTTTAGTAGTGCAGATGTTAAAAAATGACTTAACATGCTCTTTCACTAATTATAATGCATGGTGGCTGAATATTTACAATGATGAAATGTTATACTTGGCAAACGCGTGTTTATAATAATACAATGACTAGAGCTATGCGGGAGGTGTAGGAGATGGGCAACAATTCTGCAGTTTTAGTTAGCATGCTGACCTTTTCCTTAAAAAGCGAACCTGTGTGAGTCACACTGTGACAGTGAAATCAGGTCAACTGCTGGCCTGCCACACAAGCAAATAAAAAACAACAACATGCATGGTCACACACACAAAGAACAAAACACATAGAGGCACTTCTTTCCCTTACTTGTTGGAAACCCTGAGTAAAATCATGACTTCCATCTGCCCTAGTCTGCCCAGGGGCAACAGTGACCTGAGCCACCGAAAGAAACTTATCGAGAGCAGAAAGGAAAATAATAATAGTTGAAGTAATGCAGTGTGCAGCCTCATCCTTTACTTAGATAGCGATGCCTTCAGGGTACCGATGCAACAAACACAGCAGCCTCATCAGGCTTCAAACTAAAGAATGACTCCTGTGCTGCTTAGCTACTTCTCTGAACATCATCCTATCATTGCCTCCTCATGGTATGAACTTAACATGTAAACTTCAGTATTTTAAATACAGTGTAACGTCCTATCGATATTCCACTCAAGTCAGTGCATATATGCATGCAAACCAAATCACAAATCTCTACCCTTTACTGTTTATCTGCTTAATCCTAATCCACTGGAGGCAGAGGGTCTGTGCTATAGTAAACTGCCTATTTTTAAACTTGACATATTAGTCATCTCTTGGGGGGGGGAGTAACATTGTAATTTATGGAATTCATGAATACCAAGCTGTTGTGATCCCTTCTTGCTTATAACCCCCTCCCCTCTTTTTGAGCACAATATAACGAATTTGGATAAATTCAGATGAACTCAGTCACTTGGGTACAATCCACATCTCTCGATAAGAACACAAAAGGATGTCGACTAACTCCAACGAAGAGGCCTGGTCGTCCCTCACACCATTAAACATATGGTATATGTGAACAATCTTCATTTATCAATTTTATTTATGAGTAAAGATGGACATACACATTGTTTGCTTTGTTTTTCACTCTACTTTGCTTATCCTAATAAAATGTTTAACCAACATAAACTGACACAAAAAATATTCTTCCATTCAGTTGAACCCCTTATAACCTTCTCTCTGCATAAACAGTTCATGTTTTCCCAAAGGTGACCCGAAAAATATCCGTAAGATAACTCAAGTTTACATCATTTTAAAGATTAAAATAAGTTTAATATAAACACCTACAGTAATTCAACAATAGTGATCAGTTTTCAGTGTGGCATACTTCGTATTGCTGCAAAAGTGGACAAATCATCTGCTGGGAAACCTCTGGCCAGAGAATTTAGCTTTCATAGCCAATGAGCACAACATGCACACTAGTGGGCAATTAGCATTGCTTTTCCCTCTGTAGCTTTCAAAAACAAATGTCATTGTAAGAATAAACAACAATTACACTTGTGCTCATTGCACTCTAATTGCATCATCATAATCAGAAGCAAGGAAGTATTTAAGTGCATCATACAAAACCAATGCAAAACTAAAAAAAACAAAAAACAAAATGGAGGGTCATGTTCTCTAACAAAAAACAGGAGTTTTTGTGGACAGTGAGCTACATTTAAGAGAGTAACTTAATGTGGCTGAAGGTGCTGTAAAAGCCTGGAAATAACTCATACAGGCCAAAGTAATCTGACCCTGCCTCCATCAGACACTAACCGAATAAAAGTCCAAAGAGCAAATGATAGAAGAGAGGGAAAAGGGGAAGCAGCCAAACCACTGGGATTTGTACTAAGTAACTAAATGGGCATCCCACTTTCTCCTTTCAAGAAAGGAATAGCTGTTTCAACTGCTGGAATCTAAATAAAAAGGTGAACTTTGCCCTTCCTCCATCTTTAGTTCATTCACGTGTAAACAACTTACAGCCCTCAATTTCTAAACTGCTCTATATGGACACAGAGATTTGTCATCTTACAGCATCCTTGAAGCCCATCAATAAATAAAGCTGACACAAATAAACAGATAAATAAATAAATGTGAAGAGCCTAGCAAATGGGCATCAGTCAGCATTAGTGATGGAGCCATGTCAAGCAAAATCATGCTTGACTTGAGGGGGAGTGCCTGAGTGAAGCAGCATTCTTGCTGATTGCATACTCTGTATGTTTGTGTGTAATTGTGTATGTATATGTCTGCCCGTGTTTATGAAAGGAAGAGAGAAAGGAAGACAGTATGGGGACAAATCGGTCTGTTTTGGCTATGTGCCCTGATTTAACCTTTACAGTCTATTTCACTTTCTTTGAGTCTGTGCTACTCACAACATCCCTCCATTAATGCACTATATTCTATTCATTCCATTTAACTAATGACTGTTCCTTCTATTATCTGTCTTCATATGCACATTTTCTAGTGATGTTACAATTCTACCAAACCCCCTATTTGAGTCTCAATAACAACTGACATTTTTCCCATAAAGATACCTTCAACCAAATACATTCATCCTTGACCATATATTATATGAGTTTAAATCCTCTCTTGATGTTTCTATGCAAGTAGATTTCTTCTGAGTCACATTTTAATGTCAGTGTCTAAGCCTATATTTTCTGGAAACCTAGTTCTTCTATTTTGTCATCCAGCCAGTCACAAAGAAGGTTTACTGCTTCTTAAGTGAATAAAACACTCTGGTATTGAAAATGTTCACTTTCTACTAAGGGTACGGTGAAAATTATTGCTGTCAACAAAACACAAGTCATGTGTTTGTTGCAGTTCACACACAAGTATGAAAACCACTGCAATCAATAATTTCATAAATAACCCCAACTAAAAATGTGCACATTATTATATTTTACATGCAATACATTCTATTTATAACAGCGAAAGTTCTCAAAAGCAACTAAGTTGTGGATTATGATCAGTCAATCATGTTACCTGCTTTTGCATTGCACTTTGTTGCTTTTGTTTTCACCTTCAGAGTATTCATAAACTGACAAGTACGTGGTGATTACAATCAGTTTTTAAAAGTGGAGGGACAACAATGAAGTGTTAGATTCAGTGCTGCTTTTGTGACCGCATTGTTAACTGATTATGCATCATCCATTTTGATCTAAAAATACTCCCTCCATTAAGGTTCTCAAAACCTTAAAATCAAACGGTACTTAATTAAAACTAGTAAAAAACAAACATGATCAGTTTATGTAGTTGCATATTATATACAGTGTTCGTGCAAATAAATAGGAAAGGATGAACACAACAACATTTTAGGCTTAGACAGTACCTATGTCATTTTCATATTCTTGTGCTCGTTGAATCTCTAACAAAATGACCCACTGAATGGAAGATTAGATCTTCTTTGACACATCCTATTTTCTCTGTATTTATGACAATTACCAACATTCATGCCAGATGTATAATCTTTTGTTAAACCTCAGTATTATCATCTTAGTATAATCTGTCAAGCTGGGAAGTAAAATATCAATTCTGCTACATTCTGGATAGCAGACTGTAGATAATTGGCATTTAAGCCTGGACATGATGAGTTAAACTTAAAAAGTAGGCACTTTATATGGAGTTAGAAAAGGAATTGAGAAGAGGGATAAAAGTGAGATAGCCCTTTGGCTCTCGTGGTGTGTCTTATTGTCAGAGCAACACATAACCATACAGGATGGCATCCTATTTCACCGCAGATTATTTGTTCTCTAACTGATCATCAGTTGGCCCCGCTCTATGCCTAATGAGCGATAAATAAGGTTTAATTCAACCGGCACAAGTTGCCCATCCTTCAGCACTAAGCATGATGGCTTGGGCGAGATTCCATTGGAATTATATGAGGGTAATTTTTCAGCTAGTGGGATGGTCCTATTGCCTCGCTTATATTTGGCTTTCACTGGCATTTCCTTGTCTTTAAGCACTGCAAGTTTATAGGTCTGTTAGGAATACATCAAATGATGAGTGGCACCAGTCTTATTTTGTGAATGTGCCCTGGGTAAAAATAAGATAAAACCTTCCATTATGGGGCTTCCTAAGCACATTTGCCCTCCAAAATTGATCTAGTATTGACAATTTACACTTGGTGTGACCTTTCTTTAACTGCCCACATTCTTGAAAGCCAATATTGTTAGAAGGGTGAGAGAAAAAAAAACACACCTCACTGCAAATGCCCTAGAAGTTAGTGAATAGGATAGTTGGTGGACAACTTTGCTTGGAGGTTGTTCATTGATGGTCCACTAGAGATAAGGTTGAGCTTTTTTGTCTTTTCTTTTTTTTTACATCAATGAAGCCCAGCACCAATAACGTAAGACAATGCTGGACACTTGGTTGAGAGCTCCGAGTCCATTACAGAACTCTGTCATTGACTTTATTTTCAAAAGGAAAGAAAAAAAAGACAAAAAGGAAAAAAGGAAATGGTATCATGACTGGGAACACAGCTCCACATAATAAGTCTTCCAAGACTGAGAGCTGTAAAAGGGCAAAATATCATCAAAAGGGCATTTGGACAGTCCCCTGGTTACACCCTGTACTCAAGTAGATAGTTTCACTTTAATTCACACAGCAAAGGGTTTTTGGTTGGTGTTTAACAGTGGGGGCCGAGGTGAGAGACAACTGGTGTCCACTTAGAGACTGACTTTCTCCAAGATCTGATTCAGCCTCTAAAAATTGCTCCATGTTACACTGCACTTGCTGTACATCCTCTTTTGGCAGAGTAAAGCAGTAGATCAGTTATGCCCCAGTGGTACTGAAATTGTACATAAAGTCCTAATCTTTATTTCCATGTTTTGTTTTTTTTTAGCTGAGGATGAAAAATGATCAGGTCTAAAGAAATACCCTTTGAGTAAACATAAGGGACAATGACTGTCTATGCCCTAGGACATCAGATCTTAAATAGAGTAGCTGTCCATGCCTTAGTTCTTTCCCATCTGCTTTTCGCTTTGGTAGTTATTAAATACCCTTATCTATGAGAAACAGGTGATAGATTTCTAGCAGTATGTCTCTACAGAGCTCTTTTCTCATCTACTCTTTTGATATCTCACATCTACTAAGCCATCCAAGCTGTGGTATGAGACCCTCTGGATCTCTTTGCCCCAAATCATGTTAGCTCCACTTCCTGTAGGAGCGCTTCAAGAGCAGCCCCAGTGAATAACATCTATCAACACCCTGGAGTAGAGGCCACAAGCTTGAGGAGGCATAGGCCTCAACTCAGAGGTGCCCTACAGCAACACTCCATATCAGACACTAGTATGAATATGTGTGTGCATGACAAGCTGGCGCAAAAACTGAGCAGGAGAGCAGCTGTCAGGTAGGTTTATAGACAACAAAAATAAAATGATGGGTATAGCATATGTGTGGGCAAATACTCAGGGAATAACAATCACTACCAGGGCAAAAAGCATTTTTTAAGACAACAATATCTGTCAGGTGAATATATTTTGGTTGTCCACATTACTGTAGGTTGGTTTGGAAAACCAAATAAATAAATGCTTAAATATATTTGTGTCACAAATGAGGTTAGGGGAAAAGAACACAAGGATATTTTTATGTTCAAGTAGTACCTCCTTAAAAATAATTAAACTGAATGAATGTCAACTAATTCTCTACAAAGCTAATTTCAGGACGAAAGAAAAAAAGTTTAAAACCAGGTCCAAGCCATTTTCCATTTGCTTCTTTTTAAATCTCTTCCTCTTTTGATCTTTTAAATTACATGAGACAAAATATAGCAGATGATTTAATCGTCTTTAAACTTACAGGAGGTTCTTCTTCCGGCCTGCATAACCGGGTTGAGCTCTGTATAATTAGACGGCCTTGAATACTCGAAACCTGATGAATCTCATATACTCTGTCATTTATTTAGCTCTGCTTTATTCAAAGGTTAAAAGAAAAAAAAAATCAGTTATCTATCTGTCAGTCTGTCTATCTGCATACAGTTGGAAACACTTTGAATCCCTTTAATAGGCTCAGCTCTATATGGAATGATGGACTGACTTGTGAAGGTGAAGGAGAACGAGGAAGGGAGAAAGACCCTGGTTTTGGATTGTAATGACATTGAAAAGGCAGTAAATAAATAAGATTGGTTTGGTTCTCTTTGAAATCTGATTGATGTGTCTTTTGGGATGCCCCCCAGTATGAAAGACCTACTGAGTCTGTGGCTTTCATCCCTGACCGAAAATCAATGAGCCAGGATGTATGAGAAGCTCCTGCTCTCTACCCACCAATCTCTTGCCAGATTTCCAGGTAACTGTCTCACAATAAAGAGAATAAGAGATAAAGGAGTTAAGTAACTCAACACTTGTTTTATTTAGTTTGTATGTTTTTTAGAAAACTTTTATTCAATTACATTGTAAGTGCTTGAAGTGAGAGAAAATTACTATAAGAAGAAATACAAACACTGTTTAGATGTTTTCATGTGTCACAATGCAAATGCTGAAGTCTTCAGTGACCGAGTTTCAGTCCACACATAATAATAGTCTGCAATTGTGGCTGATGTTCAGTACTCAGTAAAACCATACGCTGGGACAATGTCAGGTTTAGTTGATGTTGAATAACTTCAAAGAAGTTGTTATGTTAATAGGGGGTTCTTGTACTTAAATTGAGCAGGTATATTATAATAACTCCACTATACACTTGGTAATATGTCTGATGTAGGTAGTTATTAGTAGTAAGTGATTCCAAAAAACTATATCAATCTTTTTAAAGCAAAATCTGTGTAAATGTAGGATTTTATGAACTAATGAGAAAACAAGAACCATAAAAGTTCATAGTGTGTCAAATATGACACAAATCTTACAATCAACAAACCACGGTGGGCATTTTCACCCCCTCTGCAAGCTTAAGCAACACACCAAGTCTGAGCAAACAGCCATGAACTCGTGGGTGGGATTTAGTCTATGTCCATAATGCTTGAAAGTCAGAACAGAACAACTAAATTCTGAGGAAAATCCAAAGTTGAGGATCTTTTAACTTTTTTTTATACACAAACAAAAACAAAAACCACAAAACAGAAGCAAGAAAAAGGCAACTGGTATAAATTATGAGGTAAATAAAATACTGTAGGAAAATGAGCCGCATTCTCTGGGAGCATGTCTGTTAAAGATCCCATATTAGCACACCTCCGATCAGCTCAAACGAGCCATACTAAAGGTCTAAGTCATTCTAACTGAAGTCAATCGCTTAGTTGTGAAATTTCTAAAATGTCCTAATGTGGATTTATCATCTTCTATTCCTGAATGTCCACTAACATTAGTTTACTCATTAAACTTTGCTTTATGAAAGTGTGGCTCTTCACACAATAGATTAATGGTCTATAACACTATTACATGCAACCTACAATCTGTAACAAGCACAGTTTGCTTAATTTGACCTTTCACTCAAGCATAAATCTCAGTCTCTCAGCTGAGTGCTGCTAAAGTCCAATTCCAAGCTTACATGTTGCCAGTTGGTTCTGGATTCAGTCTCCATATAATTATTTTTTTTCTCTCCTTATTCTTCCACAATTTAATTTGACAGCAGATGTTCTACAAGTTCTGGTGTCAGAGAAAGAGGTATATGCTTAACGAAAGAAAAAAAAAGTTTGATAGTTTCTAATGCAAGTGTAATTCATCAATGTAAACACATATGTAATGTGTCTGGGTTAAAAGTGGCTTCGAAATGTGATTTTAAGCTCTAAAAATCTTGAGCAGAGAAACAAGTTTTTTTTAAAAAAAAAGTTAAATAGTCCAATTAAATTATTCTGTAACACAATTCTTGACATTTTGAAATTTTCCTCAGCTATCAAATATTGCATGATACTGGTCTCCTGCTCCCTGCTGGATACCAGAAAACAGAATATTACACTACAGTTTTGTGCTAGCACATTGTTATAAAGATAAAAACACACAAAAAACCAAAACAAAACGGTATTTAAAAACTATAATGTGTGTTATTTAAAGATTTTGTTTAAGAGACAAATAAAACACAAAATTCCAAAAATGGGTTTCTTCTCCCCCGCTGTTTTTAGGTTAAACTTTAAAGGGTTAAAAAGAGGAAGAAGAAGAAGGGAAAAATGAAGAAAATTAGCAAATTATGTTCCTGAAATGAGATCAAGCCTGGTGCAGAAACATAGCTTCTCTGGTCTCCATCAATCCATCCTGTTACTGTGTGTTGAATTAGGAACGGCTGGTGTAATTGCATAACACATGACTATGGCCCCTGGGGTTAGATTTTCCATCTTACACAAAGTGGAGAGAAGGAAATAGGAAATGCTTCTGGAATTGGGTGTAATTGTGAGTGGCAGTGCCTAGAATTGTGCTCACTCTGACACTTGAGGTAGCCTGGTTAAGTGCAGTTTAGCCTAAAGGATGAAAAGAACGGCATGCTGGGTGTAAATGAAGTCCTTTTGACGTTAGTGAAGATTCTAGTGCGACTCTGACAGAATCTCTCTGGTGCATGCTGCTTGCTTAAGGATGACAGGAGGTTAATCAAGCTTTAAAGCATGAGATTACAACCGACATGACAAGTGGGATTGAATAGATTTGGCAAACAGTCTGATAAAACTGCTACAAGATCCGTTTTTACTAGTAAATTTAGAGACTAAAATTCTGTCAGTGCTCCAAGTCAGTAAGAAAACACATAATGTGCGAAACTATATAGCACATAATCATTGACAGTGCTGTATTAATCCAAAGTCTACACCCTGATTAATTAAACAATGGGAAAAATCTCCACTTACCACCACATACACATATGCATCAATCCACCAGAGATTCACTTCTGTGCCTTTTGTCACTCCATCAAAGAAGTACTACATTATTACTCTTTGAGATGTACTTAAGAACTCCCACGGGGAACAAAAAAAAAAAGAAAAACCTCTTAATCTCTGAGTAAATATTTATTTTCCTTTTTAAAGGAGGTAACATTTCCTTGTGTTTTACAGTAGCTGAATTAAGTCTCAGTTTCCATTTAGGAAAAAAAATTTCCATGGAACTGGCACGTCAACAGGATTTTCTTCTCTCATCACCTCAGTACAGAATCCATGCAGCGGTTTATCAAGCCAGTATTGGGCTCTATATCAATAAACAGCTTTGCATTGGTGTTCTTAGGGGAAAGAAATGCTGACAAGAGGCTGATGCACAATGCCATCCAGGGAATTGAACCATATGCCGATTTTGGTCGTCAAACACAGAAAAAAAAGGAAAATAGGTCGAAAGCATATAGAATTTTAGAGAAGATATCGTTTGTATTTAAAACCAAATCTGAGAAAGTGTTCAGTTATGTGTTTAGTTCAGTCTTCAGAGTGTGTGCGTGCGAGGTTTTATCTTTACTGAGCAAAAACAGATAGGCAACCTGGTCATCTCATGTGTACCATCTCACAGAACAAAGCAGTTACATTTACTAAGTAAGACATTACTGAACTTCAAGATAAGAAAAGCTTCCTGTGGCCTGCATCTCATTATGTCATACACTTTCACATCCTTTCATATGATTAATATCAAGTACTACATTATATTCAAGTCTTGCAGAAATGCCCAGCTCATCTTAACCAACGAATGAACACGAATAGGAACGGCTCGAATACATATGGTGTATTCGAACTATCCCTGCCATAACAACCCACTGGTGCATCTAATTACACTGTGTTGTGCACAAAAAGGAATAAGCTATAAATATGCAGTACTTCCATATCTTGAGTTCTAGTAATAGCTTCCTCCCATTAAAGCAGAGAAATTCCACATTTTCAAACATGGTTTTGTTGTCAGGTGGCAGCTTGTCTGCTGTTTAGCTTAAATAAATAGTACTTTAAAGCTTTGAAACAATCTCCTAATGTGGTAAATTTTGGTTTAAAGTTTAAGCTAAAGTTCACTCTTCTAGGTGAACTAAACTAAAATAAATTAAACTAAACTAAAAATAAAATAATAAAATAAAATAAAACAAAAAAAGATAAAAACAAAAAATTAAACTTAAAATTAAACATAATTAAATGACCATATACTGAGTCTTGACACACATGCTCATCCATGAATAACCAGTATAATGTCAGGTATTTGGACATGCACAGCAGCAAGTCAAAAAACACATAACAGCAAGACAACCAGCGCAGTGTGAAAGTAAACAATCCTTCAGAAAGAGGGATATCTGGTGTGCTGTTGCATATCAGCTTGACATTTATCATTAATATAGAGGGAAAGCAGAATAATACACATAAAAAAATGTGAGTGGTGAAAACATCTGTCCAACAAAGACATTTCTAAACATTGCTACAAGACAGGAAGTGATATCATGCTGTGACTGTGTTTTCCAGCAGCGAGAGCAATGAATAAGGTAACAACTGAACGGCTCCATAATACAGGGGATGTGCTGAGTGGATTCCTCTCAATCTTTACTGTCAATATTATATATTTACAAATTTAACATCTTAGAATGAAGATGAAAATTCAGTCTGCACACCTTCAACACAGTTGTGCTCTATGATACTGAAAATCAGAAGTATTCATTGTAAGATTTACACCATGTCACTCTTCATCCAGTGTTACTTATTAGCTGTATTTTGGTAATACAATGATACAACAGGTTTAACCATTTTACTGTTAAATTCCTTAGTCTCATTGACTTTATGTCCAGCTCCTCTACTTCCTGAACTTAAGACAACTCGTTTGTTTCCTGTAACCACAACGACAATGGCCAGATAACCTGAATTAATCAGTTCATCCAGTAATGAAAGACAGGAAACAAAGAGTTGTCTTAAATTCAGGAAGTAGTGGAGCAGTGCATAAAGCCAATTGTGTGGACTGAAATGGGAATGTGAGGTTTCTTAACATTAGATCTATGTATCATTTCATTTATCTTGCCGTACATGGTAACATAACCAGCTTTGACACGCGTTTTAGTTTCTACTTGCTATACGCACAAAACCATTAAGTATATAAATGTGTGGTTTATGGCTCTTAGCCAAAAGCACAGTTGCTTCAAAATCCATTTCCAGAGATGAACATTCCTGTCTCTTATCCCCATGACGAACACTAAAATTTGTTCAAACAGGTTTGTTCATAAAACGAAAACTTTCAATTTTATCGAATACAATAAATTTTACATAAAATATCTTTAAATATCTATTTTTTTTTATCAACGTAAAGGCTCAGCACAAGACTCTGCAGAGGAGCAGCTCAGCCCGAGTGTGTTGACAGGAAGGACGAGTGAGTTATTCAGCCAGGAGCACAGCATTTTGAAGGAACATGATGTTGGATGTAGTCAGGCTTAAAATGCAGTTAAAGAAACACACACCTAGAGTTCTGTTACCATAATTAGCACCCGGCCACCGAGAGGATGGACTGGAAGGGCTTTGATCACCTGTAGCAATGTGGATGGTATAAAAAAAAAATAAAAAAAGAGACAAAATGGGAAGAAGAGAAAGGGAGGAAGATTAACAAGGAAAAGAGAAAAATGCATCAGAGGTGACACATCTGAGATATTTGGTAGCACCACTCCCCGAAGAAACAAGGAAAAACCAACAAACACCAAATACAGAAATATGGAAAGATGGTGAAGGCTGTTTATTAAAGAGCGGCAACATAGGAAGTGAGCGTTTTTTTGTCTTTCCTATTGAATATATAAGAAGTAATCCATGAGCAGTTAAAACATACTTAAATGTTTGGTCCAAATAAAGTTTTGCTTTATCAAATTGAAACCGCCCCAGCCAGGACTTAATAACATATTATGATTAGGTTTATCAGCCTCCTCATTTTTTTCTATCATGATTGCATCTATGGAGATGCCAGCACCTGTGGCACCTCTGCAGAATTCTGACTTGCATATCAATTGACCCTCACATTCCTGCAAGGTAGTAGTCCCCTGGGCACGGCCCATTCATCTTACCAGAATGGAATACATTAACACAAGGATTACATTAAATCAGCCACGGTCTTATTGCTAAGTGCTTTATAAATGGAAAAGGTACAATGCATTTATTTCGCCCTTCACACTGACACTCGTGACTGTATGCATTTTGTTTGTGTGTAAATATCCAAACATGAAGCAATACATGTGCATTAATCTTCCGCACAGTTTAATGTCGCACAAGCAGCTAAGTTCATTGTGTGTAGAAACTAAGGAGTAAAGTTTCTTTTTCAGGGTGGTCAGAAGCCAGCTATCTTGAATATTAAATTCTTTTTAAGAAGACAAACTGCTTTCTGTGTATTTTGCTGTAAATAATTAAAACAGGCAGAAATAGAAAATGCTACTCTAGAACATCATTATAACATTTTTTTTCCTTGTGCTTACCATTGCGCGGTGTCCGTTTTCGCCGATCACGGAAGGCTGCTCCGGACTGCAGGGCTTCCATAAGGCTATCCATCACACCGGTTTCATCTCCTTCTGTGAGACAACAGATAAGAGGAAGCAAAAGTGTTTACAGGACAAAATGTACATTAGGAAAGCTGTGTTTAGTATATAACACAATTTTTACAGATAAACCCAAACCTGCCTCCATCAAGGTCTAAAATTACAAACCGTGCTTCGGATGCCTTTTCACAACGGCTTTATGAACAAAAAGATAATCTGAATGAGCTTTAAACAGTCCTTCTAAGTGTACCTGGTCTGAGAAGCCTCAGGATGAAAACCTCCAGTGATGGTCATTGACAGATATTCTTTCTGAGGCTAACGCAAGGAAGGAAAGTGCTCTTTACAAAGATTTAGTGTGGAGCAGCTCAATACTAGGAGGCTCAATCATTTCTCAGTCAATGACACTGTGACCAGCCTTCGAAAAACACTGTCCCTGGAAACCATTCCAGCTGTCCTGCGGATCCATGAAAGCAGATATGTGAAGGCAGTCAGTATTTTAAGATGCACTTGTTTCAAAGCCTACAGCATTACTATATGTACCACCATCACGGTATGCACATGCAGGATACCACTCGGAGGTAACAGGGTTAAAAAGTAAGCATATGTTCTATATCTGGGCCATCTATCTTTACGCCTTAATACTAATGACTCAGAGAGGCAACCTTTTTATCATTCTGGTCCAGAATAGACATTATTTTAAACTAAGATCATTAGAGTGAGTTATTGTGGAGCTAGAGACTTGGCAATCGATTCTTTTGCATGTATGATTTACCTTGGTCTTCCTCGGTGTTTAACATCTTGTTTTTGCTGTGAGCTTACAGATGAAGGGAAACTTTTAAATGTAAAAGAAAACAACTGTTACTTTCAGCAGACAGCAATTTGGAAGTATTGAGGTGATCAATCTTTTGTTACTTCAGTGTCAGGCAAACTGAATCTATGAATAAAACACCTTGGCATTGTGTTGTGCACCAATAATTAAATGAAATGGCACATTTCATCATTACCACAGGAAATTAAGTCTACATGTGTTGTTTCTATCTCCTCCAGCAACAAACCACCCAAATTGCAGTTTGTCACACAAGTAAAAAAAAATAGACAGCACAACTAAGAATAGAAACATGCCTTATGCAAATTAAAAAAAAAAAGAAAAAGCAACTCTTAAGTCCTTCTTGCTAATTTTACTCTATCTCATTCTGTCTCTTTTTTCCTCAAGTCCTTCCCAAGGGCTACTTTGAAATCAAAGTATCTGTTCCGGCTGTGTGCTGTGCTTAAAAGCAATCCTGATTAAATCAAGCTTAATTAGACCAGCTTTATCTGAACAAAACCAAAGCTGAGCCAAGTAGTGCTTATCTTGAATTGCAGCACTACACCTCAGATAGCAAGCTCATTGGCTTAAAATGGCGACCATGGGTTTCGCGTCCTTTGCACCCGAAGAGGAATATGTTGAACAACTTGCGCTTCTATATCAGCTCCAAGATCTCTGATTAGTCCTTCATATGTAGGCTAGCTGGGACACGTTGTGACTCCGACAGAAGGTAGTCTGTTAAGCGGCAGGTAAACATTTATCTGCAACAGCCGTGATACAAGAAACTTTCTGGTAGCTCTTTCTTCACTGCCTTCTTCATGTGGACCTGAGCATCACATGGGGCACCTGACACTTTGATCAATTTGTCCTACTTCTAGCTCAACTGTAGCACAATCCATCATTTGTAATGGCCAGGATGTGAGAGCTCTGGTAGACTGGGGTTCAGGATGGCAGACACAAAGAACCAAGATGACTAAAATGGGAAACATACTCCCTTGTCACTTCGTAGTGCTCAATTAACTACGTCCTAAGCTGTCCAAAGCTTAAACTTGGGCATGGAAACAGCCTCACAAATGAGTCTTGAGAGTTTCTCACAAAGCTATACCATTATTCTGCTAAGACAAGGTAAGCATTTAGTCTGAATATTACTTGACTTCACTTATTCAACTAATCCTCAAAGCAAACTTTCTTAATTACTTACTGTAACGTTGCTCCTTTAAGCAGACATTTCTTCCTCGCTTCTCTAATTCACATGTCTTATTTTGAGCTGTTCAACCTAAGCCAAATATTCATCTACTCATTAGGAGCTATGATACACTGCATAGAGAGGAATTATAAAAAAGCTAACCTTTTATGCCCAAAGATCTTTCTCAGGAGGAAAGATCCCCTCTGCTCACAGGAAATTGCTTTCTAAATGGGTTAAGATGAGCTAAGACCCAAGACATTGGCAAACCCTTCCAGTAATGAAACACCTTGGTGGGCACCCTCAGCCGACAGCCTTGAGGTGCTTTAATGATCTTATTAAAGAACGTGGAACTGTTGAACATGACTGCAGCTTTTTAAACTTTTTAAGTAATTTCTTAAAAAGTTAAACCACTAAAAGATGAGTAATAAAGCTCTGTGAAAGTCTCCCAGAAAGATGGTGTACACGTTCCTTATCTCCTCTCCTCTCAGATTCCTTCCTAACTCCAATCCTCCACCTCCTCCTCACATTTTACCTGGATATCTGGTGGTACCTGAACCTAGAGGCTTTGCCAAATGTAACTGTGAGCCCCGGGGATAGACTCGGTCTGTGATATATTTACAAGCAGCACTATCACATTTTCTAATTAGGAGGAGCAACAAGAGCAATGTGCTCTCAGCAGGATTGCCATAAAAACTTCACACATCAGATTAGTTTTTGCTAAGAGAGGGAAAAAAAATACAGGCTGTAAAAAAGCAGTTTCAATGTACCAGTCACCAATCCCAGGAGCAGAACACTAAGTTGAGTGTCGACACCAGCAAAGGGAGGAGAGGAAGGGATTGGAAAAGAATAAGCACAGACACTTTAAGTGTCACCATCAGGGAGGAAAACTGTAAAGATGAAATGAGGTAGGAGGAGGAAGAATGCAGGGGGTTGTCGTGGGTTGGGGGGGCTACATAAGGCAGCAAGGGAGAGAAGTGAAGAGTTTTTGTGGATGCAGTGGTGCGCACAGTGGAGAGCGTTATTGAGAAGGAATAATGGAGCAAGGCAAGACACAAGGTCATAAAACATCTTCCTGGCTACTTGACAACTTGAGCTCTGTGACATTTAATTATTTCTAAAACATACACTGCAGTGTTTGAGCGCAGGCACACGGACCCTCAGCTACAGTTATACCTGCCACAGGTTTAAAGTGTTACAAATGTCTGCGGTTTATTTGCAGCAGGATCAGCTCCGCTTATCATAGCTAAATTTTTATTGTAGATCAGAGGTGTCCAAAGTCAGTCCTCCAGGTCTGCATTCCTTCAGGTTCTCCATGTTTCCCTGCTCCAACAAAACTGACTCAAATTAAATTAACTCAACAGTATTTCTGCACAATGACTAATTCATTTGGATAAGTTGTGTTGGAGCACTGAAATTCTGAATGATTGTGGCCCTTCAAGAATGGAGTAGGAAAATAGCTAAATAAATGAGATCACCTCTGGCTATCGTCATGTTTTTGGCAGTTAATAGCAAAAAGGCTAATTTCCTTCCTATAAAATACTGATTAAGGTGTTCACATAAACTATGCTTGAATTTACATGTCACAGAAAATAGTCTGATTAAGAGTACACCTTGTTGAAAAATCTTTTAAAGAGTAAAAATACAACTACAAATGAGGAATTAAATGAATGTACAATACAGTTTAACTAGATGGACCGTAGTATCATTAGACAGGACATCCAGGTGTCTCCAGTGTCTATTTACCTTTGAGCCATAAAAGGTGAATAATGGTGATGACTTCTTTGCTGGAGAACACTTTTGGGTGACTTGGGATTTACTTCTGGAATGCTAAATTTGTGTTTTTAATGTTTAGGTTATGAGCAGCACTTGCAGTGGCTACAGCTATTCTCAGGCAATTTGTGATGCCATGATTGTTCTGTGTGATTACACACTGATGAACGGAGACTTAATACTGAATTATTAAAGAAAAAAATGCCTTTTTCAGATTAAGACCTTAAATTAATAATCCTAATTTTGCTGTGCATCTAAATGTACAAAGCATCCATAAAAATACCTCTTTTACACCTTGTTCTCAACTATCAGTCATTTTAAACACTAAGGGCAAAAAAACAGAACAGCTGTCACCAAATCATGAAAAAGAGAAAGGAAAAAAGAGTAAAAACAAAACAAATGAAGATGCTGGGCACTCCTTAAACTCCAGAAGCATGACACTGCTATAATTATACAACAGTGTCAACAAAGCCTGTTCATAAATTCAATCTGTTATCTGTCATCTCTTGAATGTTTTGCTGGAAAGAAGAAAAAAAACAAAACAGAGTGAATCGATCGAGAACTCCATTTCCGATGGCTCACATGCAGCTATGATGATTCATGTGGGGAAATAGAAACAAATAAGTGTTCTGCCAAATATATTAACTGTATATGCTAATAAAATATAAAGGTATGCCACAAGAACATTTTTAATACCACTGGTAAGTTAGCAGAATATATCCCAAATATTTTCTCATGGATCTAAATCAAAGCTAAAACAGTTTCATGTAAATGTTTAGAATCACAGTTTTCTCTTCTTGAACCAAATCAAACTGGTAAGAGTTGTCTATTATCCACTACCCACTACCATGAGCAAATTCTAGAGTCCAATTTGCTCTGTAATTACATCTAATGAGAGCTTACAAGCCTTGTGCTTGATAAATTAAAGTCATTGTGAGAGAAGGACAGAGTGAGAGCTTAACCTCACCCCAGTCACCCTCTATGACTCCAGTCGAGAAGATGAGAAAGAAAAGGGGGATTGAGAAGAGAGGAATAACTCTGCTTATTTTTTTTCCTTTGCTTGCTACAGCTTGTTTTTGAACACACTGAGCCCATCTGTTCCCCCACAGACAGTCACCTGTGCAATTAACCTGGACCATTAGCCGTGAAACAAAGGCTTTGGTGCAAGGAGGGGGTGCTGCTTTGTGGCCAGGTGGAGAGGCAGAACCCACACTTTCTTTTAATCTCAACCGCTGTCTCTGCACTCCCCTGCGTGCACCTGGCTCTGTGTTGTTTTCGCACCTGAATTCAACATCAGCCACTTAGATTTACACGGCCACCTGCATTACTCAACATTCCCTTTGCACTGTTTCCCGCACTATCACTGCACTGTTGCCTGCTTTTTAAACTGTCTAGCTTTGAGCAGAGACGCCCTTGACTCTCCCTCCTTCCCTGCTGTCCCAGCAGCTCCTAAGACCCGGACAGACGGACACCATTACTGTTACGGAGAACACAGAAAACACAAATGCCTGAAGCACAACGTTCATGCACCTGATAGATATCATTCCTTTGTTTTTCCCTCTCTGCTCTCTTTTACCACATCTCTGCTGTTCGGCAATCTGACTGAAGTTTTGACAAAATGGCCGGAAAAAGTTTCCAAAGAATCTCCAGACTGCAATTTGCCTCAGTATCTGTGTGCATAGATCCTAGTTCGTTTCAAATAAAAGGGGAGGGATGGGTATGGAAGGGCAAGATGGCAAATAAAAAAGACAAACTTGATGAGCAAACCCACTCATGTCCTCCCTAATTAAATTATGAATGCTCCTACAGCTTTCCAATCCAGGAGGAATGGCAGTGAGGCTACTGTGTTATTCCCTGTTTGGCGCCAGGGTCAGGAAAGGCGAGACATGGAGAGGGGGAAGGATGTCTTGAAAATGGCAGAGGTGAAAGACGAGGCATACTTCTCATGCATGTAGTAGAGAGCGAAGTGTTGAAGTTTGGTTGGCCTGGTCACTGCAGACCTGATCTCATGAACAAAAAAAAGAAGCAAGATGTCCTGGCTTGGAGAGGCTGGAAGAAACGTGCCGAGAAGTTGGATGTCGGCAAGGGAGAGATGAAAGTGGATTAGCCGCAGTGGCGATTTGCATTCTGTGGTGGAGCAAAAGCCCCAGCGATGCCCCGAATAGCTGGATGCATGAATAAGTAAACAAACAAAAACAAAAATAAACCCTCCATCTGGATGGATGCTGCCAGGCCCCAAGTGAGAAACAGTAGAGAGGGGAGGTTGGGAAGATGGGAAGCGCGGGGAGGAGAGACAGACACTTGCAGCACAGCCATCAGTCGTGTCTTTCCTCTGCTATCATTTACTTCTGCTGCCTCTGGGCCTCTGCATTTACCATACAGCTATCACAATCTATCCAGTGCTTTTGGCTAGTTTGCCCAGTAACACCACCAACACACAGGGGAGAGCTCCAGCCCGGCACTGACAGATGTTAAGTTGACACACTTTCCATGAGCCACATGGGGTCACAATGTCAGGATGCCAGTTGGGCCAGGGGATGCCATCCTCACAGAGGAGAAGACCACTATTACCCCTCTTCCATAAGCAAGATCCTGCTAAAATAGGCTACAATATGGTCAGTTCTGACCTATATTAATTTCTACTGACTTCCCAGCAGGACCTACATTTTAATGGTATTTACTTCTAACCTAGCTCTCGCTGTAATGTGGTCAAAATGTGTTTAGTTTAAACAGAAAAAAAAAAAAAACTCAACACATATGAGCAAAGAAACAAATAAAAACATGTAACAATAAAGTGTGCAAATAATATTAAAAATAATAATCATTCTGGTTTGGAATTCAAGTTCTGTCAGTTTCTTTTTAACTTCATCTAATTACATTTGACCCACTTCTGTTTGCTGTGTTGGAGAAAAAAATACAACCGTTTCGCTAAATCTGAACACCTATTCAAAACATTGTATGTTTTGCTGTTTTTCTCCTTTATTCAAATTGAAAGTTGGTATAGTGTGTTGATGTGAGACTGACATTTTACTCTCCTAAAATTGAATAATTAAACGGAAATTCTGTTTTACTGTGCAGTTGTATCAGCTGCAGTGTCTTTCGTAATGCTACCACTGGGAGTTGCTAAATCCTACACCTTTAATTGCTTTAAGGTAATCCCCATCCTTCCTGCTGCTTTTGCATCAAAATGCTTTTCTATGCAAAAAGCTAAAAGAATTTTATTCCAAACAATAAACAGGGCGCGCAGCCTTAATCATTGGCAATAATGGTTTTAACTGCATTTCAGTGATGAGGTAGGTTGCACATTTTGTTGGATTTTGGTTGAACCACACGCATCCAAAACATCAGCAACCCAACACGACTTTTTACTTTACTTGTGCCGTGAAGAAACATTTGACAAAACATAATTTCCATACAAAAATACAGCACAGTCTTTAAGTGATTGTTTGGAAGGAGCACGGATTCAGGCTGCTAGATTTAAATAGATGTCGAAGGGGCCATGCAAGCATCCGGAGCTGCTACTAATATTCCAGTGTGGTTTCTACATTTTAAACGAGTGGCCCATTTGGATTGTGGATGCATAGTTTTGGAATACAGATCAAGATAACATCTGAACAAAAACCCCACTTGGGCTGTTTGCATCAGTAAAAGGCGGTGCCGTCTGGGAAAGCTAAATGGATTTGACAATGGGATTTGATGGCCTTTGTAGTGAGGGTAATTAGGTTTGATTGACTGTAAAGTGACTGGTGAGGTCCAGATGTGGGAGGGGAGATGATCAGATGCATGAACCACCCACAAATTAATGAGATTCAACTGTGCTTCAGCTGAATGAACCAAGTAGAAGGGCAGCCATGAAAGCAGTTAGAGAAAGGAAACATTAGGGATGACTACAATGTGAGGCACGAAGAGAATGAAAGAAAAAAAACTACTTTTACTTTGGTGAAAACTTCAAATGCATGTTTTCTATGTAAGCCTTCCTTAAAAAGCAGGCTCATTTTCCTTATGCTTCCACTTATCTGATGGAAATATTGTATTGTGGAAAAGTAGTGAATAACTACTTATTCCATCCCTTACAAAATGATATTCTGCAGTTAATAAAATGTATTTATTCCTTGCATGCTACTGGTTTACGAATAAGTTTCCTTTCCTTAGTATCTCAGTTCATGCTGCTTGGTCTTATGGGACTGAGCGCAGATGTAGACGTCTAGAATCTCTGTGTTGTCGCTGCCTCGGAGCAGATACTGATGCTGACTGAAGATAGTGCACAATTTAATATGCTGTTATTTATTAGACTAGGTGTATGACAGGCAGATAATCCTGGTGCCCTTGTTCCTGTCTTTCAAGGTAATTATGGAATTCAGTAATCTGTTAGTAGCAGTCGCGGATAGTCTTTTGTACTCTTTGCTCTCTAGATGGAAACAGCTTGAAGTTAGGAGCAAAAAGAAGGCAGTTTGCTCATAGTTTGGCAGTACACGCCAGCAAAACTTGCTTTTTTTACTCCTTTAACTCATCAAATGTGACAGAAAACGAAATGATAGCTATCATCCAAACTGTAAAGAATAAACATGTTGCAAAGTTAGAAGGTTTGTACACCAGTTTCATTGTTACATTGTTGAAAGGTGTGTCGCTGTTTGTTATGCTCTATATTAGACATAAAGGTCTGTTTCAGTTCTAACATCAGCTTCATTTTCCAAACTAAGCTCAGGAATAGCAAGAATCTCTCTCAGAACCATTTCTTTTATCTCCTTAGGTCTCTGACCTTCACGTCTCTAAAGCTATCTCTCCTGGTAATATTGTTTGTCACGTCTGCTGTGCAGTGGAGGCACTATGCAAACTTAGAGCGCCAACCTGTCCACCCCGCCGCTCCATGTCAGCACTTGTCTATGATCACCTGGCTGGCATGGCTCCGACGCAGGTATGCGATGGCCTACTGGCAGCTGTCAGTGTCACACAAAGCCATCAATCCACAGCCTCTGCACTGTCAATCCTGACAGGGTTCTGCCAGCCATGAGCAGCCAGCCAGCTGCATAGAAAAATGTCAGTTTAGTTTAGAATACCACTCTCACACGCACATAGATTTTTGGAAAAACAGGAACCAGCTAACAACTTTAAAAGGAAACTGTGTAATGAAGACGTGCTGAAGTTACAGAGTTAAAAAAATCATTTAAATAAGGGAAAGAGATTATTATGGTGTTTTTATGGTGGATCTGGAGTATTTTTTAAAGCAACATGTTATCATCAATTCCTGATAAAATCAATTTTGAATTTGCAAGTTCAATAAAGCTCATTTAAAAACTTGTATTTATCAAAATATATACAAATATAAAAATATACAAACCTCCGTTTGCAGTCAAAACCTAACCTAAACTAATATCACTGACCTATTTGAGCTCATATTTATTAAATATGGGTCTTTTTTGCGAGAAGCCCATTTTTATTTGTGTAAACATACACCATTTCATTCTCGACGAGTGAAAGGTTGACAAGAAGGATGCATAAATAGAAGCTGCAGACCCATCATTGTCAACATGCCAACTGCTCTCAGCATAGCATCATAGAGACACGGAGACCTCATTCTAGCAGGCCTTGCTGAAAGGGAAGAAAGACGAAACAACAGCTCAAAAAAACAGAAAAAAAAAAGCTTTAGAGGCATGGAGTCATGCTATAATGAAGAATGATAAACATTTTAAGATGACAAACAATATCTTATATGTGTAAATCTAAAATACAAAATCTTCTTAAGATCTGTTGCTGTGTACCTTTTAGGTGCTGATTAAGACATTTGAGCGTAAATGATTTTTAAATATGAGGATAGACTTTGTGGTGTGTGTTCAGCTTCCAGATGCTGTGTGAACAAAGGCAACAACCACAACACATATGCCGTGCCAGAGCACATTTATTACAAATAATATTCCCACAAAGCAACCCGATGTATGGATATGCATCCTTCTGGTGTCTGCAAGCTGTTGTAAAGGATCGACGCGGCTGCGTGGGCTCAGATTCATTCTGTGAAAAATGATGTAAGCTAAACCTAATCTTGAAGCAGCATCTGTGGAGTGTTCACAGTATGGGTGTGTTTTTAAGATTTGTACTAAAACTGAAGCTTTTTTTTCATCTGTATTTGTTTAAATTAAATGTCTTTACTTGAAAGTAAGTACGACAAAAAAGTTACATTCATTGAGGAACACTCATTTTGAGATAACAAAACGTTGCTAGCTGACAAATAGGAGCTTCTGAATTTTATACATTACTGGGATGTTTTAGATGAAAACTATAGGTTGTTTTGGATGAGCTTCTCACAAAAGCTCCTTGTGCTACGTGGACGAAATGAAATGTTCCATTGACTTCTGTTTCCTGGTTGGGTTGTCTGTTTATCCATATGTGCTACACGCCAAGTTGCATTGCGCTCAAAGACACATATGTGCTTCCCGGCTCTGTTGAAAGCTTACTAACTTTGACTGGGATACACTGTTGACATGTAGGTTGAGACACTCGCCGCAGATGTGGGCACTGACCCCGGTGATGCTGGCGTACAGGCGACCAGAGGGGCCTGCATCCCCCCCAAAAAATCCCTCAGAGAAGGAATGTCCAGATGCTACACCAAGTTCAGTCTCTACACACTCAGCGAGCTGCTTGTGACATGGACTCTTTCATGACAGCCAGAAGAGAAATCTTGCTCTGCCGAAACACATCACCCTGGATCGGAGACAGGCGTTGGTCCGGGTTTATTCTACGATATTCAACTGTCTCTTCCAGTGATGTAAATTGGTTAAGTTAATGTTCAACATCTGGTCAGTTAAAGAGAATATAGAACCACTTAGGGGAAATTAAAACAAATGGAGTGACTGGGTAATGATTGCATAAGCTATTTCCTACATTACCAGTTCTAATCATTCCCAAAGAATGTGGTTTGTGCTGTACTCGTCTCATCTATCAGTCAAGCTTGTTGGAAAAAGTGTGCATGTAGCTGTGAACAGACAGAATATAATACCAAGTTTGATCAAGAGAGAAATGAGCTTATTTTTCATCTTTTTTTTTTCCCAAAAAGCATTTGCTCGTCCAACCCTCCCCCATCCTGGTGCCATCCTGGCAAAGCTAAATGAATTAAACTTTCATTTAATATGCACTTCATTGTTAATCATTTGCAAGTGAAGAGGATTAGGTTGCAATTTGTGAAATGACATAAAATCTACTCGCTCTCAAAAAAATAGGCTCTCATAATTGTGTTAAGCACAATACTATGATCCATCGCACAGCCTTTGAAGCAATAAATGTACATCAGTAAATCTGTATGAGAAGATAAGACTATGAGCAGCACATAATTCTTCCAATACAATCGGCATATGTTTACCCCATCCGCTCAGAATAAACAGATAATGCACCTTTTTTTTTTATCTAGCACATGATCAGCCCGTCTTTCAGTCTGATTGTGTTGTCTAACAACTGGTTTTATGCAGCTTTTCAACATTTTGAATTCAAAATTTAAAGAAGAAAAACATCAGCCCATAATTGATGGTGATAAGACTTTAACAAATCTCTTTGTCTTGAACACAATAATATCATTTCCAGCCTTTGCAGAGATCAAGACGGATACTTCATATGAAATATTGATGCAAAAAGCTCCTCAAATAACTAACTCTTCAAATATTTGAAGCAAATAATCAGTTTTAGAGCAGACTTGGATTAAAAAGCAAAATCTCTCAAGCCAAAGCTGTCAAGAGGAGAGAAGAAAAAGAAGAAAACATCTCGTTGTGTGTCTCAACCAAACAATAAAAAGAGAGAATGAGAGACATATAGAGTTGTCCTGACATCCATCCTGCTACTGGATCAGTCATAAAACCATTGAGGGGAACCATTTACAGAACACTGCTTTTGTTTGTTTGTTTGGATTTTACACAAAAACAAGCAAGGTGTTAAAAAAACTGCTCAAGGTTTAATGAAAATGTGTAATGAATGCAGGTAGGAAGCATGGCGGATTACAACATAGTCGGCTTTGTGCATCTTGGATTCAAAAGTGTGTATTCCATAACTTCCAAGGTCACTGTCGTTGCAACAGTCCAGTGATCGAGGTGTTGGTTTGAAGGACAATCCCCACTATCTCCAAGGCTGCAGGCAACGTTGCCCATGTCTTGCTCATGTTTTATTCATACCAAATGTCATATTATGGCATTCGGAAACCAAGATCACAATCTGCACAAGCAGAAATACTTAATATCATACCTACTTCTCTATCCTTCTCCATCTGGTGTGTTAGAATTAAAAAAAAAAAAAGGAGAGACAGCCTCCTTCAACTCAGCGATGTTGGATTATTAAAAGTAAAGCTTTCAGAGAGGTCACTGCCCAGGGAACAAAAAAAGGAACTGTAGCATGCCTCAATTATCTTGGAGAGTTTCTGGCGTACTGAAGACTGTCTTGTCACATTTCC
This sequence comes from Pseudomugil tenellus, assembly GCA_037177515.1. Taxonomy (NCBI): domain Eukaryota; kingdom Metazoa; phylum Chordata; class Actinopteri; order Atheriniformes; family Pseudomugilidae; genus Pseudomugil; species Pseudomugil tenellus. The sequence goes on along the minus strand of JBAMHX010000008.1, from coordinate 14,169,293 downwards.
AAATGTGGCTGAGCTACAGAGAGGTCCTTGGCTGGCACTGACATTTAGAAGCTGGTGAAATGTGGAAATCCCAGTCTGTTTGTCAAAAATATAAATAAATAATGGACAAAAGACCAGACTGACTGCTTGCAAAGCCCTTCCAGGCTCAAAATTCCTTCACAATGTCATTGGGAAAACTCCACACACACACACACACACATCCAGCTCTGTCACCCTTAGTTTTTCATGTGTGAACAACTGCAACTTACACTGATCAATACGCGACTTACTGGCATAGCTGGAGGACAACAGAGTCATTCTAGCAGATCACAACAATAAATCTAACACGCTGCCTGAAAACAGCGTTGAGCTGTTGTTTCGTACATGTTGCTTGCACATAACTGATGAAAATTTACTGCAGCATCGTGATCGTGTTGAAAACGGCATCGACAGAGCAATTCAGCCTTTCAGTGCAGCAGCCTTAATTTCCTGTCTTGACAATGTGACCCATATTTTAGCATGTCCCCGGTAGCAGACCATGTTTCTGTTTATTTGTGACTATGAACGGTGCAGGATTCTCTTAAGTATTTGTATACTGCAGGGGGAAAATGTATCTGTCAAGTATATGTGGACAAATATAACAAAAATTCTCGCACAAGCTCTTTATTGTTTGGAAGCATTGAATAAGATATGGAAGTGTAAAATATTCTGTTCCCTCACAGCTGCAAAGGAGGAAAAAAAGGCCTCCCACACTCTACCACATTACCCTCTTGCTTCTGAGTTCATATCTGTAAAACAGAATCATATGATTCCTCTCTTTCCACCCTCATGTTCTCGTCCCCCCAAAAAATCCCCACCTGCCTCCCTGTCTCTGTCTCCAAGGCGGCATGGGGAGAAGTGGCATACCTTTGTTCATGTCAATCAGCTGCTTCTTCTTCTGCCGGCGCTCCTGCTTCTCGCGCTCTGCTTTCTCCTTCGCCAACTTGGCTCTCTTGATCTTTTCCTCCATATCCCTTTTCTTGTGGTTCTCCTTCACCGCTTCCTGATGAGATACGCACACACACAACACACAAACAGATAAAATCAGAATGTGGCTCCTGCCACTGCTGCTCTTTTATCATCTTCTTTACAGTATAGTGTACAGAAGCAGCAGAATGCCATCAGCAAAATCTTATTCAGCGACGGGTTTGATAGTTGGAGATAAGTGTCAGGAATAAACAAAATATCAAACACTGTGTGTGCAAATGTATATAT
>JBAMHX010000008.1:14156592-14167712 GCA_037177515.1 Pseudomugil tenellus | reverse complement strand
TGATACAATTTTTGAGATATTTACCCTTTATTACCATGTGATAAGCTATAATTCTTCTTGTATAATCGTTTGGTTTCTGGTGTCCATAGAGAAGCAGAAGACAAAGGTCTGATTGTGTTCTCCAGAATTTTGAGTTAAGTTTTTATCATAAAATGATGCAAAGTGTCTAAAAAACTAAATGTATCATAATGTCACGCTGGGTTCTTATGAGATAAAGTAGTTAAAATCACCAGTTTAACTTTGTCTGTTTTATCGGAATATGTGCTTATTTTTCTACTGAACATGTGCGTCTTTATTCTATTGTACTGTCTATTTCAAGAATTGGGGAATAGGAGGGTTTTGGGTTTTCGGGGATATAACCCTAGCCGTCACTTCCAACAGCATAGGCTTTGTATTCATTATCTGAGATTTGAATTCTGATATTGTTTCCCCTGTGTTTCGAAGAAAGGTAGCTTCACGCAGCTTTAAATTGATCCTGTTAACTTGTTATCTTTTATTTTATATAATAATCAGGATATCTATCCATCTGTCCATCCGTCTATCCACCTGTCTATCTGTCTACCTACCTACATATATCTACACCTACTTAGGCTACACCAGTTTTATATCAATAAGGGTATTTAAACTTAATGGTTTAAAGACCTGTTGGACGATGTGCACACATATGTACCGTGCTGGTGCATTTCCTTTGAAAAGATGTGGGCACCTATGAGGAAAGCATTATCTGAGAAAAAGTGCAACAGCGGTGTGATGGACTCAGAGAAGAAAGACAGCAGGATCATCCCTCCGTCCTTGGTGACTTGCTGAAATGTCAGAAAAGAGTCAGGAAAAAGAAATAATCTACAGCATGTATCAAGCTTTTTACAAATCTGAGCTTCTTCTTTTGCCAACAGAGAATAAGATGTCACTGCATGACCTCTGGAAACACCACTATGTCCTCTCATTCCAGGCCTAAGAAACAGCAGGAGTCCATCCTATGTTGCTTATGTCTATGGGAGGTTATACTGCATGCATGTGTATTGTATGTCTGTGTTGGAATCCACTAGCATCTATATGTTTCAGTTAATCTGTGATGTTACTGGTCACATATGCATTTATGTTTGCGTCAGTAAGAGAAGGCATAGCCCTGCCTGTGTGCTGATATAACAAGTGGCGACAGAGGGTCCCTCCATCCAATACCCCTGTGGACGTGATGAGAGTGTCGTGTTGGCAGCTAAGACAGGGGGATTATGTGGATTGCAGGAAAGAAACAAGGAAAGAGCAGCTCATCATGCCAGTCAATAGCAGAGATTTTCTCCATGTCCAAGGACAGAAGGCCTCATTGTCACTGTCTCCTTGTTAGATGGTAAGGGCAACAAGAGAGCCAGTGACATACAAAGACCGAGGTGGAGTAATAATAGGAAAGTCAAGTTAAAATGAAACAAACAAAGATTTAATAAAAGAGAAAATGGTCCATTTTTGTACTGTGTGCAATATGACAAGGTAACGATTTATATTTCGTCTCTGTGGCTGCTGCAAGTCAATGAATACTTGTAAATCAACCCATATTTCATCACTGTATTAACTCTGTGTAAACGATACAGCTGCCCTCTAAACTGGATATTGATTGCTGACAATATGCTACAGCTTTCAATCAGGGCAAACGAGAGCTGGGTTGAATATTCAGCAACGAAACAGTTAACATGTGCATTTAGGTGAACTGATGGGCAGCTCTGACAGCAGAGCATTTTCTGCCCTCATTTAGTGACAGGATTCAACTCAGCACAGCGCTCAGCATTTACGGCTCAAGTTGGAAGATAAATTATGCAGATTACAAATAAAATCCTGTCGGTAAAAACTTATTTTAAACAAACAACTCATTCTGACTGTAAACATGATTATGCAACATAATTATGTTGCTCTAATCAAACAGCACCACTAATTATCAAAGTACCAAGCATGCGTTCACTGTTTTACTATTTGTCCCTTTGCCATTCTCTTTGACTGCACAGATTTTGCTACAGGCAACAGCAGATTGTTTCAGACCTCGCTTTCTTGGCAACTCTATATTTTGCAGGAGGACATGGAAGATGAAGCAATCCTCATGAGGCATGTCTTGAAAAGTAATCATTAGTGCAAAAAATGAGAAAATTTAGACAGGAGACCTTGTGCTTCCTTTCTAATCCAATCACATATTAAGGTTTTATGGGCAACCAATTCTTGTGTTTTCAACATATAGGCATTGTGGGTACAAAGAGGAAAAGTAAAAACTCTTAAAACAAAATTTTTGCAATAACAAAGTACATTTATGGATAATAGAAAATAAAATTGCTTTCACACTGATCCAGCTTTGAGCATTTTTTTCTCCTTTTTCAGGAAGTGGATGGAAATCAAATTAAGAAGTAAGAAACTTACATAAATACACACATTGCATTAATGTTTGACTTTATCAACTAATACAGTAATTCATTAACATTGTGTGTCTTTCTTAAAACAATTTCAATAATATACAAAACAAAAAAGCTTAATGATTTATTCAGAACGGGGATCTAAAATAAGCTTTTAGATAAGTTTAAATAAGTTTTTATGATAGAGTGGAAACTATGTGGCTGAATTCCTTTTAAAAATCAGTAGTTTGATATATTTAACTTTGGAAATGCCCTTTCATATGTCAAGGATCTGTCTTGGATAACATTGGATAAATGCACCTACTTAAACATGTAAATTAATTTAATTCCAGTCATGAGCAATCAAGGTAACGTTTTTCATCACTGATCACTGTACTTCCGCCAGAAAGGAATTTGCTTATAACAATGATTAAATTAATCTTTTTTTTTTTCAAAAAAAGAAATTAGAAGGAAATTTCTAAACTACAGGCTATAAATAAAAGGCTGTTTTTGTATTGCAATAGATCACACCCTTTATGTCCATCATTCAGTCTTATCGAGTATAAATGAAAGCTTTAAATCCTTTAGAGGGTGGCTTACTCTTTAAGCACCCAGGAGGGAAATGTGGGGCTGATAATGTATACAAATCGATCCCTGGCTATGCAGAATTTAGAGTCGGAATCTATAAAATGCAAAGAGCAAAACAAAATGTGTGGTTTTGCATATAGCAGCCAGAAAGGAGGCAGGACTGTAAGCAACACCATGGACAAGGTGAAGTGGGTGCTTGTCACACTCATGGCCTCTGTGTTTCTGAGATGGACATTATAAGTTCTCCTCTATCCACACCTTGCCAGAAAGCAAAGTTTTGTGGTGACCCACAGGTCCAAGGATTTTTTTTCCCCTCTCTATGTCTGTTCTTTCAATAATTCATGAAATGTGTTTGCTGTTGTTCCTTGACCCTGCGCACCACAATACATCTCCAACAGCATGGTTCTCCTCCCATGCATACGGGTTTGGGTATCCAATAAGGGAGCAGTAATATTTCCAACTGCTTGGTTGCACCAGCGATCTCACACAGAGAGTGTCATCGCCATATCTCATTTGAATTTTACAAACGCCACCACGCCTGGGTTTTAAGCAGCAAATGTGTTTATTAGCCATCTGTTACAATGTGTGGCAGAATGTTGGGGGGGGGATGGCTTCAAGAAGTTATAGGTTACAGACTGTGAGACTTCTGCTTTGTGGTTTTTGTGTATTTCCATATTGATATGTGACCTGCAAGATCTGTGCCAACAAATGTAACGATTGTGTCACTGTGTGAGTACAAATATTCAGCGAAGTCTCTGATAGAGCGCCGTCTTTGCTGCGATTGTGATCATTCCTCATATTGTGAAGGAATTAGTAAGCTTTAGAATTATCAAATAGGCTCAGAAGTGGATGGATGCACCCACACACACACAAAAACACTAAAAAAAACACAGCTCTAATCTCATAGATACTCTATCTCGCTACTTTGTGAACCCAGTCTGAGTCTTTTGGTCATATTAGAAAGTCGCTCAATTAACAAGGAAGACTGTTAGCTCATCCCGGCCCATCTGCTGTGCTTTGATAACTCATTAATGGAAAAAAAAAAAAAACCCTCATTCCTATGCTCCCGGTCAGGATTACATACACACACCCTGGGATTGCATTTCACTCATTTTATTTAAGAATAAGTCAGCAGCATTAAATTAACAAATTGTTGGACAATTCGAAAAGTGACTCTATGCACTGGAATGAAATAATATTTCATTGGCCACTGGAAAAAAGAGAGAGAGGGAGAAAAGGGCGAGGGTGAGGGAGAGACAGAGAATGAACAGAAGGAAAATAGAGTTAATGGATTCTCTTATCAGTTACATTCAGTTCTGTGAGGACTGTCTGTCAATGCGTTTACTCAAATGCCTTATGTCGGTCGGGTGCATTAAGCCCGAGCGTTTTAGTAAAAGCAATTTAGGGTGACTGTATTGCAATGGAATTCTTTAATACTGCAGATGCTTTGTGTTGTGAATGAATTACACAGGGCAATGCAACAGAGACAGAAGTTAGCAAGGATGTTTTGTCTGAGTCAAACAAGTCAATATCTCAATATGGAGAGGAAAAAATAAAAGGACCAGGCACGTCGAGCATGTCAAGAGGCTCAATTCAGTTAAATTATTAACTGACAATAAGTCATAAAATTTATTTGATTTGCAGTTTGGAACAATCAGCAATGACTGATGAAGGTCAGCGTTTTGTAAGCAAGAGCAATACCTGTCTCCTTAATTCCTTCAATAAAAAGTAGATAAAAAAAATCTATTGTGCTCCAAATAAACTATTTCAGTTGTTTCACAAGATAAGGGAAAAAAAAACAACGTTCATGTAGAAGTAACCACTGATTCCTTGTGCTATGCAATCGGATAGGATTAGCCTTTCTGTCAGCAGTGCTGAAGAGCCAAAACTATAAATAATATCTAAGGAATATGGTGATTAAAGGATTGTTTTTGTATGAATATATTAGCAACACTAGATCCTACTTACTTCCCTCCCCTTAACCACAGTAAGAAAGTTTAAATCAGTAATAAAATATTCATATAAAGCTATTTGCTTGAGAGAATAATTTATTTTCTTGGGTAGATGCCTCTTTTGGAGATATGCAGCTCTGGAATCCTTGAGGGAGTGTTGTGTTGTATGCTTGTGCATTTTGATCAGTGGGAATGAGAAGTTGGTTTCAGAGGGGGATAATGGTAAAGAGAGAGGGATTCAGACAAGGGGACCTTGCCATTTACATTAATGGATTGTGAAGAGAGAGGTTGTATCCTGTCTGGACAGCATGTCATCATCCTGACACCAGGAGCTTTCGGGGCGGTACCACAGGGGATGGAGACATAAAGAAGCAAAGACACTTGAATAAAATAAAATAAAAAGGTTACTCTTCCTGAAAGGTGATGTAATATGTACTGTACATTACTGCTAATGTTACCTATGTTATTACTGAACTGATGGCACTAATTAAGTAATTAGGATATAACAATTTAATATTTTAAACATCAATTATATTTAAACTTTACTGTCAGCTTTTATTTAGAATTTGTTGCATGCGTCAAATTCAAAACGAGCCATTATTTGAAAAAAAAAACAACAGCTTGAACATTAAATATCTGGTCTTTGTTGTGTTTAGTGGATAAAAATGACATTTTGAATTACTAAACCAGTCACATATAGAAGCAAGTCAATCACAAGGTGGTCATTGCGAGGTGAAAAGAGTTTTTATGCTGCTGAGAACTTCAAGAAAACAGAACAGGAACATCACAGAGTGTCTGCATGTCAGAGCAAAGAAAATCAAGAGAAATGTGGAGGTAGTGGTTAGAAAAAAGACAAAAAAGTAGAGCACTCTTTGTGAACTACAAACATTCTGAATTTCACATTTTTATTATGTTTTTGTGATAGTTCACAAAGCGATGTTCATCTTATATTAAAGTCAATCATAACATGAACGTGTGGAGTTTTAAAGCTGAATGATTTCCCTACATAAACAGATAGGTGTGATGCTGCTGAACTAAATTGTGTGGGATTTGCTTCTGAAACAATTTCACACAAAGAAAATATGAGAATAATTTTTATATGTTGTCACCATCTGGCAGAAACTAATGTAAGCTCTTTTTATTTAATTTAAATACAATCACTATTCTCATTTCCTCGACAGCCAGTGCGTCCAAGCATGTACAAAAACAAGTGAATGTAAGGGTGTTCATTTTTATTAGGATACTGTGTATTTACTTTGGAGTACCGATACACACTAAACTGGTCAATTTGAATGAACGCGTATTGTAATTTATACTCACCATGAAGAGGATGCGGAAATTGGCCAAGTCTCCGAAGAAGTCTTCGACGCTGACAGAATGGGGGTCAAAGGCAAAATAGCTGCCAATGCTCTCGTAGTGCTTCTGCATGGTTTTGTGCATGGTGGACAGTTTTTCATACTGCTCCCGAGCATGTTTGCTGAAGCCGTGAGAAGGATCGAGTCAAGAAAAAAAGTACAAAGACATGCCTCAAACACATAAAACACATTCACATCGTAATGTAAGCAAAAATGCCACACATACATGGTTATCTGTGAAAAGCTATCCATTTCACTAGCGTTACAGTATTCAAAAGGCCCACCAATGTCAAGGTCAGCAGAACAAAAACAAAAAAAAAACTGGATAAAGAAGGGTCAGAAACAATCCAATGTGCCATTAAAATAACCTCTCCATCTCATTTTGGAGTCAGTGGCATGGAGAGCTAATAGCTGCAGCCCTGGCGTAATGGAAAGGTGTTTTGTAGTCAGCAGCATGACACAGATGGTTGCTGGAAAAGCTGATTGCAGTCATTGTTCTATTGTTTCGCACAACAACAGTGGGGTCAGGTTGTTTTGAACCTCACGGCTCACGTCGCACTGTGTAATTTACTGAACAGGCGGAGCACTTTTCTCCTGGCGAATGACTATTGACAGCCGGCATCAGTTAAGCATTATCGCAGCAGCCATTGACCTCATAGAGACTGAACTCGGGGACTACAAGACTTGCATAGTCTGGGTGGGATGAGAATGATACAACACAAATATAACTACCAATCTGCACACACTCACATGCATGCTTTGTCCATCAGATAGTATTTTTATGTCTTTGCCCATAAGTCCATGTCTCTGACCATGAGTCAAATTGGGCTACACTGATCATATACTCAAATGGTTTAAAATTAACTTATAGGTTTTATATAGCAAATTAGTCAATACAAGTTGAACTTACAATGACAGACACAATAAATGAGACTGAAGGCAGAAAGATGGAATCTGGAACTGATGTCAAAGATTTCTGCATCATCTGGAGAAGGACATATGTAAACAAACCCTTTACAGATAGAAAGCTGTTAGATTTACTCACTAAACATGACTGAGGCATGTGGATTAAAGGATGATCTTGAAAAAGTCATTTACATAGTGAGACTTTTGGGACATTTGCTGTGTATCAAAGCTTAAATGATTAAATTTGGTCATATAATGTGGGTTTGAAAATGACTTTACTAGAGTTGTGCCATTAACTTTACAGGAACTAAAGCAAGCAATAGAAGTAAACATGTCACCATTAAATTTGCAGCATGGTGCCCTTCGAAGTGTTGCATTCGGTTACTTTGTTCATTCCTAAACTAATTTTTACCGGTAATTTTCTTTCCAGCACTAATTTTGAACAAGTTCATCAACTCTAGGAAGCAAAATGGAATAATGTGTGATAGAAAGAAGGCCTCAGATCAATCCAAGACACAGGTTTATGTAAATAATAAATAATAAATAATAAAAATAAATAATGTGGAATATAATGTGGAATATATGGATTTTTTTAAAGATAGCAGGTTGCAGTTCTTTGTATCATGGATGCAGTTGCAGGCAATTAGTGCTCTTTTGCAGTCGCCTTGGAAACATGCACAGTCTAGTGGTACAGCATGTGGCCTGTGATATTTCGTAAACTTATAAAATGATCATTGTAAAGAATAACTACCTTAGGTCCAGTGTACCATGACTAGCCTTATGATCTAGTACCCTAAATTAGAGATGCGGCTTTGGTATTTTATCCAAAAATACCGGTGCAGTTAGTTTTGAGAGCTACATTAAGTTTTTTGTCACTGCTTTTGACAAGGCTTAATTGGTCATTAATGTAGACTCTAAAGAATAAAACTATAAAATTATAAAAATAAATTAGCGTATTGTAGAAATTATTATATATAAACTGGAATAATGTGTAAGTTAGCAACAAATAGCGTGTTGACATATTTCCGCAAGAGCATGGCGATGCTAATTAACCATATTTACATATAATAATGAGTCTGTTGTGCATTTTAGCTTAGAATATGTTCAGCTTACAACTGTTGACAGTCTTCCTGAATTAAAATATACAGACTGCTGTTTCATCTGGCTAGATGCATTCTTTTGTATTTTTTTCACTCCACTTTCCTCCCCTTCCTCTCTCCTCCACTGAAATACACACATATGCACTGTGGTAGATGTGTCCCGCTGGGGACTGGACTGAAGCTGGCTGGGCTTTTGCTCCTCACATTTCCACATCAAAGACATGTCATATTGATGGAACCTGACGCACACTATCCTGCAGCAACACAACCTGTATGTTAGATTCAGCATCCAGCATGCATACAAAAACAGAATGAAGCGAATTTACTCACACACCTGTATATCTAACCCGCACAGTCAAACCACTATTCTTTGACTGCCTCTCTGTCAGGTTGACTGCTATACTTTTCTCCAAGTATCTCACAGTCATTTTTTGCCTCCTCCTCTATTTCTTACTTTATTTCCTTTATTCCTGCCAAGCACTGTCTCACTCAAGCAACCTCTCTTCTCATCATAATTCTCTTTCTACATTACCACTTGATATTCTCGCCATTCTATTCTTGAAGTCAAACAACAATTCCCTTTTTTCTCAGCTATCCAGAGTGATCTTTTCAAAGTATTCTGTCTGAATTGTCTGATAATCATGTCACTAGGGGTTAATACGATGGGAAATATGCGTCACAGGTCTCTGCGTAAAACACCAGGCAGTTTTTTTGTTTGATTTTTGTTGCCCCCAACCACCACCACACACTCTGTTGTCCATCTTTGCTCTCCTCTTTCAGCTGTCCTCACGGGAAGGCAGCTGTCTGCACTGCCTGTGCATTTAACCTTACCAGAGACAATTGCCCAGGGCCTGGATGGCTCAAAGTTGTAAATGCTGATGCTACTAAGAAATCTGGGAAAGGATTTCGGCATATTATGCTTTGGTCAAATTAGACATTTAAAGTCTAAGTCATTTATAGTGTTTGGATGGACAAGGCTTATAGATGTGTTGCAGGAATTTTCATCAACTCTCTGCTCAGAATATTTTAAGGCTAAGTCTAAAATCCACAGCACAGAGAGACTCTGTTGAGGGAGTAACCACTGTTGCTAAACATACTTACTGGATTTATTGTTCTTTAACTACCACTTTACTAGCTAACTTGTTAATTCATTGTGAATTGTGTCTTCTCTGGTTGTCAGATTTTACAGAACTTGGCACACATATTTAAATTGTGGGGAAAAATGAGAACAAGAGGAATTAAAGTAAATTCATTTTGTGGAAAGCAAAGATGAAGTACAACATCATCACAGACCTGGCAACACACCAGCAGAGCCAGCATTTTGTTGTGGAAGTTGCAGAGCAGCACACAAACTGAGAGCATAACTATCAGAAGTAACTGATAGGCAGACAGTGTGTAGATTAATACTCTGCAGTGGCGCAGTGATGGGGCTAAGAAATAACAGATACTTGCTCATTTATGCATCCAGTACCATTTTAAATTTTCTCTAGAGAAAGCTGGAATTATTGGATATAATCTTACCTACTTCAAATTGACCAATTTTAAGTAGGTAACTTAGCCCACAGGAGGGACGTAAGTAAAATATTTAAAAGCTATTTTGTGTATTTAGGAATCGACATCAAAGGAGTTCCCTTGAGTTAAAATGAACTCCTTCCCTATGTGTCTTATTTAAACTGAGATATCTGTTAATGATGGTGGTTTTCCCACACACCCCCAGCACCTGACAATGCTTCTCTGTTTTCTGTGATTGTAAGACACAATTTCACCTCAATATTGTTTGTATAATTCATGTTTTGCTGAGTTATTAGCAACAAATGTGTCTGTGACATGACAAACTCAGAGCATAGTTTCATATCTGGTTTACCTTTTTTTTTATTTTGGCCAATTTTGCCTTACATTTCTGCTTGACATTGGAATAAATGCTTTTAAAACTATTGCAAAAAGTAAGCTCAAACAACAGTATTTGTAATTAAAAGATATTCAATCACCATTTATAAATAGCTTGCAAAGCTCCAGTATGATGTCATTACAACAGCACTGCTTTGGGCAGTGTTGGTGTAGCGCTTTACTGAATTTCTCTTTAATTATTGTCTTGAAATCTCCAGTTTCCAAAACCAAGCTTGAGCATAAAAAATACAGATTTCGGTATTTCTCTTGCCCCAGTGTCCTCATTACAATGTTTAATCAGTGGCTGCTTACCAAGTCGTTGACATGCCAGAAAGAGTACATTTGACATTAGTAAGCTGTGATTAGGGACATGCGTTTTAACTCCATAAAGTGACATCACAACTACATACAAGTCAGATTTAGTGTCTATTTTTGCTGCCAGAATGTTCAATGTCATTCCAAATCTCGGAGAAGAGGAACACGTTTATGGGCCGCAACAAATTGAAAAAACAGTTTCTACAATGGTCACCTATGAGGATGGCAATAAAGTACTAGGTTTGTTTACCTGTGTGCATGAGAGAGTTATTAAAGTGCAGCATAAAATCCTACGGCGGGAGCCCAAAAAGCCTCCTTAATAAATCTCCTGTAACCTAGTTCCATTAATGTTTATTTAATGCTTTTCCTATGTGCTCACTGGTCTCTCCATCCAAGGCCCCACACTAAGCCTGCTTTTCTCCAAACCCCACCAGCCCCGCTCCCTTTATCCCCATACCTCCTGCCAGCAGCCCCTGTGGGCCAAATTACACCAAGGCTGCCCACTGACTGGACATAACCCGTCACGTTGACAGAGAGAAAGGGATAAAGGGATGGAGGGCAGAGAGAGCGAGAGAGAGCGCACAGACTTTTAGATTGGGGGAAAAAACTCATTTCAGTCACTCAAAATTTTAGCTATTATTCTGTGTACAT
>JBAMHX010000008.1:14122064-14146719 GCA_037177515.1 Pseudomugil tenellus | reverse complement strand
CATATGTTTTGATACCATCTTTTTAATGGATTACAAAGACGGTACAATTAGTTTGACGGTGTGATGTGTTCCTGTGAGAGCTAAGCCTGACAGGGCTACCTAGCCTTCCTACCGTGCAACCTTTTATAAAATCAATGCCACCACTAAACACAACTCTCCCCTGTGGTGCTGGGCACTGTTACAGCCTCCTTCCCCTTCCAACAACGGGAGGAAAACACAGACAAACAGATAAATTAAGACTCTCCCCTGAAAGCCTCCCTCATTTTGTAGCCCATCTACTATTGTGATTAACAACAGTACTGGCTAATATTCTGAAAAAAATATATATATATTACGAAAAAAATTCTGCTTTTAAACAAAAAGACCAGGATTTATACTCTTCTTTCTGTTAAAAATCATATTTTTCTTTCCCTTACAGAATCACTGTGTTACCTTTAAATAAATCATTGTTATCGACATGACTGGCTGTGGATAAGTGACATAGCTTAACTGGTTTAGAGGCTTGTGCACGCTGAGGAATAGAATTGTAGAAGTGACTGGATGGAGAAAGGGAACACTTGCTTGCATTATTTCTTGGGAGATACATAAACAATCCTTTGTAGAAAATATTACAAGGACAAAAAGGAAACGGAAGAAAAGGATTATTGTCTTGTCCCTTTGAGCTTTCATGGACACTTCTCTGTGCAGAGAGTGAAACCAGCATTGACAGTATCAATGCTGAAAATGTAGAATGCATTTATACTGCTTTATATAGTATTTTATATTACTTGAGATGTCTACTATTTTTACTGTAAATATACAAGTGAAAACATAAAACTTTAATGTAAATATGAGTCTATTCTTGGAACTAGTGCTGTTCTGAGGGAGGACAGTCATGTATAGTAGCAGCTCTACTGTATGAACAGTACACTGACAGTGTCACCCACAGCAGATCCACAGCAGCATTACTGCAGTTATTTGGCAGTCTATTCTAATTTGCATCATATTACATGCCCACAGAGGCAAAGTCGTCTTAATGGGTAGCATCATCCACTGCAGGTGGCAGAGAAGAAAACGTGAGTTGAGGACACAGACATTGCCCATCTCCTCAAACGATCAGACGTCATTGGCCGACTGCTTCTCTGAAGCTATTTGTTGGTGCTCTGCGATACGTTCAATGGCTTGATCTCTGTTAACATTAACTGCACCATTCTGCAATGTGTGCACATTAACCCAGTTATTGGACTAATTAGCATATGAGGACTGTCAGTAGAATTGATGTGCAGCAATACTAATCCTGAAAATTAATTGGTGTTATACAATCCTGCATATACATCTAACATCGACTCGTCACTTACTGTAATGTGTCTGAGTCTGTCAAATTGTAGGTGGTCTAAGCTAGACTCATTGCAGCCCACCTCTTATCAAAGTGTGCTGCGCTGCGTTGTGAGTAGCTGGTGGTATTGAGTAGAACAATCTATATCAGTCATTAAAATGCAAATGTGTTTACCTAGTCCAGCTTTGATGCTGCAATAATAACAAGCAGTGTGGAACAATCATGAATCAAACTTGTGTAGCGACCTATTGAACACACGCTGACACCGTGCAATGAAACGAGCAGAAATAAGCAGTTTCGACCATCAATGCACAATCCGGGTCTTTATCTGGGAATGTGAAACGGAATTAAACAGTGCGAGATGAAGCTGACACTGCTCCACAGCTGCATTTCAAAGGAAAGATAGATTCTGAGCTCAAAATTAGAGACTGTACCAAGTAGGACAGATAGAAGAGGCTATTGTGTATCTGTATATAAACGGGGAAAGGAAGAACCACACCTGCTCAAGCATTGTTATCCCATGCAGCTGGGCTGATTTGTAATGATGTCTTGACGACTGTGTCATAGTAGGCAACAACACATCAACTCTCTTACATCAAATAGTAAGTATGAATATAAGGCTCCACTCTTGAGTTGCTATTTTTGGCTTCTGACCTCAAAAAAACCTTTTCATTGTGTTTCCTGGTTAGTGATCTGTCAATCCATTTTCTATACTCCTTTGTTATACAGCAGGGAGGCTGGAGCCCTTTGCAGAAACTAGCTGGGAAGAACTACGAGTTGCAAACTTTATGTGACTGGTCTATCACATGATCAACCCCAGCAGGCCGACAGCAGAATGATGGCCTGTTTAAAATGCTCATTTTGCACCTCTGACTGCTGTTTTTTTTAAGACCTAAAGCTCATAATGTTTAAAATGTTTTTGTAAAGTTCAAAAAAGAAAAAAAACAACCCTAGAGAGAAAGGAAAGACATATCAAAAGAAAAAAATGTTTTTAATATCCAATTATGTATGTCACTTATCATTTCTTTCGCAATCACTTCAGTACTCTGGAGGATTGAAAGGCAAGTCTTTTAACTTTTTTACTTTAGATTTTTTTCAAATAGCTTAATTCATCTGTAATGTGTTATCAAGACTCATGGCAGTTCTTTTCCTCTATAACAACTATGCATTTGAAATCATGCCATGTTGCATTTTATGTATTCTATAAAAGGGCCCATTTCTACATAATGAGCAGTACAAAAAGTACTGCTCACAAGTAGATTGACTTAAAAAAAGTTTAAACATTTTCAACTAGGGACAGGACTATGATTACATGAAATGGACATGCGGCTGATTCAATTTTTAAGTGCTATAGTTGGACTGCTTTATTATATGGTCAAATATAATATAATACTGGATTTACACAATTTCTGATTTTGCAACAATACTCTTTTAATGGCATGTTTGAGTCACTGCAAGGCTGATTGGATTTGCACATTTCTAACAAATTCAAAAGTCTCAGTCAAAAGAGACAAACAAGTTTGCATTGTGCAAGAATATGTAGTATGTGTATGTGTACTATGATATGTAGAACATATGGTCTGGTATTAGTTGAATAACCTTTATGTTAAATTACACAGGCATTACAAAAACACTAGATTGACTTGGCTTAGTTTAAAGTCACATTTATATCAGACGAGACAATATAAAATGGAAGAATTATGGCCTGTGGTGGCTTTTGCTTTACTGTCAGCAAGTAAGAAGCACAATATCATCACTAATCATCGAGAACTGTCGAAGAAGTTCTCTCTTTCTCATCTTGAGAGAAAATAAGAGGCTTCAAATATTGAATGTGTGCCCTGTGAGAGCATGTGACAACATAAAGCCATTTGGGACTACTGAGAATATCCACTCATTCATACAATCTCTTGGAATCCAAAAGAGTTATAAACCCTTTTTAGATTGTAGTTCAACTGAGTGGAAAGGATAGACAGAAGGAAGGAGATTGATGGCGTAAGGGAGACGAGACTAAGGAGGAATTCAAGAAATGGGTGGGGGGTGGGATCTCCTCTTTTGCAGATCATCTCATCTCTGTGAAAGAAGGCAGAACAATAGAGATGAGCATTACAACTAATCTCCAATCCGCACCTTGAAAAGACAGCAGACTTTCATTCCCCACTAACAAGCTTTCTCTTGTGATCTCTGTAAATGACAAAAGTACTCAATAGACAGATTACAGTGTATTTACTGTCTTTCAATATTATAGCAAAGCATTTACTACTACCCTGACAGAATAAAACTTTAACCGAGTTATGAGTTTACTGATTTTAAATAGACATTTGAGAGCAAACATAAAAAAAAAAAAATCTCATATTAAGTCACGGCACCAGTAGGCTGTGAAATTAAACTAATCTCTGACAGGATTATTATCTCTGATCGTTCTGGCATCAGGGAGAGAACTTGATACTGCTTTGATTCAGATCAAATCTAATAAGCTTAAAGGTAAGTATAAGGCTTAGTATTCATTTGTGGATACAAATGCCCATTCTGTACATAGTTCACTTGTAATATGATAAGGAGATATTGTTAAGGGATTAGATTATCTCCCAGGAGATCTATTAGTGAATAAATCCTTCTGACTTTCTCACGAACCATTATCTTCATGGGTACAATGTTATCTCCACATGCTCTAACTCAACTATCAGCACAATGTGCTCTCAGAATCCAGGTTCTCAGAAGGTTGTTACTTAAAACGCATGTCTAAAGAGTACACTTTCAATATTGGATGATGGGAACCCAATATGAAGTACCAAACTGGTGGTCATTATTGAGGGTCAGTGAAAAGAATAGAGAGGTGGAGAAGTGGGTTTTCAACACACATATCTGTTGCCCTGTGTGGTACGATACTATAAGGCACAATCCCATTTCTCCTTTTTACCCCTACACCTACCCCTTACCCCTAGGTCTAGCCTCTAGAGGGTAAACGGGTAAGGCTAACTTTTCAGCCCTACAAAATGGGAAACCCCTCATTCCGTCTTATGACTATGACGTTATCATCTCGCATAGCTAAAATTATTGCCAGCCGCGACTAGTGTTCAGTTTAATTTTCAGCACAATGCCATCTCAAGATTAAAAGAAAAACTTTTGATCCAGCAGAAATGGGAATTATAACCTGCAGGTTATAACAAGTAAACTGTGTACGTGTCCCTAAAGTTTTCATTACTTTACGATATCATTAGTAATAACCACGAGAAACAAAAAACTGTTCTACAGCTGTTGTCGGCAAATTACAGAGAAACGATAACACAGCAGTCTTTATAAACGTAATAAATGATCATATGATTATTTGTGCAAAAATGCTTACATTTTTTAGTTTCCTTTCTACACCTCCACTTTGAGTGTGCATTTGAAATTGCTCTGCTTGAAGTTGTGTGCAGCCCTTCCCCTCACTGCAAAAGGGAATTGGCTTTATGCACAGCTCCACTACTTCGTGACCTAGGACAACTCCTTTGTTTCCTGTCTTTCATTACTGGATGAACTGATTATTCCAGGTGTGTCTAGCCATTGCCATTGCAGTTAATGAGGTCACAAAGCCAATTGGGATAGCCCTTCGTATCACGTGGACACACAAAATGAAGGGTTAGGGCTAAGGCAAAGGGCTGAAGGGTAGAAATGTGAATGGACCTAAATATTAAGGAACACACCATGATAAGGTGTGTATCCTCCCGTAAAAGCTAAAATGACATGAGAAAATTACATCAGCTCACAATCTTCGTGGAAAGCATTTTTAGTCCAACTTGATAGAGAGTTGTTTTGGATGGAGCGACTAAAAAAACCATATAGAAATTAGGCAAATTGTAGAAGGACTCGTACTGACTCAACAAGGTTAAATGCCATTATTAACTTAATGGCACTGTGATTCACAGCAATGGCAGACTTAGCTCAGGCAACACTGGGTGATACAGCCATGATTGTACAAGTCAGGAGGAATGACAACAAAGTGAACAGTGGTCCTGCACCAAGTCTGAGATGGGTGAAATTCAATCCTCCTTTTTTGCCACTTGTAAGAAATCTATTAAAGGCCAATAAGGATGGTGAGGGAAGACGGTTTGAGACATAGGAGGTCAGCCTTTGAGGTTAATTGCTAAGTTGCCTTCCTGGTCAGTAAGGGGATCACTGCGTGAAAGCAATCCTGAAGGCTGGGGATGGACGGTGCGTGTGGATGGGATTCGAGACATTGGAACAGCTGATGGAAAAAGCTGAGAATCAAATGGAAGAAGAAGAGGGAAACATGAAACCATAGAGCTCAACTATGACCATGAATGAATGGTAATCGAACGAGCAAATGAAATATTTCAAATCTGTATGAGTAAATGAGAAAGTAATCTGAAAATTTTACACCAAAATAATTGAGAATAGTCAATACAATAATGTTAACCCAACATGTCCGAAATAAAGCAAGATGAAGCATATTGGTTATTTAAGCCTAATCATTTTCCTCAACTCCATTGCAAATTAGCAATATAAAAATCCTCGGACAAGAAGTTATTATTGTCGTCGCCCTCCTTGCTTGGTGACCTAGGGTCCCATCTGTTCTTACTTTCGCTAGTTTTTCAACTAACTACCTAGCTTTTATTTTTCAGTCCATCTTCCAAAGGTCAGATCCATAAAACCAGAAAGTGCTCAAGTCACTTGTGACAGCATTTAGTCGGTGTTAACCACAGATGATGTTATCAGAGTGCTCAGCCTTTAGTATAACTCCATTTGTTTAAATCACTGTGTCTTGAAGCAACGTTCTCAGTCTTGACGGGAATCGTTGACACTTTAGTTCGACTTTACTGCATACCAAGGAATATGAGAAAGGTGAGTATTGGAGAGTTGAAAATAGAGACAACAAAGGAGTCAATGGGATTCACAAAGCTGCCAATGCTAAGTGGGTTTAGAAATAGGCTTAATGTGCTAAAGAGTGGTTGCGTATAACCAAAAAGCCCACTGTAACGGATTTTGCAGAGTACAGAGTGGTTTCACCTTTGCATTAAGAAACTGAATACAAATCTTTATAGCATAAGAAAATGACTACCTACTGGCTACTGAAAGGTGGAATTACTAAGACACACACACAGACACACACATGCCATTCTGTACCACCCACACTCTCCCCTCACTGAAGTAATTAAAGTGAATATGCTGAACAGAGAAGACAAACTGATTAAGGTCCACCTTAAAGACATCAATGGAAAGGTGAAACTCAAATAATACTACATTTTTTAACTTGGTGTATATACAAAGAACCAGTTTAGATTTAATAGGTAAGTGTGAACAAACCTTTCATTGGTTTTAGCTTTTGCTATAAGGCAGTAATGAAACAGGTCATGTACAGTGGTGTCCTTCAGCCTAAGGACTAAAGACTTAAAATTTAAAAACACACAGTGTTAATGCTTTAAGTCAATTATTTACCAACATTTGTGCAATTATAACAATACTTGTGAGGCTTGTCAGTTATGTAAAGAGTTTTCTATCAGATGATGTATATTTTACATTGATATACCATCTAATATAATCAATCCAGATATCCATGCTGCTGTCCTTTCACACAGCAATGCCTCCTTCATATTAAAATATGGGCTACAATTTATGACACTTTAGGCAGTTGTTGTGATATGTATATGTTAATGCCTGGAAAATATGTTGAAGGTAAAGTTTTCTATATATTGTGTAACCCTAATACCTCTCCCCCTTGCCATCACTACCACCACCACACACACACACACACACACACACAATTACACGTGAATCTACTGAGGGACTTTTTCTCAGGCACTCCACACACAGAATGTCCCTCATCACCTTGCTCAGAGATGAATGAGTTTGCAGCTGTCCTCAATCATTTTAATCACTTCCAAGGAAAATGCCTCATTCCCACCTATCATTCTACCGTGTCTTGCAGCTATCTGATAAGTACACATTCCTACTTTCTCCTTAAACTCCCCCATCGCATAACCACAGAAACACTGTCATATAATACCAAAGTGTTGCACCACCCACCCTCCTAAGTTCAAACTAGAATCTGTCTATTTTTGTTCCATCCGTCATCGATGGCTATGAACTACGGGAAGTGACCGAGCAAATGTGACTGCAAATACAAGCAGTGGATATTAGCTTTTTGTAAAGGGTCGCTGGTGGTTGCGCTGGCCCTAAGTGAAAGAAATTCAGTCATCCAGTAGGGTTCAGAGAAGAGTTGCCACTCCATTCCTATTTTTAAAGCTAGTCGAGACACCTAGACAACTTGACTTCCAGATGCTTCCTAAGGGAAGTGTTTGGGACATGTTTCACTAAGTGGAGGCTTTAGGGCAGCCCCAGGACCTACCAGTGAGACCATATCTCAGCTGGCTTAGGAATGTTTTAAGCCCTGTTCCCACTGTAGGGCTCAGCTAAGGATGGGACTCTTTGGCGATTTAGTTTAGGGTCACATTGGTTAGATTGGGTCCCCAACAGACAGTCCAAAGTAAAAGGGGGTCATCCCCAGTTTTTTGCACATGGGAATGCAAAAAATGTGTTCTGAGCTGTCCTTTACTGACATGGAAAGGCTTGTTTAAACAGGGCTTTTAGTCTCCATAAGTTACTAAAGGCTGGGGAAAGGGAAATCTGATCATCTCTGCTTAGAATGCTAAGTCTTAGACAAACAGCAGAAAATTAATAGATGGAGACTTTCCCTAATAAAGCAATTATGCTTGGACACTAATGGCAGATGACACTAAATGCAAAGAGTGCCATTGTTATCTCCTATCTGCATTTATAAGACAGATGTCCCCATATCTGAAAAAAAAATGTTAATTGAATTGATCCTATTAATACTTTGGTAATGTTAGTACTTATCAAAGCAGGAGAATTTTTAGCCTAACGGTCATTTGTTCTTCAATTTATTATATTCTACAATCACAAAAAAACTGAGTGTTGGCCTTTATACAAGCTTTTTTTTCTCTTGTTCCATTGTCTTTTTAAAATGTCATCAGGTAAGATGTCAAAGGCAGAAAAAAAGTAATAGGAAATTTGTCTTAAAGTCCAATTTACTGAAGAAACTTCTTCCCTGAAATGAATAAAGCTAATCAACAGTCAACATCAATGTAGTGAAAATAAAAATGTACAAGCTAAATCTGAAAGTGATAAAGGTAATGCAACAAGTAAATATAAATGCTATAAATGTTGTGAGACATTTCCGACCTGAACTTTTCAAAGCACACACCTCTGTAGCCATTGCAACTCATGTCATGGCAGTCTTAAAGTTAAAAAAAAAGCCATAACCTTTTTTTATTCTTCTTTTCTGTAGGATTTAGAGTAAAACACCTTACAATCTGTGTACAAAATGAAGACAATACAATCCATTGTTGCTATTGGACATTGTGTTAAATTGCTACCTCCTTTTTCTAACTGCTTTCTAACTGAGAGGCAATTCTGCTGCTCTGGGTTTTAGCACACTTCTTTTAAAATGTTAACATAGTTAATAATTGTCATTTATATGTTATTTTGACAACTTGTTTGTGGACTTTTTATTAATGCATAGCTGTCATCAAATCAAGTGCAAGTATATAACAAAGGCAACAAGTTCATCAGGTGTGACAAGCTGGGCTAATACAAGCTACAGCGAGTCTAGAAGCAGCTAAAATAGCATGCCACGTGTTTAAGATATTTTATTTATACAATCATCAGAGATTATACAATCATCATGTGTTTTAACATAGGGTGTTTTGGTTTCAGGTCGATAATAACAATTGTTTGTACACACAAGCATGATAATTTTATAAAGACAATTATTCTTTGAAATTTCTTGTTTTTTATTCTTTTTTTTTTCATCAGAAAAAAAGAAAAAGAAAACGGATCTCTATTGAGACCACATGCATTGATGGACCCTCTTTGACTATATGTTTTGCTTGTTTTAATTATTTCTACAAAAATAACTAGTAATCACAGAACAGATTTGACAAAGTGTCATTTATGACATGAAGTTACTTATTAGATTGTTCAGTTTTAAGCATTGTTGACTGATATATTACGGTCATGTAATCACCACATCATCATTGCACTTTTTCTTTGACAATCAATAACATGAACAGATACACAGTAAGAGTTCCATCGTACCAGGTTTTAAATTACTTAAATTTACTGTCCATGCAAATTATAAGAGCAGGGAAATCATATGAAAATATAATTATAGTTTGGGTAGATACTATGACCAAAGTTTTAAGAACCACTACAAAAGCCTGAAGCATAATAACCCCTGCTATACTATCCATCATAAATGAGCCACAAGAGCAAATTTAGGCCATAGAATGCATGGAAACTGCCGTCTGTCATCCAAATAGCTCCATTATTCTCTATTTTGCTACATCACGTTTCAGCTTGCCTCAGGAAACAATATGGAAACCTTTCCAACCATTTTCTTTTAAAATCAGAATTATGATTGCAGTGATCTGCTCTGCAGAGCTGGAGACTTTTATGTTTTTCACTGGATTTGAACAAAAAGACACATATATCCAGTTGGTTGATTTTCAATAATGACAAACATACAGTGTTGCTGCACAACAACACCTCACTCTGTAGCTGTGATAGTACCATACAACACATCCATGCATTCCATACCTCCTCCTATCTATACCTTTGAAAGTGTGTTTCCACAACTCTCACAATCTGACATGTGCCATGCAGCTACCCTGCATTGTAGTGGGTACTATAATATATTTAGAGGTGTAGACTGCTCATAGTATCGGTGCTGTTGGTGGTGCTTTAGTTTTACTCTGCTTCACGAAATGCAAATATTATGAAACAGTTTGCCAGAATGTGGCCCTCCCAGATCAAACACCCCTTTCCCCCCAATCAGTTTTCACCAAATGTACAACATCAGCTTCGAACACAAACATGTGAGGCTTCTGGAACAATAAAGAGTCTCAAAATCCCTGGAGCAGTTGTAAGTTGATCTGTGCATAATTGTAGTTTTGTCCGTGCATACCTGGCAATTTGTGCACATACATTTAACAATTTGTATGAACAGATTTTCAGTACAGAATATTGTACACAGTTTTAATAGTTTTGTGTTGAATACTGTTGTTTGTGCATATTTATAATTTGATTATGTCCTTTTTTGTGTGTGAGTGTCACTTTTTATTTTTGTCTTTGCATTTGAAAATCCATTTGCAAATACTCATAAGTTACGGACAAAATGGGTCATGAAGTTTACAAACCACATTTCTAACTTACGAACCTGATATGAAGAAAAGCTCTAAGATATCAGTCCTAAAAAGCAGATGGATGAACCACAGGACTCCATCAGAAAAAATAATAAATTCAAGGTCAGCTGCTGGTTATGGTGGCAGCTGTTTCTCACACATCTTTGTTTCTGCTAAATGACAAGGCTGAGGACACGCTACCAGAATACAGTCATTGTGTGTGACGGTGAGAGAGAGCGACAGCAAATCAGAGGGGTGGGGTTGAGTTGTTTACATTACACATTCATTTCTATTTTTACATCCCCGTTACTGCTGTTAACATTAACGTCTAAATGCTTTTCTATGTCACATAAGGTGCCAATGCACTTACAAGAAGTCCTTATCCACAGAAACTCAGTTTATGTCATGCAATCATGCTCATGAGGCATTATCAACGCAACCAGTTTCACATCCCAGGGTCACCCTGTCTACCTGTGCTGTTAATTAGAGGTTAATAAAAACCCACAAAAGCATGACTTTTGTTTTGACTTGCAGTACATTAGCCCTGCTGATAAAAGCTATAAAGATAGTTGTGAACACTTTATTTTCCATGGCATGCCTGACATATTACTGATTTAATGCACTGGAAAAAAAAGGTAATGAGGATATCAACATGCAACACCGGCAGACATTAGATAAGAAAATAGCCTCTGAGGCAAGCCAGTAAAGGCAGCCTGTGCCTCACAGATATAGAAAGCTACAAACCAAGAAGCACACATGAAGTAGAGATGATACACAGAGCTACAACTGTCTGAAGTCAGGGACTCCATGTAAACCCTGAGACTGACATAGAGAGTAGGAGTTGCACATTGATTGTTTCAATTGATTAGACAGTCAATCGTTTATTGGCTAGGTTGCAGAGGGAGGATGTTATGTTCACCAACACTTGTTTGCCTTGCTCAAACATAACAGCACATGGATGACAACGTAATATGTCAGCCTGATGCCATTTATTCTGGATTGGGTCACACTTACTGTTCCTATGCAACACGTTCCAACTCTTTTGCAATGTGGAGAAATATTCAATGCCCATACCCATTCGATAAGCTGCCAGCATCAGGTTAAAAGGGAAAAAAAAGAGAGCGTGAGAGAGAAAGTAATTTCTAAATCAAATAAATCATCAAGGTCTTTTATAAAGAAAATAAACGTAACCAGTGCTCGAGTGTGAAGAGGCAGTGCGTAGTTACAAGCCACTCAGCACATGTCATCAGCAAAGAATATCCTCTAAAAGCTGGAATTCAACAGTGTGTTTTGACAATTCTGTCTCGGCCTTGACTGGCGGAGAATGGCAGCCAATCCTCATTTGAAATGCGACAAGGAAAAACAAAGCCTGTCAGAATGACTTGGAGAGATGTCTACTGAGAGCCACATGTGGTGAGAAACAGAGTCAGGGGGTGGGTGGGGGAGTTTAGAGGAGAAACTGTTACTCCTCCGCACGACTCTGTCCCTGAGACACACGTCACGCTGCTCCCCCTCAGTGGGTGATTCTGACAGGATACTTTTTGGTGCAGCACTCCCCCTATGCGTGATTGATGAGCCTCATTTTGCCAATTAATGGAGAATCCCCTGTTGACTACCATCAGATTGCCGTTTGTAACTGTTAGTCTTTCTGCCTGTCACAGATTCATTTTAATTAGCAATCTCTTACTCCTCTGACTTTTCTATAGTGTCTAAAATTCACAGAGTTGAGTGCTTAGGGACATGCTGGGGAAATGGCCTACTGTGTTATTTGCCATTATTCATTTTTTTTACATAGTGCATGGCCTTAACTGTTGAAGACCACATCGTTTTTTCTACAGAGTAAACACTAAAGTCAACCATATAAAGTATATTATAATCAATTAGCAAATGTGAGACAATTAGTACACTTTATCCGCATAATGAAGCTCCTAATTGCACTACAGCAAGCAAACTCAGTCAATAAGTTCAGCTAATAACTTGTGGGGCCACGTATATAGGCAGGCTGCCCGAGAGATGGCCCGTAGTCATGTAGTCACAGTGATCTGTGGGCCCTGTCAGGGGGGAAGAAGGATAACCGCCACAGAGCAAAGTTAGAAATCAACAAAGAGCTCAGTAGCAAACAGCAGAACAATGTTGTATTCCCTCAACAGCAGGAGCAAGAGAGGAATAACATTAGTAGGGGAGTAGGGCAAGTTTGATTTACATTTTGGAATAGCTTTTGACTTGAATACACAGCCACTTCAGCTAATGACACTCAGGCCTTTTTATCAAGAAGCCTTCTGCATGCTTCCCCATGAGACACTTATATGCTGTAAGGATAATGCCACAAGGTAATATACTATAACATACAGCAATAAATGTCTGCCTTTGTACAAATCCATGCTTGCTACACTGTCTCCCACCATTTAGTACATCTCACCCTTGAGTTTTCATAATGAACTTCTCCTACAGCAGCCTTAGTATCATTATTACCAACAGCTAATATAAGTTGAATTAATGGATTCAGCAATAGCAAAACCATTTGCATCATCTGTGTCTTTTTTTTTTAGTTAGCATCTGTTATTTCTCTCCAATCTCAATGTTCTTGATTTACAAGCTGAAGACACTGTAAAAGCTCTCTGGCTCTTATTTACTTGACAAATAACTCCAGTCACGTTTCCCCTCCACTTGCAATTGATAGAATAATTTGCCAACAATAGGCACACCATTCACCTGAGTCTAAGGGATTTCATTAAAACATCAAATGAAAGTGAAATCATGAGCCATGACGGTAGAGAGAGGGGATGGCTAAGCAGAGAAGCGTGGCTGGTGTCTACTGCGGGATTAGAGCTCAGCAACAAGTGCTCAAGGGGGGCTTTGCATCAAACCCAGGAGCCCATGACAAATGGGGGCGCCTGGGCTTCTGTCTATTACCCTGCACTAAGCCCAGGCCTTTTGGGGAAGTAATGAGGTGCAGATTGGAGCCTCTGCCACTGGGTCCTTAGTCTGACTTTCAGTAGAGCAGAAATAATCAGCACAGACCTGGGTCAATAGTGGCAAAGTTACACAGCTGCTGAACAACGCAGAGAAACACGAAGATAAAAACAGATTACCTAAACAAATAAGTCTCTTTTCAGTACATCAGAACACTTGTCGATTTTACAGGTATTGCAAGTACGCAGCCTACTGCAGCATATGTTAACACAAGACGACTAAAGAATGTATGAAGTGGGAGTTTAACAGTGTATTTTATACTGCAGGGCAGCAGGTCTGAATCCTTGGAGGACACAATACACCCCAGAGGAAACCCTCCCTGACAGGCAGGGCATGGAGGCATTATCAGTGGAATATGACAGCTGTTTAGTCAGGAGCGAAGGGGTATATTCAGAGTACATCATGGGTGTGTACCTCCTGTGCTCCGGTGCCACGCCCCCTCTAGACTCTGTAGGAAACTGTCTGGGCCGTCTGTCAGCAAGCTTACTCTGCTGGTTAACAGAGCTGCCACATGAGGCCAAATGTCACAGGCTAACAAGATACTGATTGGCCAACTTCTTGGAAATTCTTTCATATGACCCGAGGGCACAGAAACGGGCTGCCTGTCAGAGACAGATGGAAGAGAGGGTGAAAACACAATACTTCCACTTGCAAAAAAAACTCTTTTTTTCAATTTCATCAGAGGTCTATGAATTCATTAGTTTTATCATCATTTGAATGTATGTTGGTGCATTTATAATAAAATAACTAAATAAAAAGACTTCATGGATGCAAGTAGAAACACAGTAAATTTCACACACAAAGTCATTTCAGAAACTGTCAAAGCGAATTCTTCATATGTGCCATACCTCGTCCATTATTCTGTCTGAAAAGAAACATAAACACTGACCTTTAACCTTTAAATTCAGTTAGATAATATCTGTGATGACATATTTTACACAGTAATGAGAAAAGTCTTTATAATTTACCTCTTTGCTAATTTATTTCTCCACATGACCAACAACACTGCAACACATCTACTGCCTTCGTCTTGATGCTGATACAGAACATTAAATACTCCATGTTTAACACGCAGAACCCTACAAAACAAGCACGGTAAGAACACATCACACAAAATCAGAACAAGTTTTCAACTTTTCTTAAGACCTGTTTCTGTCTATTCCTTCTGCTGAAACACCCACTTCTCTGGTGGCAAGAAATGACGATTCCACCACTGATACGGCTGCACAAAATGCACACAGGGTGCAGCAAGCATTACTCATACCTCTGTCAGGAAGCAGTCAGTTACTGTTATAATTTTAGCAAGCAGACCCATAGCGAAGCGCGTTAAAGAAAACAAAGAAATACATAAATAAAAAACTAAACTCTAGATTTTTTCTGACAATGCAAAATTCAATGTGAATGATTCCTATTTGGTCTAGATTTTAAAATAATCTGTCACTCCATTTGAGTCCTTCCCTTTGTGTCAGTCTTCTTATTTACAGTGACACATATGCAGAACTCAGGCATGGGAATGAGACCACCTGGACTAATTTAAACTCATTTCCAATGAATTTTGGATAAATAGGGACAGTATGTTTTATTGGTGCTGTAATTAATTAGCAAGAAACGACGTCAGAGTTTAACGGTGGTGGAGTTTAAAAACAATAGTGATTTAACCCGCTCCTATAAAACATAGTTTGCCATTTATAACCTATTTTCAACACATTAAATTGTTTTAACATTTCTAACACCAGACTGTGCTTACCTGGGAGGGGATGCTGTTTAAAATGGTCTGTTTCACTAACAGTTTTTTATTTGACCTTAAGTGTCTGGTGCCAGTGCAAAAAATTGCTGCACCTGTACACAAACATATCCTGAAGCCAGTAGAGTCTACAACTCTGACTGTTTGACAAGGGCTATCCATAAACACAATGTAGAGGGGCTCTTCCTTTGAAGAGCGAGCTAAATCAGGGTGAAGACTCTGGAACAACAAAAAGGTGGTACCTGTGTAAATGTCTTTGTCGATTTTTAAGCCACAGAGGTGGTATCACAGATTTGCCCCCGGGCTGGGAAAAAGTATGCCTGCTCTGACCCCGAGTGGGTGGACTAAGTTGGTTTCTGAAACTGACACTGTGAAGACTGTGGGCTCAAATCCAACTACTCAAGGCAGACTTTACACACAGGAAGTTCTTGTAACTAAAGTTGATTTGTACTTTTCACGAACAGCTGCTTTTTCACAAAAAAGGTTTCTGAAAAGAAAATAGCAGCAAAATAACAATAGATTATCTGAAAGAGCAAAATGTACTAACTAAATTTAAATATTTAATTTTTATAATGTGACAGTTAACTTGAGTACTTTTATTTAAAACAACTTCATGCTTCCACTTGATGTTATTTCAGAAGACTTTCTAATCCACTATATATGCGACAATAAGTTTTAGAGTCTAAAATAAAACAGTAATTAAGTCTTTCACAACTTTGATGCCGCTTTGGCCTATGCATCAGTATATTAGTTTGTATGTGAACACACATTGCCTCACTAAACCTGGTGATACATAGAAGCTAGTTTCACTCATACACTTATCAATCTTAATTTTGTATAAAAAGAACATGACACAGCCAATGGTGCTACTTAAATTTAGGGAGAGTACTGACCTGCAACTGTGTTCACAAGGGTACTACTGTGAACACTGAAAAACATCTGTTGCTTAGGTGATTGCAGTAGTGTTCATTTAGTGCTTTATTCTCATCATGCAGGCAAGGTTTGGTGAGGGTTTACTGTTTAGGGCAGCTACAGGGGTTTCCTCTTTCATGGCCTCTGACCAGTAGTCAACATGGATCCATTTGCAAGAGCAACATCAGTCTTGTACTGTGGAATTATGTGAGGATTTGAATGTTTTGAATTCCTTTCAAGTCTTTGGGGTTAATCATTGAGAAGCAGGACTTTGCAGTGTGCCCACTTCCTGTTGTATGTGAAAAGGGCAAAGGACTGCTGGGAAAATGAGCATTTAGATCTTTCCGATCAGTGGCTTGATTTAAAAGTATGATGGTGATCAGATTTACTTTGAGTGATTAATAAAAATGTAAGATACCATGATGTCACTAAATTCGCCTTCAGGGACACAATATTTAACATGGAATTCAGGTCAGTCTGCAGTCCATACCTTTAACCAGTCTACCATCCAGAGACCGTGTTGCTGTAGTGGAAGGAGCACATACTTTAGAATTGTCTTATTGGAATGCCTTCCCTAAAATAGACGTTGTCCAAATGCCGTACATGTTGCTTTTAAGCCCGCATGTGCCTTTCAGCATCGATAGTGTCTTTACAAACGTGTAAGATGTACACACCTAAAGCATCTAAACTAACCACTGAACAACATTCGTATGGTTCCTAAATTAATTTTAAATTCATTTTTGCATCAGACCATTTTAAAAGCGTTTTGATGCAAAGAACATGACAGTGTATCTCAACCATGTTCAGGTATGTCCTATTTTTCTTGCAAGATTGACTTTAAGATGTATTTGTTGGTCTTGCACAGTGAACGTTGTTCACTGATTCTTGGGAGTGTTTGTGAGCCCATGAAGAAATGTCAGTCCCACGTGGGAGCTTGAAGATCACAAGCACTCAATTCTGACCTTCAGCTTTTTCAACTCTATTTATTTTAAAAGGGTCAAAATTAGCACAAAAATGAACATAATTAAAAATGGACAAGTGTAAATGTGTAACACGCTTATACAGCAGCTAATTTGCATGTGTTTGTTCTATGCACAGATTCTCTGAATCATTTGATTATATTATATCCTTTAGATGGGACTTTCAAAGTCTTTGCAAGTTTAAAAAAGGGATGACTTTCTGAAACTATTCCACAATATTTACATGCAGTTTGTTACACGTTGCTGACAATATTTCCATCTGTAGCTCTTAAATGCTATTTTTATAGCCAATCCAGTTCATGTTTTAGATTTGCACCACTTACTTTCCCAGTTGCAATATTTTGAGGTATGCTGCAACCATCAAACTCTAAATAATAAAATATCTCATTGCCACTTTTTGCTTGTTTAATCAAATTTTCTAGTGGTTTTATACTAATTATTTATGTTGAACAAAATTAAATGTATTTGTACAACAATTTTAGGTTTCTCAAAATTCTATAACCGTTACATTAGAAAAAAAATCAAAAGAATAAAAAAAAATTTAGTAAACAATTATCAGGGTTCCTTCCTCCTGAAGTTTGACTTGTGTGCTTGTGACAAAAATCAAACCAAAATGCTTTAAACTGGCTCAACTCAACCTGCTGCACCTACAATATAAACAAGATTCATAAATATCTCAACATTCAAATGAAGGTATAAACACTTAAATGTATATTAATGTATACATTGCTGTCAATATGACCATTTTATTGTATTTTTTAAGACTTACATAGTGGCAGTTTATACTTCAAAACTACTACAAGTATCTCAAAGTAGTTAAACTGTATTTACTACAAGGGAAGGGAGGGAAAAGAACATAAAGGACAAGCCAGAATTTAGTTTAGCCTAGAAAGATTCATCAGTATGACAATGCCATCCAGTCCTTGACTAAACTTCTGAGCAATACATGACTACTTTCAAACTAAAAACTTGGCCATGAGTTGTAGCCTCAAGCCAGTCAGCTCCATTCACCCAGTCTTGTTAAATAATTCCCCAACTACAGGGATGCTGGGTTGGGGAGACTCAGTGAAAAGCTATGCCTAACAAATAAAAACAGACACAAACGCAGCCAAAAACAAAAAAACAAACAAAAAAAAAACAAAAAAACAAACAAACAAATAAAGTGGAATAAAATGGGAAAAAAATGAAAGAAAATATAGTAAATAAAGATAGTGCAGAATGTTTGGGAGTGTTAAGAACTAGAAAACTAAACAGTGGAAAAAAAGATAAAGCTGTTGGCAAACATTTAGTCATTTATTTTGTTAATGTGATATTAAGGCGTCTTCACACTGGGTCTTAGATCTACACACAGATCTGTGTGTGTTCCCCTGCATGTGGGACTATTTTCAAGAAGGTTCCTATCAACAACAAGAGATGTGTCATGTTCATAAAGCAAACTTTGCCAGCAGACAAGTCAGTGCAGTCACAACCAATTTAAAGAAATCTCTCTGATAATAGCATTTGCATCACATGCCCACCAAATGACCCTCATGCATACATAAAAGCTCAAAGAATAAACCCCCCCAATTTTTTTCTTTAATTGTCCGAATAGGAAAGCTCCTTTAAAGCTTAATGTATGAAAATGGCAGTGGATCACACTTTGATTCTGGCATGATGGGAAATAAAAGGTTAAGCTGAATATCAGTATGCTGAGTTAAGTCATTAAGTGCAGCACAGGGAGATGTATTGGACATGTCTAAGCATTCATCAAGGTTCAGCCCAGTCTCTCATCGTCCTCATCAAGCCACCTCACTGCATCAATATTCTAGTATGCAGAGTCCCACTCTTCTCCATTCCATCATATCCATCAGAAAAAGCACATTTGGGTGTATGTGTGTGTGATAGCAATACCCTGTCTGGTGAAATAGGGCTCTCTGGGGGCTTATGCCTCAACTCTACAGCCTTTGTGCCCCCCCATTACTTCTGACAGATAGAGATCACTAAACTGCTGAACAAACACCCCATTCAGTAATTTGCATACATTACAGTAATGGAAAGAGAAAAATGTATCAATAAAGCCAAATGAAGTGCTTCCACCAAGTCTTTCTTTCTCACGTTCTTGGCTGAATTTCTTAATTTAATAACCTTCTCTCTGACATTCCTAATGGGACAATTGAAATCTTTTGAAGCTTAAACAAATTAGGATTGCTAACCATGGCTG
This sequence comes from Pseudomugil tenellus, assembly GCA_037177515.1. Lineage (NCBI taxonomy): Eukaryota > Metazoa > Chordata > Actinopteri > Atheriniformes > Pseudomugilidae > Pseudomugil > Pseudomugil tenellus. The sequence continues at coordinate 14,127,395 of JBAMHX010000008.1, read as the reverse complement.
GGATAACAAATAAACAAGCTGAATCTTCTATTGTTGAAGCCTTAATTCTTATTAGACAACTTTGGGATGCAGCATCTGCTTAAAAAAAACTTGCAGTGACTGAAACTTGAAGAACTCAGAATGAACAGAGCCACATACTCACCTGCGTGCACTATACATTATTCTTTTTACCCATCTCTCCCCAACACACACACATAGAGACTGACTCATTCATCAAGGAGCCCAACAGTCATGACAAAGCAGCCTCACTTAACTTTTTCAGGGTTGCTCAACCATCAAATGCATGACTTTTAGTTGTTGTTCTTCCACCTGTCACGCTTCAAGGAGACAACATCAGTTTTTCCTTTCTTTTTCCAAATCCCAGGATAAAGTTTAAGAAGGTATCTTTGCCTTGACTCTTCTATCTTATGTGCAGCAATGGAACTGTCAACGTGAAATATACAGTTCTGTATTTCACACTGTCATTGTTCCAACACTTAGCAGCACAACACCGAAGCTCACTGCAAACACGGGTACCAAAAACATCAACAAATCAACCACTCTCTGCATTCTTTCTTCAAATCTCAGTTTGCTCCGTGTGTTTTACTTTGATTTTAACGTCATGCTTGCTTCCAGAAAAAAAGCCCAACATCTGATGTCTTAGGTTGGTTCAAGTGGTAAAAAAAATGCCCTGGGTAAGAAAATTCAGAAGAATCAGGTTAAAAAACAGAAAAAAAGAAAAAAAAAACATGTATTAATGCTCCTGATTTATTCATGTTAATGCACTGATCATAATGTAAATGCTTCATGGCCCAGCTCCTTTACCATGCACTACATTATGAACATCAAAAAGAAGAAATTAAAAAAAACACTTTAGCTGTACATTTTCTCTGACACCTTACTAGCACATTTATTAGTCCCATCACTTGTGTGTAAATGAAATACAATAGGCCTTCATCTCATAATCTCAAGAGAGATAAGTGAGAGAAGTAAAAATGCAAATGGTTCCCCTTTTATAGTGCCTTTTAACCTTTACACAGTTGTACAACACCTGTTTTATCAAGTATCCCTCATTCATTTAATCCAACACTTCACACACCACTGGCTGCAGAGCTTCGATGCAAAACGAGTAACTTGCTGAGGTTCAGTGCCTGTCTGAAGGAGACTTCAGCATATCTGAAAGATAACAACTGCACTTGGGCTAAAAAAAATCAGTTATATTAACAACTGGCAACATATTCTGTCAGATGGAGCTATGCGATCCACAACACATAGTGCTGCGTTGCCTTCGAGGATGAAGGCAGTAAGACTACAGGAAATGATTCAGTCTTTCCAGCTACTTCTGGAGGAAATACTATTCTTAAAAAAATGTGAAAAAATATGAAGATGCCGAAGTTAACATCACATCAGAGATTAATACCATTTTTTTGTAGTTTACGTTTACTAAGTAATTTCCCTTTATATCTGAAAATTCATTACGCAGTGAATCAACAGATTATTTAATTACCAATACAGTCATTTCCCCATACAAGACAACATGTTGTTCCACATGAGCTGCCGTCAGCCCAAAGCAACTATACTAGTTATATCACTTGGCTCACACTTTTACATTGATTTGTTGGATTCCAAAAGAATACTTAAATTATGTTCAATGGATAAAACAAGCACATTAATACATGTGATTTACTCCCTCTAAGTCTTTCTCAAACCATGACAGTGAAAAAGGTGAGCTATAGAGAAAAGAGGTAAAAGAGAGGAGTGAGGGGTTTCAGGTCATTGCCAGCCAGCTCCACTCTGCTAACCTCTGGGGAGAAACTTCAGACAGTGAAGAAGAGCCATACTGCAGTATATCTACACCTCTACATTTCCTCTCACTCAAGTATCTAGGTCGGAATCAAGGAATCGATACTGGGATTGGGAGATGGAGCACATTTCCTCCAACATCACAAGATGTGCACCTCCTCTTCTATTTTAATCATACACATACAAACACGCTCCTTTAACTAGGTGCATATTTTCATGTTTGGAAACCATCACTTTATCGGCACCTGGAGAACAAAACCCGCTTCTTCAATGTCAGATGAAGGCAAGAAGACATAAGGTTAATTGTTATGAGTAAGGACCCAACATATGGTAACAGCCACTTATCTTTAAACAACAGTAGAAGACATTTTTCCTTCGTTAACCAACTTACGGAAAACCAAAAAATGATACAGCACACTGTTCATTAACCACTCCCGACACGTCAATATCAGAAGACTAAATGAGAAAGCAGGGAAGGCAACAAGAAGGTGAAGCCAAACGGAGAACACATATTCATTGTAGCACTGGGGCAGTTTTCTCCAAAATGGAGACATGGCTAGAACAGATACCTAAAGAAACATTAGACCCCTCCACACACACACACACACACATTATATATCTATATATATATATATATATATATATCAGAGTTGACTTCCATCGTATCTCCAACCTTTCCAATAACGACCTTACCTCTCAGAGAAGACATTCAAGAAAGTGGAGGGACATGGCTAATTCAATTTAGGAGCAGGGATGCTTGGCTTTAAGTGAAACACTCTGTTATCAAAACAGGAGAGGTGCCATGAGAAAAGATGGTTGTGTGGAGAGGCTTGTGTCCCCGGTCAGAAGATGAAATCAGGGATAGGCGATAAGATGGTGTGAGGGGCTAGAGCCCCTATTAGAGTCCCCCAGGGGACAGGTGGCAGAGGAAGAGTGCAGTAAAAATAGCCACGGGCATGATTTTGCTCTTGGGACACATGGAGGAGTGAAGAGGGAGATCTGATCAACATTTCACAGCAAGGCAGCCAGATCCATTCCCTGCAGTCCCCAGGGTGCCACCTATCACACCAAGTGACTTAAACTGCTTACCACTGCCAGGCACAACACAAACAGCACACGCTGTTACCAGTCCTGTTGACAAAACAACACAAGAAAGGTCCTAATATACTTCAGTGCATATGTTGTAGCAGTGCAAATTAATGGTGGACCAGCTTATGTTGACGAGAAGACCAGAATTAAAAGGATATCATCATCTTTTCCACAAACTTATCTTGCTGGTCATCTGTTTTGGGGAAGTTTTCAATGTCATTCTCGAGCCTCTGAATGTGACGCTCCATGGTGGTCAAACTGCCCTTGAGGATCTCAGCAGATACTGTGAACCAAAAGACAAAAAAATAACACATTGATTATAAACACTTTCTGAGGTTATAAAAAGTAAAAGTTAAATTACCACAAATCCCTAAAAATGTATATAACAGATAACATTTTAATAAAAAGCATGTGTGATGGAGTCACTCTATGCTGTAACATACTGACTTCTGCTTTCCCTATGTGTGTGGCCTAGAAAGCAAGCATGCGTAGATTGGGTGTGTGTGTGTGTCTGCTGCGGCTCATTAATCAGTCTGTAATCACTGTTTACAGAGTTGCTGTGAAATCCACAGTATTCGGATCAGGCCTTTCAAGTAGAAACTTCAAACAGCGAGGAGTGTCTTATGGGATGAGATGGGACAGGAACAGTATCGTGTTTAGTTTAGTGTTACTGTTAGGTCATTTAAGGTGGTTCAAGTAGGTGAAAAAAGAAAATCTGTGCTACACACAGATCCCAATCAGATGCTGGGTCTGCTTCAAAAGTTAGACGAAGAAAATACTACTAGTACTAGTAATGATATTACTACATACTACTACTACTACTACAAATAATAATAATAATAATAATAATAATAATAATAATAAATAAGCAGGTTACTTCATCTAAAGTTATTTCACTGAGTCTGAACAGCTACGTGTGATTTTGCTGTTGCATAAAATACTGTTTATGAATTAAGCTCAATTAAAACAAATGAACATTATTTACATGTCGGTCTGACTTTTAGACAATTTTCACATACTGTAATTTGTACAACACATGAAAAACAGCCAATTTCAATTTAGCATCGACTCAGTTTAATCCCCTTCAAGCCCTGAGTGAATATGAAAACTTCCCCAACAAACCAAATAAAGACAGCTAACCAAGATCGTCTGCAAAATTAGTTCATGCTCTGTAGGTGGAGAGCAGAGGGGGTGGGATAATAGACAAGCTGCCATGGGATGCAGCCTTAGCTACATGAGATTCTAGTTTGTCTTCGTTTAAATCAGCACCACAGCTTAAGTTTGGTCTAAGTTTCATTTTCCAACAATGTGATATGACAGCTATATTGTAAACTGCATGTACTTAAACATCTCCTACACATTATACAACCCCCCCAACATAGCTATACATGCACACAGACCACCTACTACATGTCAGAATAGAAGCAATGCAGTGTGAGTGCTGAATCTGTTCATTTATTGGCCTTTATAGCTACTGGCTGCACCCGGGATAACTGGGAGATTCACAATTCTTCTTACCTGATCCCCATGGAGCTAACTTCTAGGATTGACACCTAAGGGTTGGGGGGGGGGGGGGGTTCAATATCACGTAGCCTGCTTCTCCACTGATATAACCTTGGCGATCCACATGTTACACCACTCTGATGTTAGATTCACTAATGGTGAAAAGGAAAGTGAACAGTGGGAGAGGTGGGCACATGATGCAAGAGAGACAACCACATTCACACAGAGCCACAGGGAGGTCTTTGTCTGGCACTGCGGTTTCTGATAGTGGTATTATAGTAGCTTGAGGCCTGTGTGATAGTACTGGGTAATGGTTTGGCTGAAACACTGATTATAGTAACTACAGTAGCCAAGAAATAGTGGCTCAAGCAAACTGCAATGTTGTTTCAGGGGAGCTGTTAACAGGATCAGAGTGAAGCCATGGGACCTCCGAGCAGCCTATTGTTTACAGGCGAACTGCTTACTGTTGAGACACACTGACACATATATAGTAGCTGAACTGCATACAATGGACGAATGGGTTTTTATGTATTTAGAGATACAGATATATATTGGGTTGTTAATGCTTTTTTTTCTAATACATTATGTGCTACTGTGGATCTTTGTTCTCATAATCTAGTATATGCAGAATTAAGCAGCATCTCTTCTGGGATATCATTAGTCAAATTAACACAAAAATAAACTTTCAGGGGACAGAATATGGCAACACTGGTGTCTTCTGAATGTATTCCAAGCGGATCAGAGGAGAAACAGAGGATAGAGGAGGGGCCGTATTTTTTAGTAATGCAGTGAGGTAGACTTATACATGCAAATGTGAAAGGTTGTGAGAAGTATGGGCAAGAAAGCGATAAAAAGTAGCAAAAAAAACAACAACAACAAGAAGAAAATAATAAATGAAATAAATAATTAAAGGTAAGATAAGTTAATAGTTACTTTGCAGGGAAGTTCATAGGTGCA
>JBAMHX010000008.1:14075091-14094057 GCA_037177515.1 Pseudomugil tenellus | reverse complement strand
CTGTCCAGGTGTCCCTGAGACAGACGTGCGACCTGTCCAGGTGTCCCTGAGACGGACTGACAACCTGTCCAGGTGTCTGGATTGAACCGTGTGTGTAAAACTTGACTTGCATCCTTCAGACAAAAGTCGTCTTTGAACAAAACTGCTGGGATGAATTTTAAAGTCATGCTGTTGTGATGAGGATGAAACACACACCTGCAGCCGCATATAAAAGCCCCGCCCCCCAGGCATGCTCTCAGGTGACCCTTGTTAAGTAAAATGACAGCTGAAGGGGAGGATTCCGGTTTCTGTTCAGCGTTGAACCCCCCCCCCCCCCCCTTTTTTTCTACCATCATAATCAACAATCAGAAATTATATGAGTTGGGAAACAGTCTCTGCAGAGGTTTGTTCAGATGATATTAACAAAGAAAATACTACAATATAGTTCTTCTTATTTAACAATCACACTCTGTAACCATCTTACTTGGCTATAAACAGCAAATATGTAAGATAGTGTTTGGTTTTATCAATGAAGACATATGTTGTAGGCACGACCTTCGTTTAAAAAAAACAAAAAAAAAAACTACTGAAAATGATGGAAACAAACACAGAGGGAAAGAAAGTCACTTTGAACCCAGTAAAGAAAGCTGCTGTGTGAAAGTAAGCTTTGACCTACCATGAAGAAGGTGCAGTTTGTTGAATATATTAAAGGTTAAAAGGCACCAAAACTTTAATGTATTTTGTTGAGCTGGTTCAATAGGGGTTCACTTGAGAGGAGACCAAAAGCTTGTAAAGTATCTGTAGATAGTTGTTAATTATTAAACAATGATATATAATTCTACAGGAAGTAAAAGCTCACTAAAGAAATAGTGAGCCAGGAGATGGCCTCTGATATCTGCCCCTCTGAACTGCTCAAGAGTAAATCCAATAAAACGATCCAGATCCTTAAATAATCTTTAGTAATAGCCTAAAGAGTATACAAACACACACAGACACACCAACACACACACACACTATATATATATATATATATATATATATATATATATGTGTGTGTGTGTGTGTGTGTGTGTGCTCAAAAAAGCAACATTTCTTTATTTTAATGGACTTTGGTGGGATAGACACAGTTGTTGACATTAAACACTATTAATCTCTAAGAAAAGGCATTTAAGTGCATTTCAATTCAACACAGAAGCTATGACCGCTTAAGGACAGCCAATGTGTTGCTCATTTAGAGGACTTAATAAAACATGTTTTCATATTAGTCGCCAAAAGTCAGCAGTAACACATCAAAAAGTTGCTCAAATTAGCTCCTCGCTTCTCTTTTCTACCAGAGTCACCAGAGGGGTCTAAAATCTTGCCAAATTAGCTACATAGGCAACATTTTTTTAGCCAAGCATCAGTGTGTGCATCATGGTAATTAGCGTATCTGGAAATAGTGCGCTGACATACGTTCCACATTATCTGTAACACAAACTACAATTAATTTTTTAAGCCTTTTATGTTTTATATTTAACTTGGTAAAGTCCCACCCTTAACATAGACATGCAATATGCGTATTATTCCATTTGAGCTCTAGTTTGATTGTGTAATTTGATCAATACAGTATACTGAGTTAACTGCAGCATTTCCACTATTTAACTAGTTCCCCAGGTTCTTTGCAATAACCATTTATTTACTAGTCTCAGTCAATTAACTGCCTTCCCCTTGAATAATTAATTTCCATGAAATGACAAAGTTGATGTAATTTCAACTGCGAGCACACAGACATCTAAATATATACAACACTTGAAGACTATTCGGTCCACTCACACAATGGCTGGCAGCCTCAGTCAAGTGCATAATGAGTTGAATTAGATTAAATGACCAATTAGGAGACTAACACAGTAAATAAGCCTGTGGGGATTCCAACAAATGCTCGAGAATAGAATTAAAGTGGAATTAGATTATTGACAGGCTGAATGACAGTTGTGGTCAGACAAACAACTCTATTCCTGTCACAAAGGGAGAGTGCTAGCTGTCGTCAAGAGATGCAACGAGTGTTTACAGGGTTAAAAATGTGCAAAAGCAGAATGAATAAATGACACAATAGAAATTAGACTCTAAACATAAATTGTCCTCTGGTGGTTCCTCAGGAAATGTTGATCATTTTCAGACATAATTATTGTGATTGTGTGGTTTTCTGACTGAACAGTGGGAGGTCATAGAGAAAGAGTTGCACACCTTTGCTGGCACTTTCCACGTGCTCCAATTCATCCGGAAACCTTAAAATCTCCGGGTGATCCTCTTCACACTTCTCAGCCAGGAAATGAAGAAGCGTCGTGTCGTGACTGATGGATTTAGTGTCTCGTAGCTGAGAGAAAGAAGACATAATTATTCATTAATAATTAATCAAATAAAAATAATTACAAGCAGATTTAATTAGATTTTTTAGGAACATTTTCCTTCAGAAGTTTAATAACTGTTTATTTGCATGTCAGAGAAAATGAGAAGATGTTTATTAAATTATGTCACTTTTACTTTTTTTCACTGTGTAATGATTGCAAAGCTTATGGAAAACATGTAGCAAAGATGCAGTAGTATAGTATGCATTAAAATGACCCATTTATCTATTTATCCATTATGTTAGAATGCTAGCGCACATCCTTTAATCCCTTTCAGAGCACCAGATATTACCTCTAGATTTTGCTTTCAACCTTAAAGTACAGCCTGTGCAGGTTATATTTAACCCAAAAAGGCTTCCATTAGACTAAATTCCTAACAGACTGGAAGTGATGCTAAATTGTAGGTGCTATTTACAATACGCATGACATAAATAAGACCAAACACACATTTGCATCTGATTAATGGTAGATAAACATACCACATAAAACAAGAACAAATGCATACACACCTACACATGAGTCACACCACTGAGACTAACTCAGTCTAGAAATTTTGACAGTACACAATCTAGTAAGCATGTGTGTTTTAATTCCATATCAATGTTTTGAAAAATAGCTTCATGTTCCTTCCCTACTGTGATTTTGATGTTGTTCGAAGACCATGACGGGAAAGCAAATTAGCACCACACACCTCTGTGTATGTATTCTGACAATTTCAGTGTTCTCAAGAGCCTTAAGATGGACATGCCCACACATGTGCACATGCAGAAATGTAGATTAATTGTAGGTCCATATGTAAATAGCAGTATAAAAGCAGGATTTTTTACAGGGAACTTCACAGAACTGTACAATTTTTTAAACTTTATTTTGTTGGTTAATCACAATTTGATTTAATTACATTTTAAGTCAAAGTTTATTACCATTAATCCTATTAAGAGAAAAAAGTATAATAATAATTCAATCAAGTGCCAGTGTCAAGCCTGTCTAATGTCTATTAAAAATGGCCAATAACACAATTTGATGAGTTAATTTTCACAAATAAACCCCTGGCTGACACGATGGTAAAGTATCAAGTGTCTCAGGTTGCAGCACATTGTTCTAAGCCTCACTGATGACATGTACATATGCCTTTGACAGAAACTTCAGCCTGAACTAATCTAGTTCCCATAGAGAGCAGGAGGATGGCCATGCTGAGGTTTCATTAAGAACTGTGAGTGTAAATGTAGAGACCCTGCAGTTTCAGGTAATAAGTCCCATCTAAGAATTTGTGGGAAAACTGTGTGTGTATTTTCTTTGTAAGGTGAATATTAATACGGGAAGATGGGCCTGAACTAGGAGAAATGGTGTCCTTAATTGTTCTCAGGCTATTATGTATGTATGTATGTCTGTAAGGATTCTTTTTGGACAAAGTATGATGAAATAAAGTAAGTTTAGTAAACAATAGGACCAGTTTGTGAGATCTGTGAGAGCAATGGGTAATCAGCATAAAGCAAAAGGTGCTGATGTCAGTTGCACACTATTCTACATCATGGATATCTGTCAGTTCAGCTTAGAAGTGTTGCAAGACCTGTTTCGGGTGCGGTGGTGTGTATGTGCAGAAGTTTCACACAGCAAGTAGAAGTACAGAGTTCTTTAATCTGAGACCATGTGTTGTCTTATATATTTTACAGTGTAAAAGTGCCAAGTCAGATCTCCCCAGCACAGACTCCTCCTGAGCTCAGTGTACCATGAGTTTTACATTCAGTCCTTTTGTTTTTAAGTGACCATATAAAATACGATTTTTAGAGTAGCCATACTCACAATGTCTCTTATCCCATTATGTGTAATAGGGCAATAAGATGTAGCATGTGTGCATTTTACAAATTCAAACAAATCTGCTCATTTGAAGTAGATAGAAAAAATAATGCCTCATTACTGTGTCGCTGAGAGCAACTTCAGAATAGTAACATCATTTAGCTTTTTTGACAACATAATTTGCTATGAGGTAGCATTATTGCAAATCCCTTACTTGCTGGTACAACATATCCCTGTATTAAAAAAAATATAATAGCAAGCCATATCACAAGCAAACAAGTTTGTATTTAAATATCTGGATTGGAAATAAATAAATAAAACAATAATTAACTAATAACAGGAGAAGTGGCGATGGGGATATAAAAGTCTCACGCTAACAGAAGGATTGTCGGATCTTGATTGCTCAATTTAGCTTTTACAGATGGAGCCGCAGCAAACTACAAACACATTTTACAGCCGCTCATAAAGCTCCATATTATGCTGCATAGAAAAGTAGAAAAGGAAAAAAAAGAGAAGGGGGGCAGGGGGGTTGTTTGTATAATAGAGGCCAGGGTTTTTAAAAAAATAAATTCTATAAAAACAATGCAGAGTGTTATAAAATAACCTCATTTATGATACACAAGCAGGTGCTTTGATCATGAAGTGTTTAATGACACTGGTAATTTTAAATGTAATTTCAACTATGGAAAATGGGATACTTTCAACACAAGGTCACACTACTGTTAGATAGCTTGTTACCAAATCAAGTACTTAATGGATTGCTTGTTCCGTTCAACTTAAATTGGACATAAATCATCGCCATGCCGTCTTTAATTATTAAGTAGAGCCAGTCAACATGTTCTCCCCTCAGTATGGCAGGGATAGTGCAGAAAAGCAATATATTTGGCTGTTTTTGAATCATACAGCAGATGGATAATCAGTTTTATCAAATATGTATTTGTAGGAGATTCCCCCCTTTTTTTAGAACGCTTTGATAAACTGATTCACCAAATCTTGGAATTTTTTGTGACTCAGGAAAAGCTGGATGTGTTTGTGGGTGCCTTTGTTCCCCACATGGGGTCTGGAGACGACCCCTCACCCATTTTGGAGCAACTTATTGATACAACAAGACTGATAACCTTTCTCCACCACCTCAAGACTCTCTCCAGAGGACGCCAGGACACAAAAGGAATTACCCCCCTGATCACCCTTCTTCCCCTCACTTTAAGACTGTCCCCAGAAAGCCAGATAAACTCATTAAAGGACAGAGGGAAGGGGAGGACTTGCTTCTCCCCCTACCTAAGAAAATCTCACCTACATTCTACAGATTGACCATAAGTTTGATAAATCGCAACAGACTCATCCTCTCCTGTTGGTTTTAACCTTTTCCATACCGTTCAATATATGTACATTTATTGTCTTATCTTGATTTAGGGACTTTAATTTGTGTTTATGTTTAATGTGATATCCTTTAAGTTTAATGCACAGTTAGAGGTAATTCTGTGGTAGGAGCCATGAACTGAAGTCAACCTCCACAGACATCTGATTGGCTGGCAAGATCCAGACCGGCCCCCCCTCAGCAAAGCCCGCCTATCTTCAAAAGACCAACATGGAGTTAGTCCTTTCTCTTGGCTCTTACTTCTCTTACTCCTCTTACACACCTCCTCCCTTTACTTGAAAACATCCCCTCTCTCTTAGCTATCTCAGCTAATTATGTGTGCGTGAAAAGCTTTGTCCTTCTTGCTGAAGAATAAAAGGGAGGGCCACATGGCCTGGGCACATGGCCCCTCACTCATGATGAGGAATTAAGCTTTCATCTCTGCAACCCAGCTCATGCCTCCTGAACGGAAGTTAGATTTTCCCACAAACCCAGCTTAAACCACCTCACTTTTGGACACTATTGAACTTTTCATCTTCGGCCTCAACCTCTAGCCATCGACACCAAAGGAACCGCAGAAAGCTGCGAACCTCAACGACAGGCTTCTCCCGGATTCCAATGGTGCTATATGGACCAACACCGGCTCAGCTCCCCAGAACGGATCCAAACCCAAGCCCAGTCCACTGGTTGTAAGCTGCGGTTTTGAACGAGGAACTGTTAGTCTTTAATGATGGTTGGCGAGTTAGGAAACTATCTCATTTAGGCCTTAGAAATGGTTCACTCTTAGACATGATATAGGAAGACCACAGTTTTACTTAATACATGTTTAATTCCACACAAATATTTTCTTCTCCAATAGAACTCAGGTTTATCATCAACTCTCACAGCAACACTAGTTTATGTTATGTTTGTCTAGTCTGTCATGTTCGTTATATGTTTCATTATTTCTCATATTTAGCCATGTATAACCTGTAGATTAGATAATAAATACCACTTCTACTATCTGGTTGTTATCTGTCTTGATTTCCTGTGGTTATGATTCAAGTCAATTCAAACTAGAACTTCCGACAATAACATTTGAGACTGATTAATTTATTGAGACGGATTAATTATTTTATTCTTTGATTGAGTTATCAACTCATCACCGAATAAGGTTTCTATACCTATAGTGTTACCAAAGTAAACTAGAAAATAGAAGGTGGTGCCTCGAGGTTAATTATGAATGAATTACTAATTGTTAATATTAATATTTCATATTAATATTGTCATAGTAATTCCATTAAACTTTACATATTAATGGTGACCGTGCGTGAGAATGCTACATTTTTAAAACCATGTACATTTCAGTGCATTTAAGCATTTTGAGAAATGTGTTGGGTTTTAGTGAGTGAGATCTAGGTAAAAACGTCCCGCATATTGACAAAAATATATCACCTTGGTGTTACTTTGAATTATCATATTTCCAAAAGTTAAAACGTCTTGTGTTGAGAATATTTAAATGCTTGTTAAAACAAGTGACTGAAACACTTGGGACATATTTTTGCTCCACAAGCGATTCCCTGAGCCTCTTCCAACATCCATGCATGAAACCACTTATCAAGACAGAACTGGCTTTTAAGAGATTTGGCTGGTCTGGACAAAACAAAAAAAAGAGTCCGAATGGAGGACTAAATATTGTAAGAAAAGGTAGATCTAAATGTGCTTTTCCCTCTCACTGCTTATTGCCATCATCAACCTGCTCCCTGATGAGCCTATTAGGTACCCTCGACCTGCCTCAAAGGGAGCCATTTACTTGATTGACTAAAGTGAGAAAGCATACTTTTTTTTTTTTTTTGCCCATCAATAATGGCCCAATCAGCCCCATGAGGCGTTACCAGGCTCTACACTGACACTCAGTGCTGAATCAGTCAGCTTGCAGGAATATCAAAACTAAACTGCATTCCCTACAGAAAAGCTCTTTCTGCATACTGTAGCAAACCCGCATAATCACTGGCTTCAAACTGACAGTGGTGGTCATTGGAAGTTATATATTATTCTTCTTAGTTCTGTGTTTTTCATATCCCATGCCATCAATTCCTACGCCATCTTCATTAAAGGTCCTTTCAAAGGAAATCCATCTAATTAATACACTCAACTAGATACAATAGTTAAAGCAATCATATCCTTCTTTTACAAATACAATGTCATTATTGTTAGCTTGTGATGCAGTAAAGACGATAATGTAAGGTGCCGGAAAATGGTTTTGATCATTGAGACCTATAGGGAGCAAAATGTCACTTCAATGCCACCCTTGGGGTTGAACATAATGATTCATTGGTTGAAGAGAACAACTATTCTGCAGAAACTGATGCTTTTGTGGCGTTTAGAAGATTTTAGTCAGCTCAGAGATAAGAAGTATTTCTAATGCTAAACTTATCATAACTTATCATCTTGAGTGGCTCATTTGGTGACAGGTATTTAGTCAATGTTATAATGTTTTCTTCTTTCCACATTGTGTTTTCAGAAGCTACTTAGTCTGGTTCTATTTCCTGTTAGGAAAGTCCCTTCTTGCAGTATTTGATGGTGTTTAACTTATGGGAGAAAAACATAAACATGATATTTTAAAGATTGGTATTACAATGAGTGACAACTGTGAAGCATTTCTAATTAGTTCTATATGACAAATATATCCCAGGAGATATGGTGAGTAAGAATAGATTACATTACATTACAGTCATTTAGCAGACGCTTTTCTCCAAAGCAACTTCGATATTTTGGGTCATAGGGTTCAGTTTCTTGCCCAAGGACACTTATAGGCATATAGTTGTCAGCAGACTACTGCTCTTACCTCCTGAGCTACAACCCCCAGGAAGTGCTATATGTTCCTTTTGTTAAAGCTGGTCAATGTTGGAGACCACATTTGATTTCTTTGTTGTCTTCAGACTGGAAACTCCAGCAAATAGCAGCATTACGGCATGTCGAGAGTTGTGTCTAAATGAGGCATTTTATATGAGATTTATTTTAGGTTTTTTTTTTTTGTTTTTTAGCGAGCCCAGCAGTTTTAAACCTAAAGAATTGCCCCACTTATTTGGGTGGAGCCTACCCCAGTAGATATTAAGGGTTAGGCTACCTGGACAAAGTCAACAGTCCCTCACATACCCAGAATTAGACATGATCATTCTGAGTCCCCTTTCATATTAATGTCAATTCATTCTTTTTTTCTTTTTTTTTTTAAGTTTATCTCTGCTGGATGTTTTGGCAGTGTGTTACCTTGCAGAGGAAGCTGACATTAAAACCAAATGTCTGCGCATTTCTTGAGCCGGCGTTCATGTAGTTGCCAACCAACAATATCAGCTCCAGGAGTTTGCTGAAGCCTTCACTCTTCTTCACCTCTTCGCAGGCCAACGTCACGCTCATGATGTCCGGCCGGATGTTGTTCACCTGCTCCTCAAACGTCAGCTTAAACAGAATGCCATTGAGACGTGGTCGCAGCAGCTTCACAGAACTCATCTGATTGGCAAAAACAAACAAGTAGGAGGAGCTTGCAGTGCAAAGAACAATACAACTTATCAGTCAAAGTAGTTACACATTATATGAGTGTGTTCAGCTGAAACATTGTTATTTCAGTTTTACTTATTTTGATTTCCCGAGATTGCAAAACAGATAATTGGAATATAAAACTTATTAATACACAATTTACCTCTCATTATTATTATTGTAATTCAAAAGACACAATTAAAATATGTCACTGCTGTCCATCATGTGTAGGATCCAACCACAGAATAACACAGTATGCATTTAATTAGCAACATTTTGCTGGTTATCATCAACTCATCAACATGCAAATGTAAGTATAACCTAGGTACAATAAATTAAAAATCCACCGCAACAATCCTTAGTCATGCTATTTATGATCTGAGGGATACCTGAAATGTACTGTATAAAGTGGTTTAATATCTTCTCATGTGACACCAGTTTAAGAGGGAGACAAAATCGCTTGTTTGATTTCAAGTGTAATTACTGCCGTAACTAATTAACTGAAAATCAGCTACACTCTTTAGCAAATGAGATTAATCCATTTGCTACAATTTCTTCCCTCAAAGAATCTTCCATTTAACAGATTTGTTACATATAACAGCCCCAAACTATATTTGCAGGCTTGGGGAGTGGAGTCACCGAAGGGAGAGCGAGAAAGAAGGATGGATATATAAATGAATAGGGAATTAAAGCAAATAATACACAGAATGTATCAATACACACACACACACACACATATATATATATATATATGCATCCGTGGTCTCTCTTCATCCAATTCCTTGCAGATATGTGTGTGCACACGCAACAAACACACAGGCACATTTACTCACCCCACTTTCTCACTTGGACTGATCTGTATACAATAAGTGGAAATCATGCTGAAAGCTAGTACGCTGGTGACAGCGCAGGCAGAGAAAAGGCTTGAACATTGCTTATTTCCCAGGGGGAGCCAAATATCTCAGGAAAGACGAGCTGCTTCATCAGTAGAAAGGTATGTGATCACAATATTGGTGAGATCACCAGGGAAACTGCCACCTCATGTTTTATTACATCTTCTAAAAGATATAAGTAAAAACACTTCAAGGAGTAAAGAGAATTAGTGCCGTCTGCAACCCCTGGGTGTGACTTAACTTTTGCAAAAGTATGTTTTGACATTCTGGTTTTGTTGTAAACTTAAAAGCCAACATCTCCTTGATTAGACACCCTGAAGTACTCACTTAGTAAATAGATGGAAAGAGCTGCTAATTAAAAAGTAATTGCAGCTGTAACTAAGTGGAAAGGTCAAAGCATCTTGATGCTTTCCTACAACAGATTAACAGTGCAGTTGTTTCACCGTACACATTCAGTCTTTCTCATTAGTAAATGCAAGCCTTAATAAGACCTATACTGGTGTAAAAAGCAAGCAAGATAAAATGCTACCTTTAGACATGTTTCTGACATGGGCTGAAAACAGGTGAAAACGTAAACAATGTTAGCATTTATCATCATACAGTCTCAAACCAAATTCTTGTAATGGTTACTTTCAGGCTAGACTGTGTTCTATGTAGTCAAATATTTCACCCACGGCATTTTCGATATTGCATCTCGAAAACTTTCTATGTTCATGTTAAATTCATTAAAGGATGGGGATACATCACCGGTATGGTTGACTACAGCAGCACACATTTCAAAGACTGTTATTACAGACAGGATTCATAGCCTTAGGTCATGATTTTATCATGAGACAACATTGACAGCTAATGTCAAACTACAGCATGCACAAAGTTTTGAATTCTCATCAAAAATTATTGAACTATTCTTTGCTCAACTCAAAAGGACTTTTTGTAACTAAATCCTCTGCCTTTTTTTTTCTTGCATTTGTGAGTTTATTTAAGGTACTTTTTTCGCTGTTAGGCGTTTAAGTAAATTCTATCTATCATAATACTGTTGTCTTTAGTCTTATACAGATCAAATGTTGCTAGGGAAGTTAGTGAAAAAATGTTGAATTTTGGAAATAAATGCAAGTGTTTGTCTGTAACAGTGACACATGGGCGTTTACATGTTTATAGGGTGTACCATGTAAAAAAAAAAAACAAATAAATCCAGTAAATAACACTCACCACAATGCCAAACTGCTCCGACTCCACCAGTTCCTCATATTCGCTCTTTAGCTCAGCTAGAGCACTCAGTTCTTTCTGCTCAGGCAGATTCTTTATCAGGTTCTGTAAATAGAAGAGCAAGTTTCTGTAAGTAACAAACCACATTTTATTCCAATGTCGGGATAAGAGGAAAAGACAAACAACTGTGCCAAATAATGTCTTATGTTAAACAAAAGATAAAAGGCTTTTATGAGTAAAAAAATAGGTATGTTATTTAACTCCCATGGTTAAACAGAACATATCATATGTAATTAAATATCTATTTTAATACTTTATCTTAGACAAAGAAGACAAATGTGCAAAACTTTGTTTAGATGTTTAAAAAGCCAATATTAAAGAAAATGTTAATGATTCTAATGGACAACATTTTATTCACTAAGGCACCTTTGCCTGTTTGCTTAGGGTCTAGCTGAGTGCATTGGGTCACACAATTACTGCTCACCGCTGGTTGTGACTGTAAAAATGGTGGCCCTAAGCCAATTACCAAACATGCCAGGGCCCCTCAGATAACCGACCTTCTACATAATGCGCATCACCTTGCAACTGTCTATGAAGCACAGGCAATGGGTTTGCCATTAATTTACCACTGCCTGATAAATTTCTTTTGTCCAAGCAAAAGAAAACACAAGCTGGCTGGTGGTGAGGTTGAAGATTAAGATGGAGATGAGGAAGATAATGGGAGGGGCTGCGTTTTCTGTAAATGTTAATTGTTTGTGTGAAGGTCAGCCAAGTTAATAAAATTGACCATAGCGACTTTTCCCCTCTCTTTTTCTCAGAGGAAAAGAAGAGAAAGAGGTGCCCTTTCCAGGTCTTTGCAAAGCTTCCTTCCTCATTAGTTCTTCAAATTTATTCAGTAGGAGCCGACAGGCGTATGACCACGTGACCAGATGGGAGCCCAGACCGAGGAAACGGAAAGCAGACACTGCTACTGGGCCACTGACCATGTTATAGAACTCTGCAGCCATCAGAGTCAACACAGCCAAAGTCGGCTGCCCACTAATGATGACATCTCTGTCTTTCCCTCAGGGAATTCAGTAATATAAAAAGTAAGCCTTACTGCAAGCCTTGGAACCCTATTTGGGTTGAAGTC
Source organism: Pseudomugil tenellus (assembly GCA_037177515.1). NCBI lineage: Eukaryota > Metazoa > Chordata > Actinopteri > Atheriniformes > Pseudomugilidae > Pseudomugil > Pseudomugil tenellus. The sequence continues at coordinate 14,081,796 of JBAMHX010000008.1, read as the reverse complement.
ATTAAATCAAATGCTGCTTTCTTTCGCCAAAGCCCCAATTAGGGTCTGCAGCAGGCAATGGTGCCTTAATAATGAAAGCTTTTGATCACATCAGCAGAAGCAGAAAATATTATTGTTGACAATAATAAAAATGATTTACACACACACACTCACACACACATATATATGATGACTGGGCAAATTGTCCACCTTATTTTTTTTTTTTTTCTCCTTGTGCAATGAGATGTTCATGCCTCATTTACCACTTTGGTATTAATTATTCATAACACTTTAATGAATAAAATCTTCCTAATCCTGCTTCATACCTTAATCGTGGCAATATGGGATCTTTGTTTTTTCTTTCTTTTTAAATGCAGCCTTTAGATACAGTTGTAAAATCTGAGTTGACTAAATGCGGATGTAATGGGCTTTTGGGGAACCAAACTTCAGCCGACCTCACAGATTCATTAGCATTTAAGAGGTAAGTAGATATAAGCAAAATTCAACAAACAATAAACTGGGAGAGAAGAGGAGTAAAATTAGAAGCTGGAATAATAAAGTTCTCTGTAAATGTATCATTGGCTCTAAAAAATGCAGGATGACTATTCATTAATATTAACAGTTAGGCTACAGTATACAGTAGGTCTTTTCCAATCAACTGAGTTTGGGTTGTCACAATACAGAATTAAAGAAGTCAAGGTTCTTTAGTCCTTGTAGTGAATAGTCTGCCCTTCTTTTTGCTGATAAGACACATTTGTACCTCAAATGAAGCTACAAGTTAGACACGGACTTCTAGTACAAATGTGAAATTAGTCTCTTGTAAAATTACAACCACCGAAAGCAAATTCAGACTCCAGTTAGTCAAACACTGAATTCACTTGTGCTTGTCATTTTATTTGTCTGTCATCTTGTTAATTATCAGAAACCCCACAGAGTGCAATTGAGCGCCATATGTGAGTTGTTGTGAGAGACAAGGTGATGATGCTGGGCCAGACTCACAACAGGGCACCAGACACACACAGCAGTATAGGAGAGATCACTGAAAGTTTGCTAGCAATGCTACATATTCATTTAGCTCCCTGAGTGATGAGAATGGCACTGCCAACCTCAGATCTGACAGGACACAGGGTATCATGAGGGAAAGAATCCTGTTAACTGTTGTGATGAGGATCTCTCTGAAGCTCAGTACCTTACAGCAGTTCTTAGCAATGTCTGTATTTATCATGGTTAATCAAAAATACATATACGTTCATAATCAACTCTGTGCCTCGATTTAAGATAGCAGAAACATTTCATCATCGCCTGGGACAGCAGGAATTCAAGCACAACTCAGCACAATTAATTCTAACAGTCTGTAAACATCTGGAAACCCAACACCGCCCTGCTTGACAAGATGTGCTAAATTTCAGCTTGTGGAATAACCATATAGAAAGCTTTAATCAATTCAATTAAAATATTATTTATATAGCACAATAAAACAGCCCCTGCTGACCAAAGTGCTTCACAGTATCAGATTGTTAATGGTTGTTATTTCGGTTCTGAATATGATTAGGAGATTGTTGCACTAAATAATCAACGTAGAGAAGAGATTTACTGACAGCAGGGCAAATCAAGGACTCAAAGCCCAACAGTACTGCTGTTGTTTTTTCCCTCACAGTAAGTTGACGTTACACAGTTAAACTGTAGTAGATGAAGGCAAAGTTATTGTGCCATTGCTACACAGACTGTGAAAGTCAGGTACCTGGAGAAGGGAAGCAGCTGAGAGGGTAAAAGAGTGTGAAAGTAATGAGATACAGGCTATGGTTGAGTAAACATTTGTTGGGGATGACAGTATCTGTAGGGCTTTTACTTCCATACTTTGATCTCTGCTGCTGTCAGCCAGCTTCCTGTGAATTGAGCTTATAGTTTCAAAGCACCTGCAATGCCATGCCAGATTAATATCGGACAGTAACGGGCATGCATTAGTCATACAATTACTCAAATTGTTTAGAGTGCCGCAAGACAATGAAGACGGAAGTGGAACTCCAGTGCCAAAATACTGTACCTTTGGACTGCAATATTAATAGCTGTGTAGAAAAAAAATAACATTTTTTTTTCTAAAATGGATTTTGGTGGATGACTAATCAAATACTAGACTGATGCTGTTGGGTTGCATAGTTGTGTGGTGGTTAGCACTGCAAGCTCATAGCAAGAAGATGGCTGGTCTGAGCCTTGGCCCAGGCAGTGGCCTTTCTGTGTGGAGTTTGCATGTTCTTCCTGTGATAATGTGGGTTCTCTCCGGGTAATCCAGCTTCACACACATTTAGCTGTAGTATTAACTCTACAGAATCATGATCCTTAGAAGTTATACCTCATTTTAAAAAGTGACTAATGAAACTTTCCAACTATGCTGAATACAAGACTAGTTATTAGTAAAGGTAAGAAAGAACAAATCAAAAACAAATCTTGCTTTTTGTGCTACATTATGATAAACACTTGATATACAGAACATTCTGTTGTACAGTTTAACAATTCATTCTCCTGGTAGCCCTAAAAAAATGGTAAAATTGGTAGCTGTCCAAAGATGTGGTGATTTGCCTTACTTATCCAACGTGCATGGCCCATTAGGTTGTCACAATATGCCAATTAATTCCACGATAATTAAAAATGAATGCAATAGGTTCGCCGGGATTGATAGTTTAAATTTTAGTTTTTCTCTCTTTACCAAAGACTAGAGTGGAATAGGTTTCACTACAGTCCATCATAGGGCAATTCAGACGCAGCAGTGCCTTTGTCTACAACATTACATACAAGACAACATACTGAAGGAGATCAGACTTTCATTCAATTTTACTCTGCCACCTTAGATACGTGGGCCAGTTGAAATATAACCTCTTATTTGAGCATACGTATCTGCTGACTAGAACCTGAAGTGTTTAAAGACCAGTTTCTGCAATGTTCTGCAAATAAAGGTAAATGTTCTGTAGAAATTATTGTTTATTATTTTAAAGAGTTTACTTGGCTTATTATGACATTATTATTATATTAGTTGAAACCGGTCTTAAAATGACAACATTAATCGCTTATCGCAATATTATTGTTTATCGCCATCATTTCTGAGACAATTATTCAAACAGTATCATTTGTTTTCGTAACAGGGCTATGACCCGCTGACATAGAGAGTTATTGACGTTTTAAGTGTAATAGGAAAATAAATTAAGCTCTTCTAAATTTACAGTTTAATACAAAAAGCAAAAAAAAAAAAAAAAAAAAAAAAAGCTTGATCACTTATGTCTTTCAATAGATTAAAATAATTTAATCTCATACAAAGCCCTGTTAGTACAGGCTGTCATGTTCAGCAATTAAGTACAACTTACTGGTTTGGGGAAATAGGGAGGAATATAAACAAGTGACAAATCTTGTCTCAGAGGCAGGTATGTTAAACAATGAACGTCAGTCATCCAGGCTGTATAGTCTTCAGAATTTACATCCTGACAAAATCACACAAACACCTCAAATCTCACTGTGAGCAAAGCTGCAGAGGCAGACTGACAGGCAACAAACTTAGTGTGACAGATTCTAAAATCGCATTAAACTAAATGAGAAATGCAGTTTAAAAAGAAGACGCAAACACTGAGAGAGAAGAAAACAGGTTGAGCAAGGTATGGGGGATGGATTAATTTTAGTCTTTAGGCTGGAAAACCTGACAGACTTAGTGTGAGTTTTCTTTTAAAGAAGAAAATATGTAGGATTTATTTCTGCACACCTGGGAACTTGTATCTATAATGGGAGGTGTGAAGTAGAATTAACAGTGAAACTAAGAAAACAAATATTGGTTTAACTACAGAAACAGGGAGAAAAACGAATGGAACAGCTAAATTTAGACAAGAAAGATGAACAGATGAGTTAAAAAAAAGTTTAAAAAAAACATCTAATAGGCTACATAGGACACATACATGAGTATGTGCATTCAAGAGGTATCTTAGCTATCAGAAAACATGTGGTCTGTACTAACAGTACTAAACATTTATTGGGCCATTTAATATTAAACTTCTCCTTCATATTTGAATGACAATATGGTTACTTTTTCTTTAAATAAAACTTCTCGCAGAAGGAGCACAAACTAAATGTAAAACATATTTTTTTCTGAAAAAAAGCTTTCATTGTGGGAAAAATGGATGTACTGTACTTCCCTTGTAATAATTCTTCATTTATGATTATTCTTCCTGGGCAATAGTCACTTGAATACGAGCCGATATATGAGACTGTCAGTCAAATAAGAGAAGAGCAAGCATGCAAAACATTAATAGAAATTAATTTGTTTGTGGATTCTGCTGTCTGAGAGTCTCACTTTGAGTGATGTGCCATCTGTCACAGCCACAAAGATACAGAACCGGAAAATGAAAACAGAAAACCCTCCCCATCCCCTTCCCATTCCATAACTTGGTTATGAAAATACACATCTATGCATGCCAGAGGAGAATCTGAGTGAACTACACATAATCAAAATTTAAGTGATATGCTGTATTGTGCATGAGCTCACTTGTGTGTCTGGCTTTCAGTGTGTGCGTAATTGTGAATGCTTCTGATCAAGATTTAACCTGAGGACAGTGTACGCGGCCAAGACTCCCTGACCAGACATCTGCAGCTTCATGAAGATCAGTGAAAAGTACATGGTGTCTCTTGGGTCCTCTCCATCAATTTCTGAATAATACTGCACCAAACTAAAATTCCTCTCCATTTCCTCTACCTTTACTTTTGACTTTACCTTGCTTATTCAACACCTCCCCTTCTTTCCTGATTTATGTCCCCAACCGAACCAAATCCACATAATGTATTGCACGTTTCATTGTTAAATTAGCATTTGATGCAGAAGAGTTATGTTCTGTGCGCCAAAATAAACCTCAATTAAACCCATGGGGGACTCGTTTCTCCTGCTTAAGCTCTAATCCAACATGCCCATACTTATCGCCTTGTCCCACATGTGCACTTTTACACTGTGAAAATGATGCCCAACAATGTGCCAGTCTGCTACAATCACCTGTTACAGCAGAGAATAAAGGCTGGCATGGGCACTGCCAGGCCCTGCAGCCAATGACAAACCACATGTAATGATGGGTAATGCATATGGATGAGAGTGGCGCTGATGTGGATGATTGACAAGAGAGATAAACAATAATAACAAGCAAGGCTAGTTTGAAAGACTCCTGTGAGACCTGGCGGAAAGGTTGTTGCCATGGCGAGCTGACGGGAAGAAGTGAAAAGTCAAACGCTTGCAAGGCTTATGTTTACTTAGACAACCTAGTGGGGGTTTGGGTGCATTGAGACCCATTCTTTGCACGGCACTATTTTAAAGAAATGCCTCGTTATTATACATAATTTATACATCTTTCATTCATTTGTTTTCTATACCATTTATTCCAATTCAGTCACAGGAAAGCTGGAGTCTATCCCAGTAATTAGCAGGTGAAAGCTACGGTATACTGTGGACTGATCGGCTATTTCAGGACCAACACAACGAGACAAACAATCATCAATGTTAAAACTCACTCCTATAGAAAGAATTTAGAGGGACAATTAAACTAACATGTTTTTTTTTTAATGTTGGGATGAAGCCTAAGTACTGGAAGAGAACTTACGCTTGCATAGGGAGAAAATGTATGTGAGTAGAGGAGTCTGAATAGTTTAAACCAGTGATGAGGAGATAGTGCTAACTCCCACACCACTGTGCAACACATGTAAAGCTACATAAATGTATTCAGTAATAATGTTAAAATTGGAAAATGTGTTAAATAACCAAGGTGTGATTAAATAATGGTATATGTTGCCTTACATCACCACTCCAAAACAACCAAGGGTTATGCTGAAAAGAAATGCAAAGGAAAAAAAAATATCACATGTGCATAGAGTGATGATGTGAGCTCTCCTCTCTTTTCAGGATTTTTAACATGTAATATCCCACTGCTTGCCCTAATCTATTAAATGAATACTAACATTTCCTACTGTTTTCTCTAAAGCTCTAGTATGTCAACCAATGAGCAGGGGTGATGTGCACAGACTGACTCATTAAAACATGCTGAGATTAACTCAAAGACATGCTTATTTTTCCCTTTTTTGTCCCTGCATTTCTTTTATACAGTGCATCTGCACACAACATAGTGCAACACTAATTATAACTGAATAGCAGTGGTGCAGTATTAGTCATTAGCCTTTCCTTTTGAAAAGAAGATGGGGTAATATAAAATACATTGGCAGGCATTAAACATTAAGAAGCCACTCTGATATTCTGCAAAACAAGCCCCCAGGGTCATATCATCCACTGTGAAGAGTTAGCTTACCACACGCACCAAAAAAACTGGGCGTGCTAAAACATTTAGTGATGACTTTCTCATTTCAAGCAACCTGATCACATGGCATATTTTAAGTAGGGGTGGGAAAACAGCTGATCAGCTGCAGCCTTCAAAACTGTCTTACAGTTGATCTGAAATAGACTTTTCTTGTAAAACTCTCGGCAGGAATAGTGAGTAGCTTAGATGTTTTGACATTCTCCCCTTATTTTATTGTTAGCAGATCCATCAAACTGCAGAAAAATCAGCTAAACAGCCATTTCTAAAGGGAAAATCTTCAAACAAGCAGATAAAGAAAAACTTTTCTAAGATTATACTGCATCATGGATGGATGGATGGATGGATGGATGGATGGATGCATGGATGGATGGATGGATGGATGGATGGATGGATGGATGGA
>JBAMHX010000008.1:14057846-14073725 GCA_037177515.1 Pseudomugil tenellus | reverse complement strand
TGGATGGATGGATGGAGGGATGGATGGATGGATGGATGGATGGATGGATGGATGGATGGATGGATGGATGGATGGATCAGACACACCTGGATTAACCGGTAATGAAAGACAGGAAACAAAAGGGTTGTCTTAAGTACAGGAAGTAGTGGATCTGTGCATAAAGCCAATTGTGTGGAAAAAACTGCCAGCCTGGCAGAAATGTTAATTCTTAAATATTCAATGCTCCCTTCCTCTTGGGTGTTTGGTGAGATCTGAGCTGTAGAATCTGGTAGATTGTATAGTTTGATGCTTTTGATAAGTTGTTGATGTTTAATATTCCCTGATTTGTTTGGTTTGTTTGGTAAATGTAATAAAATATAATTTAGCACATAAAGCAAGAAAGCTTGATGTCTAACAAGTCCTGTTGTCTTAGAACCTTTAATAAATTAATTTTTTTTTCGTAAAAATGAAAGACATAACCATGCAGTTGTCCAAGAAAAATTTGGATTTTTGGATAGTTTTTAAACAAACATTTTAAAAAAAATAACAAAAGAAAAATCCTCACATAGAGTTAAAGTCAGTGTCAAAATAAATTTTATATGTAGACTAATATCTAAAAACATTTAAAAGTAAACATTAAAAGCAACATTGAGTATATTTGCAGAATACTGTAATAAAACGCTAAAGATGACATTACTAAGAACCCCTTATAATTCCAAATTCACCTCAACTCATTGAGGTCAATGTAATGATGAGCTAAGATGCTGCAAGAAATGATAAACTGGTCCTAAAAATGCTAAACTCTTCATAATACATAAATAACTAATAACTGTGTTTTCTTGATGGAGTAGAAAGGAAGTGAAGAAGCTTTTGTGCCAGGGAGCGCATAACAAAATTATTCAGGATTAACTGTTGAAAACTGAACAGTTTTATAATATACAGCTTCTAACATTGTGCATGAACAAAACAACAAATGGGCAGGGACGGAAAAAAAAAAAGTTTACAAAGTATATTTGAAAAGAAATCTAAAAGCCTATGAACAAATACCACTTAATCTCCTCAACTGTAAGTCAGAAATCTTTCCAACAATGCCTTTGGACATGCTTCCCATCATACACGCCAAACCATGAGTAAAACAACAACATGGTCAGATAACTTATTTAGGCAATTTCCTTCCAACTGCTGTTCAAACTACAAACTTCAGCTACCTCAAAAACATCACACATGAGAAAAAGACTACATTTATTTTCACTTATATGGTGAAGAACATATTTATTTCAAAATACACACATACATGTGTAATTTATGTTAAATACTCTACTCTCATTCTGACTTAAATAAGTTCACACAACAAATTTCATTCAGGATAAAGTACTCGTGGAAATGGATAATAGTGCATTTTAAGTTAAGAGCTTTACATTAAAATGTAATTAAACATAAATTTAACATAAATGATTATACTTTAGTGAAATTTGTATTGGTGAATTTAAAACTATTAAAAATGTGAAACCTATGATGACACTTCAAATAAAACATCAAACCAGTCCCCCCAAAAATTGCATTGTAATTTAAGTTTGCATCATTGTAGATCCCAATCTTCACCTGATACAAGGAACTCAGATGTGATCAGAGGTTTGAAAGTCAAGCTGTCACTCTGGGACAAAGAAGACGGGATGACTCCTAAAGAAAGCCAAACACTGAAGGAGAGACTGCTCAAATCAATAACAACAAGGTCACAAACATTCTTATCCTGTGACTTCAACAATACCAGAGTGGAATGATATACATCCAATCCGGATGCTACCAAAAAGGAACTAGGAGACTAACAGTCCTGTAATGCCAAACTGCACAATAGAACCAGGGCCCTGGAGCCCAAAGCACCTGGACTTGACTTTTCCCACACTAACTGGGTCCAGGGGACCCTTCCCTTGCTGATTTTGTTAGTCAGCAGAAATAGCAATTGATAGCTTTGTCAAGCTGTCCGTTCTTTAAAAAGGGGACCTTTGCCAGGCTTTCTGAGACGCTACCTGGTTCCGCTGAGCCAGTATGTATTGTTGTTTTTTATTGTCCTCTTTATCTCATTGTTAAACGGATATCATGGCAGGGTGACTCTGCCGTCTTTCTGAATTTGATGAAGCTGACCTGATATATACAAGTGACCTCTGTCCACCAGCACCATGAATATTGTAAGCAAATGAAAAACAGAGACAAAGACTGACAGAGAGGTGGAGTGCATGCAAATGTGATTGTGTATTCACACGATCGCGGAACTAACGTGTATTTATTGTTTGGATGAAAAATGACACAATTGCACAGGGAGCAGAAGACAAAGAGATAACTGACACATCTATCCATTTGCATGGACCATACGTATGTTTGCACGCTGGGTGCATGAAGATGAAAATAAGTGTGGAATTGCAAAGAATTATATGGAGCACAGATGAATGGTGGGAGCCAGCACTGTCTGCCAGCATTCAGGGATGTGTACATCATCTCTGAGGCGTTGATGGGCCCTAATGCAGAATAAGGAGAGCCAATCAACTCCTATCTATCCACTCTGCCAGGGTGACACATCGTAGGGGTACTTCAAGGCCAGCGCACTGCCACATTCTGCTGACAAATCATTACATTAGCCATGTCAACGGAGGAGGAAGATAATAAGATTGAGTTACAGAGTTTCAGATACATTATGAACACCTCTTGCTTCCACCATTCCTTCCATTTTCACTATACCTTTCATTTAATAATTCTCTGATTTACTGTCACAGGCAAAATCATGAATGGAAGAGTTTCTGGGTGAGCCCTGTTCCCATCAGGTGTTACAAAACTTGTGATAATAAGAGAACTTCATCACCGTCAATTATTATATGCATGTTTTGTGGAAATGGCTGATAACGTTTTTCTTTTTAAGCGTGTACTGTTTACTATTGCAAAGAGGTCATACACAGCTGTAAAAACATCTGCGATTGAGAAAACGCAATGCAATATCCATTCCATCCATCCATTATCTACCGCTTATTCCTGAATAAGCGGTAGATAAGCGCGGGGGGGGGGGGCTGGAGCCAATCCCAGCCGACATCGGGCGAGAGGTGGAGTTTGCCAGTTCATCACGGGGCCAACACACTTAAACAAGCAACCATGCAATCACACATTCACACCTATGGGCAATTTAGAGTCTCCAATCAGCCTATTCCCAAGGCGCATATCTTTGGACTGTGGCAGAAAGCCAGAGAACCCAGAGAGTACCCACGCTGACACGGAGAGAACATGCAAACTCCACACAGAAAGGCCACAGCCGGAGCTATGGCTAGAACCAGTGCTAACCAACCACAGATGAAAACTAGAGATGTTCGATATAATACATATTGATATAATACATACATTTTATGCAAAAGCTGCCAATAAATGAAGACATTTTTTTTTAAATCAACTCAGATCATTTCCAATATCCAATTTAATGTAGACATTGATCGATAATATCGGTATGCCAATAACATTGGACATCTCTAATGAAAACACAAATGTGGGTAAGTAACTACAATCTGAGACTGATCACATTATGACTAAAACAATGATTGATAAAATGGGAGTCTTGGTGTAGGTGATCAGATCCAAGTGTATGACCCATGAAAACGTGATAAAAAAATCTTTTGAGAGAGTTTCAAAGTTCTTTTAAAAGCTGTTTGCATCTGAGCTACCAATGTCTGGTGGGCTGTTGACAAGACACTAACACAAAATCAATAATTATTCTTTCATTCTATGTGAAATAAATAATAAAATATATATCTTACTTTTACCTAATATCTCTTGTTCTGAGAGATATTAGGTGTAAGATACACCTACATTTCTACATTTAGAAAGACTGGTGTTTGCAGAGTAACCGGCGGATATACTGTAAAACCTGGTTTTAATATGAAGTTTTGTTTGTAGACTATACTTCATCTAAATAAACATATAAATGATAATTATTCATGTCTTCTTTTTTGTTAGTTGCTTTGAGAATTCTTGCATGGAGCTTTAAGCAACCCTTTCATTCAAATCCCTGAGAAACCCCATTATTTACTTGCTATTATTTTAGGTGTACACAATCACCCCCTCCTTCTAAAATCAGCAAGATGGTAAAATCCTTTCATTTTATTATTTGCCAAGCCATGCAGTAGCATCCTTGTTTTCTGAATGTGTGTGCATCTGTCTATGTGGATAAATGGTGATTGGCGTGTGGCTGAAAGTGGGTGGTGTGGAGTGATTAATCAGCGTAATGAGTGTAGATGAGCACTGTGCAGATGGAGCCCACACTCAGGACTGTGTCACCCAGCAGGAGGTCTCTTTGCTCCCCTTCAGTGAATCTGTATAGTTTTAACTATGGTTGTAACTGCATTTCTGTGGCATGTGTTGCTTCCTGGATGTCTAATTTGTGAGCTCATTTCTGCCTGATTTGGTTTTATAATCACCTCATTCTTGTTTCACCAGGATTTTTATCTACATATACAATTAGCAATATTTTTGTGTAAATAAAAATTACCCATGTTAGTTTTGCTTTTCTTTCTTCTTCTGCTAAACACAATCTCACAATATGTGCCTAGCATTTGCATTTCCTGTCAAAAAACATTTTCCAAGTGTTTCAACCTTCAAACGATACAAATGAATACAGTTAAAGAGAAAAAATAAAACATTTAAAGAGCAAATGAATACATTTAAAGCGCAACACTGATGATTGACTGATTACATAAAATTGATACTTGTGGTTTAAAACAATTGTGAGAAAGTTTATACATATTACATATTACACAAATTAAAAAGATAAAGAGTCAATTTTTGCAGGATTGGATGTCCCAAAAAATTAAAATCCAGAGCAGTTCAATTAAAAAAAGAGCTGCTTCTTTTGTCTTAAAAATGGCAGCATGGCTTACATTAGCAGTGTTGCATATAAACAAACCATTAGACATCTGGAACTATGACCCTTGTACAGATAAGAATAAGTGTATATGTTTGGTCACAACACACAACAGCACGTTTACAAGAAGCCAAACATACCTGCAAATGAACAGGAAAGTGGCTGAACAACAAAAGAATAAAGCTGTTGAAAATCATGACCTAAGGTTGATTGAAATGCTGAAGTGGGACCTCAAGAGAGCTAAGTACAAACAAATGGCTTCAAATATCAATAAATAACACAGCAAGGAAACAAAGACAAAACCTCTTCCACAACAATGCAAAAGGGTGATAACATTATATCGCTTCTCGCGATAAAGCAAGTTATTACTGCTTGACGGCTCTACAAGCTATTTGGAGACAGCACCGAGTTTGTTACATGATACTTTGGCTTGTTTTGTTGTTAAATAAATAAAAAAAATAGGACTTAATATGCCATGTGCTGTTCTAAATTAGCCATATTCATTGATAGATCATATAAGGATCATATAAGGATACCATTTTTTATAAATGTCCTGATATATGAATTACCTACTGCCTTTCTCACATGACTGGAGGTATAACAGTTTTAAAGATAACACATTTAATATAAATAAAATTACTTAAGGCAATAAGATTACTTGAGGTTTATATTAAATAATTCTGACTAATAAATACAATTATAGTAAAAGTAATAAACATAGACAATTAACTAGTAATAAATAATTATCAATATTATCATAGCTGTGTTATATTAGCACTATTTTTCTTTTAACACACCCCAGTCTTTAGTGTGTCTCTAACAGCAGCACAATTAGCAGAGATAAAATCCTTCTGCATTGATATGTTAAGCCTGTTGCCCTTTCCCCTACGCTGGACTTTATGGCATTAACTTGATTCTACAATGCTTTTGCAGATTCACACTTGCTCACATAAGCCTCATTGAGCATGCCTCTTTGTTAGCAGCCATACTGCTCCATGTCACATTTTTTAGAAGGGGAATGTGTGAGGTAAAGGGAATGACAAATCTTTTCAAAAAAGATGACTAGCTGCTTAAATATGTTACAAAAAACATCCTTTTTGTGACTAACCTCAGCCACCAGTCAGACATGCAATCACTACTGATTCACATTGTCTTCTTCAGAGAAATACATGAGAGCAAAATGGAGTTTGAATGTTAAGGCAGCTGTTTTTACCAGAAAAGCTGGGGAATAAAAAAGTTTCTTATTTACCATTTCTTATTCTTTTTTTTATGCCCCCCTCATCTGTTCTTTACTTGTCAATCACTTCTTTGATAGCTTTTGTTCTGCTGTGTATCAGTGACTTTAAGATTACCCGCGGTATAGTTGTTATCAGTGCTTGGATCAGGGTCAGTTTAATGGCAGCTGTTCGATGGCGGATGGAGTATCTCTCCCTGTAACTTAAGCAGACCTCTTTGTAGCAGTCAAGCCATTTGTCTGGTGATGTGTGCAGTAAGGGCCATGTGGGGATTTGCTTGGGACATGACTCTCCTGCTGGCAGACACAGACTACTGGAGAGCTGAAGTTGGAAAAAGGTCAACACCTTAACTTCCTTTCTCTTTCACAAAGCAGAGGGGGGTGTGCCATCTCATAATGTACACTGTGTACTTTCAGCCAGATTACCAGCCTATTAAAGGTTATCAGAGCTCAAAATAATAGCCCTGCAGGGCAGCTCTCTGGATGGACCCCATCTAAATATATATTGCCTCTCTACCTGATACTAGTGTCTATGTTCCAAGCAGTGGGAGGCCAACAGACTTGCTGCTGAGCAAGTCTTTGTTGATAAGCTATGTGGTAAAGGATATACGGAATATTTCAGAACTAAAAAAAAAAAAAAGAAAATAGCAATTATTTTTTTCCCCAAGACCAAGCTCAAAATCAGCATGTGAACAATCCCTTCTGCTGCTTGCGAAAAAATAAACTAAACTGCTCATATAACAATACATCATTGCCAACATTTGATTAAAATCAAACCTTTTCCTTTTTTCTTAGGTCTACACCTCCTACTGATGAAATAAAACAGAGGACAGTGCAATCCCTTAAATCGCAAGGACACTGCAACAAAAAAAAAAAACAACAACAACAACAAAAAACTAATAAAAAAACAGAAGCACTAATGAAAATCAAGTCTAATATTGCACAGTGATGCCTCTTCACCTCAGATGCACCCGTCCTCTTTTCAATTAATGCTTTCACAGACAAGAAAAAATAAATAAATAAGCAAATAAAATTGGAACAAAACAAGTAGCCTTTAGGAAGCTCATCAATCATGGTTTAAGACAAAGGAACTAGGGAAGGAGGGAGGAGTTGAGAGGACTTTGCCAAGCCTTGTCCTTCACCATCCATTATAAGAGGATGAATGGGGGTCTCTGCAGTCCACATGAGAATGGGCAGACTGACTTGTGCCAAAAACAAACCAAAGCTTCTTTTAAAATGGGGTCACTGAGCTACCACCAGACAGAAATCCAAAACTTATCTTCTCACATGAATGCATGGGGAAATTCTCTCTTTCTTTCTTTTTTTTCCTCTCTAGAATACTGTCCCATGATGGTCACACAAACACAAGCTCACAAATTGTCAAAATAAGTGAGTGTATGAGGGAGGGAAGGAGCCAAGTGAGTATCGGTCTTACCTGGATGAGTGATTCACTCAGTCTTTCCTCATCTACCTGCAGAACAATGTCCCGGATCTCTTCATAAGGCAGGCGGAATGAGCCCAAGAAAATAGCTGTTGTGATGTAGAGAAAAGAGAGTCATTTCCTATCCTGTTTTATGAGACTGCAGGTTTCAGACAGACATTTCAGCACCCATCACTCCTCACATTAGATGACCACAGACCTTACTTGCCACTTGGATAAACTGTGTCACCCTGACAAAAATAATAAAGGAAAACATCAAGATTTCCTTGCACCAGAGCAAGGTTCTTTTTTTAAGTATATTTCAGTAAATGTAACTACTCCCACTGTAACAAAAATGATTGCAGGCACGATATGTTTGTGTCATCTGGTAAAGCAACATATTTTTGATTAGGAGGGGTACAAAGGGGCACACTGAATTTGCCTCAGGGGGGACGTCTGGTGGTTGTTTTATACTCCAGGTGGGTGGCTATATTGGAAACTGGAGCTGATGGTAGATCCAGGTGGAAGTCACAGGTGGAGTTTTGGTAATGAGTTGGAAGAGAGTCACCTAACAGCTGCTATATGACTGTAGCAGTGGGACCCGGTCCCTGTATTTGATGGGCAGCAAACAGAGACATAATGGGGAACTTATCGCATATGTTATCAAGGTATCAGGATACAACTCGTGTCAACTCTTCTATTACAGTGTTCTGATGTGTGAATATTAAATGAGCTTGTTTTGCCAGTGTAGGTTTGGTCGGGAGCTCTCCTTAGCAAAAAAAAACCAAAACAAACAAATACAGTTTTTAAATAAAAAAAGAACAACCACATTTAAGCAAAACCACATGCACTGTTAGACCAACCATTACACACTTTAGGTGTATTTTAGTCTCTTATTTTTCCTTTTTTCCCCATTGAGTTGAGAGAGATCCACCCCTCTTTACAACAGCTGTTGTTCAGAACCCAACTGTGTGACACAGTGCGTTTCCACAGCTGCTGCTTATTCACTGCTTTTAAACTGTTTTAATTACAGTTTTCTTTTAAAACAAATGAAAAATTATTGCAAAATAAACAGTTTTTATAAAACCGTTTTCAAAGAATTACAGTGATTATAATGGAGTTCAGAGTGTGATATGTTGTAGAGTCTATCAAATGTGAAAAGAAAATCATAAAATGTAACGGTTGTACTTCATGCAGAATGACTCATGATGTGTTTTTTTCTGATTGGCTTTTATGAGCTTTGTACATGTTTCTAAGTTCTAAAACAGACAAATATAAGAAATCTCTGTACAATGCTTGAGGCAAAGGTTAATTTGGTCTGGATTCCATTATGATTGGTCAATATTTTAGTACAGTAGCTTCTTGGTAGTAGGATAAGCCACTTCATCTGTATAAGTAAAGATTATCTGTCCTTAAACGTACAACTACTTCTGTATCGCAGGTAAATCAATCTGAATGTTACACAACTTTTCTAGATACTTTAAGCCTAAAATCCATGATCAGTGTAAAATTCTCCACTGTTTGCAAAAGCTTGCATTGATGGATTGATGCAATTTATTAGATAGTTGTATACATAATCATTATACCAGGAAACATAAAGTGACACTGACGTCCCAATCACTCATGTTATGCCAGTATGCATCCCAGTCATTGAACCTTCACATCAGAATTGAAAAGAGAACTTGGCGGGTTCTGCGGCTGGCAGTGAAGATGATCTATGATGCCATGGGATGTGTCAAGGCACATCAGGAGAGCTGTGTACTTGTGCGCGACAACATGCTTCCCACCCATTTCCTTTGTGAAGGTGAGGTTTTCAACACTTATTTTTGCTTCCTGCCAAATTCTTAACCAATCTGCTGGTTCTGTAATCAGACATGGCAGTGACAACTATCAACATTGTCACAACCCATACACAGGCCCGGCGACATGATTTGCAAATACAATCACATGCCCACAGATACACAACCACAAAAAGCATCTCTGTGTAAAATCCTTATGTTGGTGACACATGGTCCTTTCTGATACCAATACCCCATTAAATTAAACAGGAAGGAAACTTGGCGGGTGAAGAAAATACACAGAAATTAATTACATGTCGACAGTTGTCCACTTTGGCTGCTACAGTAACAAAAGACCCGCACAGAAGCCCCTTTCAGACTTGCTTAGCTACCCGAACATTACGCGGACACTGGCTTTTCGACCCTCATGTCTGAAAGGTGCAGTGCGGACATTAAGCGGGTAGATCGACGTAGACTTTACCTGCTTGAAGACCTTGTACAATGTCCGCTAAATTACCGGGTAGACTAATCCTGTTCAGATATGTATGTGCGGACATTAACCTGGGGGGGTGGGGGGTGATGGGAGGGCAGATGCTACCACGCGAAGCAATGATGTAATTTCCTACAAAATGTAAACACAGAAGACTAGAACATATCGCGAGTAACCAAGAGATACGAAAATGGCAAGCAACTGGCGAGAAAATGAAGTCAAAGAACTCCTAGCAGCAAGGGCTGATGAGCATATAAGAAAATGTGTGCAGGTAACAGCGTGGGATTCTGTAGTTTATGACCGCATCAAAGCTAATTTGGAGGAGCACCAGATAAATAAAACCAAACAGCAAGTGATTAACATGCTCAAAACTATGAAACGGTAATACTTTACCCTAATAGATGGCGAAGCTAGCATGGACCTAGACATCGACACTCAAAGACCTCTTGATGCGACAGTAAATGAGCCGTTCTCAACGTCAGGTAAATTATATTCTGATCTAATGTATTTGTTGTTGTCATTATTGCCACTGTCGTACAATGATACATGATATCCTGTTTCCAGGATGACAGTCTTACATGGACATTTACCGCCTATGTCTAAACGCAATTTAGCGTGTAATCTCTAGTAATGTTGTTCCATGTCTGAATAGGCATGTCCGGGTAAAGTGCGGGTGGTAAATGTCTGGATATTACCCGGTTTCTATGTCTAAAAAAGGGCTATAGAGATCTGGTCAGCTGTATAAAAAAATTAACTTTCACAGCAATTTTACTTGAATTTTCTCTTATACCAGAAAAATAGACAGTCATTCATCATTCTCAAACAGTAAACCACTTATGCCTCTACGTTCTACTACATCTGTGTATATACAAAAGTTTACCAATCTGTAACTAACTGAAAAGGCATGAGTGGAAGAACACATAAAAATGTTAGTTTCAAAGAAGGTTAAAAAAGGGGCTAGGAAATGGTGCTAAATGTGTGATTTCTAGCTGAAAAATAATCTAAAACACATGACTCCACCAACTTACAAAGATTCTGTGCTGTCTTGGCATCCAAGATACGAAGCTCCTTTGCCTTTTTCTTAAACTGTGGTACCCCAGCATCAGCCTCATCCTTCAAATCCTTTTTCACTGCAAGAGAAAAAGCAAAGCACAATATTTTCACATTTATTTTTTGTAAATAATGTACTCTGTAAAAACAATGATAAATTCTCAAAAGACTGAATCTAGCTTCTCTAGCAAAGTAAATAATATTAATAGAAATAAATACATGGATAATTTAACCAATGAAATTCAATATCATTTGAAAATCAAAAGCCAAATACACCATCAACTGAAGATAGCAAAAAAGAAAATGTGTGCAGTCACTGTATCAATGTTCTTCACATGCAAAGTGCACAGAAACTTTGCAGCTGAGATAGTTAAAATGCGCTATTTTAGTTTTGTACCAAGTCTCACATCCATGATAGTAGAAGTAGTGTACAATGAAGTCACTGATTGACAAAGTGGAACAAAAAATGGCTAACAAAATGTGCATACTGTGCATCATTGGACAACGTTGTCAGCAATGTGCCACTTGTCATTTGTTTGTGAAAGCCAACATTTCTGACATTGTCAGAGTGAGTAGATTGCTAATAAGCACAACCCTCTTCCATTAGCGCTCCCCATGTCAAACTGTAACCCGTTTTCAAAAAGGAGGCAACACTGAGTCTGAGGAAACACCACCTCAGCACAAATTCCTTTTTATTTGAACAAGACCTTCAGGTCCGTCCACGCACACGACAATAGGTCAACATTTTGCAAGTACAATTATGGTGCTGAAAAGAGAGTTTAATTTTTCACAATAAAGAAGGAAAAGAAGAGGAAGAAGATTCCTTAGATCCTTCTCTCTCCCCTGATGGCTTATGAGAAACAGCACACTTTGTTGCTAATCATCACAACCGCTCTGTTTAAGCCCAAGGTGGGAGTCTCAAAGGAAATCTAGAACAAACAATCTGCTCCCTTAGTGCTGGCTTGCATATTTGAAGAAAGAATCAAAGAGGCAACATCTCCTGGGCAGCCTGAAGAAGCAGTGCTTAAGGCACCTACCTAGCTCTGCTGTGTGCTGTCAAAAATCACAACAACAGGGATGCAGTTGTTTACTGTTTAAATTGTGCTAAAATGGTGCCAGCATAAACTAAGGCAACACATGGTACAATGCTGTGATTTTGGGTCAAAATACACACAGTCTGCAGGCAAGCGCATTGGCCAGCCATTTTATAACTAGTCTTTCTCTTATTTCAAAGTATAAGAAGCCACATGGTGAGAAGAGGAGCTAGATGGTTTATGACCTGATCAAAATATATGATGAAGGAGCACATGTCTCAGATTGAAGGATAACAAAAATACAAAATACATCATTTATTTAGTGTCAGTCTATCAAAAAAAATCATTAAAAAGAGAACTCATTAGTAACCCTGATCCATTCCAGGTAGAGACATCTGTTATGACAAACATTAAATCAAGTTCGTCAACAAGTGTGGAGAGAGTTAGTAAAATAAAAAAGAGAGAAAAAGAAAATCCCTGTACTTTAACATCATTCAGCCAAAACATCAAATTGCTGTGTATTCCCACGGTTCCAGGAAACCGTAAGTACAAGCAATCTTGTGAGGCTTTGACACGTACAACCCACTCCATCAGTTTTGCAGATTAAGTGTGCCTATAACAACAGCATACCCCAACAGCACAGGCTCAAAGTGTCCCAAAACTCCTCAGGAACAAGTTGAGCACAGAGCGACCCCAGTGCACAGATCTGATTTCCAGACAGCTTAGGTCCCAATGTGATGGAGCACCTTTGGGATGCATCCAAACAAGTCTCATCCACAACAGCTCTTTTCTGCAACCTACAGGAGCCAAAGCATCTGCTGACAATGCCAAATGCAACACACTATCAGCTCCTGTACCCACAGTGTTGAAACAAGAGGGGAACCTACACAATGTGAAGCAAGTTGATCCAATGTTACACACCTGCACGTTTCCCACTTCAGTAAAGGTCAATTCTAATGGAACTGATGATATACAACCACATAAGTGCTGTCCCTTTGTCAGATCACTGATTTAATCTGTTATAACCAAGTGCATCCTCTATATTGTTTTTAACCCCTTCATTTTTACAAGCAATGCAATTTTTTTACATGGTGTTTTTCTATAATCAGGTTTCTTCCAAAGCCACCAGACGACGAAACACAAATTAAATATTAATCACTTCATAAATAAATCCAATGACAACAACAGAGCTTCTACAGAAGCCTGCCTCATATACACTGAGTCAGTGAGCATTTGGAGCCAAGGAATCATGCTGTTTGTCTTATGCAGAGAGAGACTTCGGGGGGGAAAGGAAATTAGAGAGCCAATGAAAATAAAGAGCATGAGGAAACATCGATCTCCCTCAGAGAGTGCCCTGGAGACAGAAAGCAACTTAAACTGAAAATGGGAATTTGGCGGCTTTTTGTACCAAATTGTTCCCTAAAACCTCTATTATCTATTCTCTCTACTGCCACTTTAATCTCTCACCGTGGTACCTTACTCTCTCTGCAGGGTGCTCTCAGCACTCCGGTCAGCTCTCGTCGCCCTCGCCTCCAGGGCTCCATGCATTATAAAGTTAAATAGGAAAACAGTGTCTTTAAACATCTTAACCAGGCAAATTTCTTCCTGATGCCATCCTATTCAGCTCAGCGCTCTCCTGCTGGGTATAGAGTTGTGGCTTCAGTAGGTTGATTTCTGCTACAGCATTTGCTGGCTGACTCAATTATGCCACAAGTCACATGCTTTCCCCTGAGCTCCACATGTGAACTGATGGGCCCTGGAGGGCTTTCACACATTCAAGCTGCCACACTAGTCAGAGTCCCAGGTGTGTGGAAAGGATGAATGTAGGTGTCACATACCCAGATGGTTAGTCACAACAATAAAGTAAGTTTCATAAATGAACCCAAAAAACAGAAGGCGCTAGAAAGTTACTGAAAACTCAACGCGCTTTAGTAACTATGTATTTTATTTGCCTCTGTGGTCGAGTCAACTTTACAAATGCACATTCATTCTGTTCTTTTTAGCCAAGAAAGCTTAACCTGTCCAACAGTGAGGGTATACAACAGCTGATCCAAGTCTTTGCCAATACTTAAACGTGTTTTACTAGTTGCCCAGTGGCTAAAATGTAATACTGTGACAACAATGCCATCCCTCATGCAAAGAGTTTCTATTTGTCAATAGAATCTCTCAAGCAATAACACAGCAGAGAGCCATTTGTGAAGGGAACAATGTGGGAGGGCTTTTGGCAGCTCGTTGGTTTCCTTGAAGCTGTTGTGTACAATGGAGTCTTTTCACAAGGATGCATTATTTCTGTGCCAGGCTGTCAGATGAAAACACAGTGATAAAAAAATCTTAATTACAGGGAAATGCGAGCATCACCAACATATATTAATTGTTGTTTGGTGGAATTACATGAAAGACTGCTATAGGACGGGACTTGAATCCAAACAAACTGTCTGCTAAATCACGAACAGTGCTTTTGAAGCATGACACCCTGTTGAGTTGAGCAGAGCTCATTGTTCACATTGCTAACTCTTGGGCCAGATGATTCTCAAACAGAAATAAAATTGTCAAATCTTTGTGACATAACAGGGAATGCATGAGAAATGGAGTGATGAATCCACAGGATTTAAGATTTCTTGCTTATGAATACTATTGTTTACTTTTGATGAATTATGTCCTCTGAGAAAAATGTCAAACAGGAAGTGTTTGAATATTAAGTTCAAACAAAACATAGGAAAAATTCATTATCATATGCAAGCCAAGATAGACACATGAAGAAAAGATTCTGCTGAGCATAACTGCCAGACATCACATTAATTGAACGGGAGTTAAAGATTGCTCTGTGCCAAAGGGAGTCACCAAATTGTTAGGTTTCAAAGAAAACATACATAAATGTTTGAGCAAAAACAGTTTTGGCTTATTAGCGATGAGTTGGCATCCATGTACGTGGGCCTTGGACTGAGGTAAACCCTTGGGAAGCTCTGTGATAACAAGAGTTCTCCAACACTTGGACATCCAGTATGTTTGCTGGCCCAGAATCAGCATCCTAGTTGCTTTCCATGCGATATCTCCCTCAAGACGTCCATAAAACCCTGGGCATTACAAAGCTAAACACTACCACATGTTCATTTCCGGACACAAGCCATCCGGCTGAGCCCCACCACCACACACCAGAAAAATAAGCAGGCCTTGAAATGCAATAACAGAAAACTGCAGATGACAGGTCTTCAGCAAACATAAAGGCAAAGGAACACAGAGTGCAACAGACAATGTGGAGTCTGGTACTCCACGAGACAATTTATTCCTTCAAATGTGCAATCTGCCTGCAAACATGGGCCCTGTCCTTCTCAGGGACTCACACCAAGGATTTAGCGACAAGAAAGCTGCCAGCTTGTCTAAAGGAGATGGATTCTTTAGAAAATTCACTGGACTCAGCCACAGAAAGACCACTCATAAAGAACTAGTGTTCATATGAATACATCTATTTTTAAAATATAATTATAGGCCAAAACATGAACTGTGAACAAAGATATTGCTGAATTCATAAGGTGAGATTAAGACTTCTAAGAGGATAGATAAATATGTAGCAGAAAAAAAAGTATAAAAAGAAAGCAAAAAGAGAATATGCTCATGATCTGAGCTCACCATCTGACCACTGAAACCCAGAGCTCATTTATTTCTTCTATTCCCTTCGTTCAAACAAGGGTCTTGTTCTCAACCCTGAAGTCAATCTGCTGTGCTGATACATAGCTGTATCCACTCATCCCACTGTCTTGGATTTTAAAGAATTCTCCCACTTAAAAGATAGTCCCTCCCCAACTGGCTCAGACTTGAAATAATTTCTTTTAGTTTCAGCTTTGCAAATCTAACAGGAATAAAACAGAATACAAAAAAAAAAAAAAAAAAAAAAAAAAAAAAAAAAACCCCACCTCTCCCCCCCCCCCACCCCTCTTTTGCCTTTTTTTTAGAGGTTTTTTCCCCCCCCCCTCCCCTTCCCAAACCCCACAACTCTCCCCCC
>JBAMHX010000008.1:14039936-14051369 GCA_037177515.1 Pseudomugil tenellus | reverse complement strand
CCACACAGATAGGCCACCGCCCGAGCCGGGGATCGAACCAGCAACCTGCTTGCTGTGAGGCTGCAGTGCTAACCACCAGCCATTGAAGCAGGTGGGCCGCCTGCGAGATGATCTACTGTTCAGCTCGAAATAAATTGTGATACCAACAATACAATGTCATACATTTCCATTCCCAAATGAGACAAAATTTGTTTAATGTCACATAATAGCAGGGCATTTACTCGTAAACATTGCAAAAATATGGATAACTAAGCAGACGGTCAGGTATATGATATCATTTGGGGAATAAATATTATTACCAACACAATGTGCGGAGCCTGAAAGGCTTTGAATATTTGAAAATTCTCACTGATACACAGAAAGAGAAATGAATAAAAAAATAGGAATAAAAATAGTAATAGAAAAAAATAGGAATAAAAATAGTAATAGTAGATAAATAAAAACCAAATTCAACTAGAACTAAATTTTCCATCTATTCTTGCTGAAAAAGTGAGAGTTTCAGGACTCTGATACCTGCCTAGCGGCCTGTTTCAGAAATCCTGGTGGCTGCATCTGTTTGTAGTCTTTCACACCTTTCTTTACCACCCACAATCCATACCGTGCTCTAGGACATCAAACACCCCCCACCCCTCCCATTCTCCAAACCTTCCGGTAGCATGCTCTCAGGGGGGAAACAAGCACCTGGCTCTGGAATTTCGTATTCCTCTCAGGTCCACCTCCACAGCTTTGCACCAGCCTGATATGCACACATATTAAGTACTTTATTGACATTCTATTTTTCAAATGGCTGCTATTTTACTTTCAAAGTAGGCCACCAGTGAAGGACAGAGCGCCTTTTCTGCCGAACAATTCCTTAACATGGAGGATGCACGGTCTCCATTCCCCCTTAGGTTTACTGTGTTTGCCTGGGTTAGCGTATAACTCGCTGAACAAATTAAAAGTATGCCTTGTTCATGTGCATCATGGTGTTACCTTTGTTCTAAGATTATTCTAATCATTTTAATGAAAGCACTAACAATTACATCTCTCTTTTGTTGATTATTCCTATAAATTGTTGTAACTCCCATTTCCTCTCTTTCACAGTGTCTCCAACTCCATCTTTTCTGTCCATCCTGTAGTTCAGTTGGAGCTTTCTGTCTGCTTATCTGAGCAGCCGACTCTGAGTATTCCCAGTGGCTATTCACGGGCCTCTGCCTTACGGGACTCCACAGATTTAAAAAGAAGCAGAGAAAGCCCACACTGACTTCAATTTCCCAGGAGAACAAAGTGCAAAGTGGAAGGTAGCACATGAATTACATGTACGTACCTCTATCTCTGTCACAAAGTCAGCCTGCGGTCACAGAACAGCTAAGCCATACCTTCACCACATTTTTTACTTTGAATATCAATGTTTAGTATTTGTTTCATGCAATTAGACAGTAAATCTGTTTTTAATTGGTGTGGCTTATTTTCCTTAACACAAAAATTTAAAGAAGATAAAATTCACAAATTAAATCAACAGGAATACATTCTGGCTGAGCTTTTCAGATGTGGGCTCCAAAAATTTCCTATGTTTAACTTATGTCTGTCGCTGTATGATGAGATGAAAATGTAAAAGAAAACGTTTTTTTTTTTTCCATTAAGCATCAAAGAAAAGCAAGAACAGAAAGAAAAAATAGATTTCAATGTCATCAGTTCAATATCAAAGTAATTACATAATCGGGTGACAAAAAAAAAGAACTTGATCAAGCGCATGTATAATGAGTATTGCACTCTTATAACCCATCCTACAAAGAAATGTACAAGCTGGATATGAACTTCTAACATCCATTAGAACAACTAGGCCATCATCTGTCTTTTTCCTAAAAACTACACAAGAAAAAGAGTTTAACTCTGACTTTCTCAGACAATGTTGAACATATTCTATGCTGTGTTAAAACTTCCAAAAATAAACAAAAATGGCTTGTATTTATCGGACCATTGCTCAGCTACACTGGCTAGTGCAGTTTTAAACATATAAAGCGGATTTAGCTTCCATACGAATAGTCATTCACGGTTAAAATAAGCACATCTGCATTATTTTTCCCTTTGCTCTGCAATGGTACAACATTTCCAGAGGGAATGATTGTGAATTCTCAGTGCTGTAACTCTACCACCCTCTTTCTAAAACCCATGCTCCCTCAGACTTCACTTCTTCTGTCCATCATTTGAAACATCTGGATTCATTTTAGAAGGTCATGGCTGTTGAAGCAGAAACTGTCAGTAGAAGTTGTCTTGATGTATGTCATGAAATGGAGCAAAGAAATGCCACCCTCAGACAGACCAGGAAATAACATTTCTGTAGATAATATAAGGGCTGAGAAACCTTCTGCAGAGATAAAGGTGGAGGAGCTCTACAGACACCCAGACACATTAAATACAGGAAATAACACTGATCTGTCCAATAAAATGAATTCTTTTTATCTAAACATAATCTTTCTAATTCTTTAAAGATGATTTCTGGTAAACAGCTCATCGGTGATCCCTAAATCCAAGGGGCAGAATGTCTAACAAAATCCAATAATATTTAATATTATAATAAGACTGAATCTTCATATACTCAAACAAATGGGTGCAAAAAAGTGACAAGATCCCACTGTTTCTCTGCACTTAGTGCTCCTCCAGGTGAAGGAAACTGTGTTTTCAAAGCCCTTCACAAATATAACCATATTTCATTATGAATGTCTTTATTAGGTGTGAGCTTTTGGGTCGTTGCTCATTTCTTCAGGGGCAAACAAAAGTAAGCGAAGCGGCAGCTCCCGAGTCCCACCCACCTGTCTCGCGGTGCCAATACTTCCCTCTTAACTCCTCACCCTTTCCCCCCCTTCCTCCAATCTCTCCTCCTGGATTAAGAGCTCTTAATTTTCACTAATTACACAAACTCATTTCTTTTTCTTCATGTCTCGGCATTTCTTCCTGTTTTTCCCACCATGGGGCTCATAAACACGTTTTGAAACGAGTTTAATAAGACTGCCTTGTGAGGGTTTAGGGCCTTTAATGGACACGGAGCTTGTTTGATAAGTCTCCACTTCATCACACACTTTATTAATTAAAGTTTATATTACATTAGAAACAAAGTTAAAGCCATTTGCTCCCCAATAATGGTTTCATGTAGCTGCATATCTATGGACAATTAATTGGAGTCTTGCCTCGCCATTTGCATTTTGCCCTTGTTCGACAAAAGTGTGCTGGGATTAGAGTCAGGCTGTCTATTGCAAGCAGTAGCAATACTGCAGGAGAAATCCAGAATATTAAAACTGCACTGTTCAATAGCAACTGCACTGACTGCACTGGCCATTTTAAGGTTCCCGTTAAGTTATAAAATGTAAAAGTGATTAATTTTGTTAAACAACTCCCATGGACTGGTAGTCTGGTGACCTTTCCAGGGTGCACCCTTCTTCTTGCCTGGTGTCAGCTTGTGATGAATGAATGAATTAATGAGTGGATGAATGAATAACATTTAGCTACAAGGGGTTTGCCTTGGTTTGCACATATCACTGAATCCATTTGTAAACTGCATGAACATTACTTCAAGGCAACAATAGGTGGAGGACTCTTTCCACTCTTTTCAACGTTAGTTTCTTTTTATACCACACACCAGGCAGTTTGCAAGTAAGAGTACTTTTGTTGAAAATGAACACGTTCGAGTGGGAGGTTCTTTGCCTGAAAACCATCGGATTGCTCCCTTCAAGCTGTTCTGACATGTGAAATAGTTTTCACTTATCAGATAGGGATTTTGCACAAAAAAAACTCCAAAAAACATGGTATATGGAGTGAGTGAACTCGTAAAATGGATTTGCGAGGTCTGAATGTGTATATATAGACTCAAACAAGTCATATTCACTGATTAGACATGGTATTAAATCATTAGCAAGGCTTCTTCATGCTAACAAAGCAGCTTAAGGAGTCCTGCATGTCTGACACCAGGAGGTCAGCAGTCTTATGTTTACATAGATCCTATACATCAAAGAAACATTCAAACAGATCTGAGATAACACAGCAGTACGCTGAAGTGTTAGAATATTCACTTCTTCTCTAGTTTTAGAAACAGTGACTATCAGAGCATATTGGATTTTCTCCAAAGACAGGCTACTTTTAGAGTATAAGCTACATTTTCTCTGCACAAAACAATTAAATTCTAACAAGGCTTTAGCATTAGTGAGCATAAGGAGCAAAGGGGCCAACGACTCCCTGCGAGATCTTCTGAAGCCCTGAATAAATGGATAGATCCCTGATTCCCCAATTGACTACCCACATACTCACCATGCACACTTTGTGTGTTTGCACTGAGAGAGTAGATGATGTAGGAGGCAGTGAACAGGAGACAGCAGCAGAGCAAGAGTGGTGTGGCCTGTCAGATATAATGAGTAAGCAACCATACACGCAGTAATTGTGGCCAACTCCAGGGACCCCCCTCTGTGTGTGTTTGTGGGGACAGTGGTGTTTCTATCTGAAGGGATGTGCATGGGTATTTGGGTGTATATGTGTGTATGCTTGTGTTAGAATACATCCAATTCTGACATATGCAGAAAGCAATACAAAAAAGAAGAAAGGGCAAACTCAGGGCAGCTACACAGTGAGACTGAAGGAAACAAAAAGAAATATAAGCCCAGTGTTTCATGCTGACAGTAGAACATATTTTATGGTACACTTAGCAACACGATGTTTATGGGCTCATGCAATTTACTCATGGCAACAAATTTAAACATTCAGACGCATGGTTGAAACACATACCAGGGAGCATCTATAAGATGAAATCAAGGACCAGCTTTAAAGTCTGAAGGACTTTGGGACTATATGCTGGGCTATTGGTCTAATTGGGTCCCCAAATTATGACTAGTCAAGTCATTTCCAATAAAACCTTCAGTAGTAGTAGTTGACACTCATGTAACTAGTTTGCCAAAGAGTTTCAGAAGTCACTAACATAGCCTACTTGTTCACCGACCCAAGTACTAACATTGTGTGGTGGACTCGAGTTGTAATTTACGCTACAAATAGAAACACAAGCAAAATGGCAAACAACCAGCTTAAACAACTGCTACCATTAAAGATGACAAAAAAGCTTTCAGTGTTGATGTAAAAAGGCTCAAACTTTACACATAGCTTAATACCTCCTACATGCAAATTTTTTTAAGAAAATAATAACAGACTGAGTTGCTTTAATTGTCTTAGTCATGTGCCCCCACCAGCGACTAAATCTGCATCCACCTTGTATCTTATCTGTGCTGTTAGCTCTCTCCAGCCAGTAAAAGACAGTTTTCTCTTGTTCTCTCCCTTTCTTTTTTTTAAGTCTCTTATCCTCCGATAGGGATTTCTTTATTTTCTTTGCTGAATCAGCCACAGTGTGCCTTCTAAACAGCTGGTGTGTTCATATCCTCTTGCTAGCATGTGACGGGGTGTGTAAAGTAACACTCGGTTGCAACACTGTGTGGCGTCCCAGAAGTAAGAGTTGCGTAGGGTAGTTTTTCAGTCTCTGGACGCTGCTGGGCAGCAACAGATCCATAAATATGCATTACAGATCTTACGGTGCCACCAAGTTAGCCAGAAACACAAGCTGGAGTTTTAAGGTCTTAAAGTTGCATGCTGATTCTTAAAAAGAAGTAAATGTACATCCAAATTTGTTGGTTTTTTTTTTACCATACATGGAGATCAGGTGGAATATTATAAATGAGTTTAATCAGAGAGATTAATGTTTTACATATAAGACTATAAAATGATATTACATAAAATCAAATAAATTAAATTAGTAAAATACCCCATAAAAGACATATTATATGTGGAAATATATATACTAAAAATTGTGTGAATAAAACTAAGATTAAACCAATGAAGTAACTCACAAAGGTTTTTCGTGAAGATGAAATAATAAATGCTTTAAATGTGTGTCTGCTCGTGATTAAATACAAAGAGAAATAAATATGTAGATAAAAAGTTAAATAAATTAGGGCACCTTAGAATTAATAAATAAATAATTAAAGAAAGAAAAGCAGTCAAAAGTAGTATTTAAGATTGTGGAGAAAGCATAGTTGATGAAACAGGGGAAATAAATATTGATGAGGAGAAACAGGATTAATAGGTTTTAAAATTCCTTGAATGAAGCTTCAAGAAAGGAGACAATAAGATTGGTCCTTCAATTTGCATAAATACATACTGCCATCTATTGCTCCTAAGTTTGAATGCTAGTGTGTTTCATAAGCTAAAAATAAAAGAATGAAGTTGTTGGGGTTAGCGAGTAGTGCCCAGTTCCTTGTGAACATTTTAGCCCGTGACTGACCAATCCTTGCAAATGACACCTGTTACCCCAGATTAAAGGAGTGCAGCACCAGGCCTGGGGGATGGGAGGTCGCATCACTGTTTACCCCGTGTCAGGGCACGAATGCAGGGCCAAGCCAGTGCTTAAATGTTCATCCATTGTGTGCCCGTCTTCCTTTGTATTTTGGACAAATGGAGAGTATACAGATACAGGGTGGCGGGATGGAGAGACTGTGATAATGGCAGCAGGTGCACCAGGACAGCCAATATTTGCACAGCAGCTTCTGCAGCAAACAAGCAACCCCCCTTAAAGAAAAGGGCAACAGTCTCCCCATAAATGGCTCTGTTACAGACACATAAATCCAAGGCAGACCCCATGAAAATATCTAGACACCCCTTCCCATTCCTCTTCTTCACCACACAAATCCCTTTGGTGTGGGACAACTGCCAAGATACATCTCAGTAAGAAGTGACATTGCAGAGGTCAAGCTTAAAGTTCTTGTGTGAACGCAGTGTTCGTGTCTGTGTGTGCGTGTGTGTGATCATCTAACATGGTTTTGCCAAGCCTAGATCGTGACAAACATACCAGTGGAAAATTGTTCTTTGAATGTTTTACCCATCAGCTGTCTACACACATTTTGGACAAATATCTAAAGAAATCAAATGCAACATAATAAATTTGTCTAATAATACACATAAAATCTGCCTTAAAAATAAACCATACTTAATTTTAAAGTTACCCTTCATGTGTTTTTACAAAAAAAACCAAAAATATTCTCAGCTGCTTTTGTGCTTTATGTTGTTCGACATCCTAGAAGTGAAGTAAGTGTGATGGATAAACACAAGACACAAAGCCCCTATAAAAATGCATAGGCATTACTGAAAACACACTGATCTGTTGTTAGGAGCCAAAAAAGGGTCGGGGGGCCACTCTGAAGAGGGCTGAGAAAAGACAGAATAATGTGAATAGGCAAAAGCCTTTATCTCAAGTTTTCCTCAACCTTATCCTTTTTTTTTTCTTTTTCTTTTTAAAAAAAATGTGATTAGGGAAAAGAAATGAAAGCTTAATCCATTTAGATGGAAAATCCATGGCAGCCACCCTGACTGTGTGGGGGTATTAATACGATGACAATGCAGATTCATCAGTGGGACCAGACGGTTGTTCCATCACTGCCTGTCCAGACGTAATGAATGGAGCCCTTACCAGCAAAATGCTTGAATGGCCAAGTTTACATGAGAATTTTAATTACTCTTTAATTCCAAATAAAAGTTAATTCTGCTTTAAACAGATGAAAAATAACCATGTCACCTAAATCAGAACAAAAACGATCATTTGGAAAACTAAACTTCATTTTTTTTTAAAAAAATGGCTGGTTTATTCTTAATCTGGTACCAATCCCAGCTGACCTTCGGAGAGAGGCGGGGTACACCCCAGACAGGTTGCTAGTCCATCACAGTTTGTGTTAAGCTCGTACTTCAAAAATATAAGCAAAATTAAAGTGAAAAAGGTTTTGATTATGTTATATTCCACCTTGTCGATAAGGTGAGGAGCAGGAAGGGATTTGTGTATTTCCGGTACGCATAAATGCAGCACTTCCGCAAACACGAAGACAAATAAGCCAGTCTACAAGTAAAGTTCAGTTCAGTATTAAAATATTCACGTAAACTCGCAAAAAGAATACTTCAATTCGGAATTGTTCATTCTGAAATGAAAATGCTGTTGATATTTTTTTAGCTTTAATGCAATCAGCACTTTCTTTTGGTTTGCACCAGTTCATTTCTGCTTAAAACTGAAAATTGATATGCTCTGCACTGTCTATGTTGCTCTGATAGTTTATAATCTCATAAAATCTATTTGAAAGATCCTCTTTCCTCCGTTCTCTTGACAGTTTACCCGGAAATTTTGCAGCCTGCTTTCTTGATTAACACTGACCACCCCACCCCCTCTTCTCAGCCAGTAAAAAGATTGAGAGCTGTATCAGGTTTGTTTTGTATTCAAGTTTTTTATTTTTTTATTTTTGTTTGTTAGTTTTTTTTTTAACAAGTATAACTTCTTCAGTGGAGTTTAAGACAAACACTAGATACCGGTATCGGCATTCTTAAAAATCACCCATGTGGAAATGATGCAAACATACCAAACATGCAAGTGTTGAAAAACAAGACAGCAAAATGATTTCACAGGTGAGTGACATACAAACAGTCTCTTTTAACAACTCCAGCTTGTCTCTGACAGGTGTTGATATAGGCACAGTGAGAAGCTCATTCGGGGGTGACCTTTCCTCTTAGGTGGACATGGGACTGATGTGGATCATAACAGAAGTAATCACATAGTGAGGATCACTGTGATTAGGGGTGGGGGTGAGGGGTCCTCTTGAGTTGTGATGAAAGATGAAATAACAGAAATTCTACCTCAAGAAAACTTCAATCCACATCTAATATGGTATGTCTGACAAGGAGAATGTAGTTTCTCTCTGAGTAAAGGTGAACATTTAAATCAATAACACATGTACATCTCTTTTGCCTTGGCTGAGTCCAGGGAAAATCTATGTGAAGCAGGGATTGAGAAGGTGAGGGGTACCAGGTTGGTCAATAAACCGGGCCCCTGCCCCAAGGCAACAAGCTGACTCCAGCTGTGAGACAAGACCGCGGGCCAGTGTTTAACTTTCATCCTGTCAGCCAATGGCTTTCCCACTGCTCTCCCACCACTTGCCACTCAGCGCGACATTCACCTCTACCACACAGCATACGCCCACCCCCTTGACGAAAAGGCAATCAGCGAGCTGAACCAGTCTGCAAAGTAGCCTGAGGCAAGACAAAAATTCTGCAGTTAAGAGTTTTCTATGAGAAATGGCACTGGGTGTAGGAAATTGCAGACGTGGTCAAAAGAAGAAATGCTCCTACAACGACTGCAACTTCACCTAAGACATTGCTTGTTTGAATTTCCAGGAAAAAAAAACATTGACATCAACAATAAATATCTGAACAATGAAACCTAAAGAGTGACAATCTAATGCAATGTCATCCAAACGTTTGGACATCTCAGCAATAAACAAGACTTTTTCATTCTTTTTCTTAACCTTTTAGTTTATGTCGTATTTCCCATTTTCTTTATAGTGGCCATATTTCTGCAGTCTTAGATACACTACTGCTCTACAGCAGGAAAACTACAGCTGACCGTCTTCTGCAGATAAGCAGGATATTTAATTTGTCCTTTACTGGAAGTTGCACGAGCAGTTCTCTCAGGAAATGTAATGTTGCTGTTCATCCCTGGGGTCAGATGTAAAACTATTTAGAGATGATTCTGATTTTCAGGGATAAGTCCAAACTTTCCCACTTTAAGCCCAAAAGGGTGATTTATGGAACAGCGAACATATCATGAAACATGTGTTATTTTCATATCATCACCACATTAAGCTGTTTGATGCCATATAATAGTTTTGAATTCATCCACTGCAATAAAAACAGGGTTGTTGGTGATCATCCCATTATCCTAATTAGCGCTACCTCTCTCGGTTGTAGTCAAACCATTTTTTTAGACTTCTAAACGGTTAAAATGTGATTCCATTTAACACTAATCAATATTTATATATAAAAAAGAACAATATATACAATCTCCCTGGTAAATATGGCAAAAACAGTTATAATGAACTTTTATGCTTGTGTGTATATATACACAGCTTAGTTCTGAAATTTCACAGTATACATCTTTTCTGTCTTTTAGTTCAATTTTTTTCCAATAATCTAAAACAAAAAGTCCCTAACATGTAGCTGATGGTTTTTGAGTGATATTTTATAAATACTGTCACACCGTAAAAAACTCAGTATTATGCATACAAATAGAATATTTGCCTAATCTGTCTTTGACGTGAGGAAAAAAAAAGATTTTTAAAAAGTTTTAGTCTGATTGCACAAGAACAGGACGCAGCATGTCCACCCCGATGTGAGAATGTGGCAGTCAACGTACAAAACTTAGATGCTATCGCCATCATGAAAACTTGATAAAAATACAGTTAAAGACCCCTGCTGCTGCCTGAAGGAGGATGAGGACTGAAAGTAATTACTTAGCCATCCTTTCTTGGCCTGAAAGTGACAAAAGACAAATCTACAGTTGCAAATTAACCTCAGAATAATGAATGAGGAATGGAGCCCTTAGGTCTTAATTGAATATTTGCTGGACTCATTGTGTTGACAATGATGGATGTCTTAAAAAAAGGCCTCAGCAAACCCATAATTCATATTTCATCATCCCTAC
This sequence comes from Pseudomugil tenellus, assembly GCA_037177515.1. Classification (NCBI taxonomy): domain Eukaryota; kingdom Metazoa; phylum Chordata; class Actinopteri; order Atheriniformes; family Pseudomugilidae; genus Pseudomugil; species Pseudomugil tenellus. The sequence goes on along the minus strand of JBAMHX010000008.1, from coordinate 14,040,847 downwards.
ATCTGACTTGAGCTGTACAGATTTATTGATTGGTAAATGATGACTTTTCATTGTGCAGCAAACTGAATGAAGTTTGACATGTTCTGGTAAGAGTTGATAAATTATGACTTTCTGGACTTTAAAGAGATGAACATGAGTGCTTCATAGAAAGTTTTTGACACAATATTCTGACCTGAAGAATAAAAATGTTTAAAGTCATCCACTAAAGGTGTCTGTCGCTCCATGTTGTCATTTGTCAGATTAACAGTGACATTGCACCAATTACAATCATTTCACCTGTGATCTGACCGGCCAGGTAAATACATGAATACATAAATTAAGTACATAAATAAAGAGAAAAATATTAAATTTAATTTAAATTAAATATTAAACTTCACACTGACATATTTTTTAACAATCTCCATGACAAGGGATAGACTTTGAAGATGGCAATGTAATTTCAGAAAGCATTTGGGAGTATCTTTATAGTGGATGCTATTTCGGTGGGAAGCAACATTACGGGTATGTTGCCAAAAGAGAAGCCACTAGAGAATAAGTCAAATAAAACTACAAGAGCCTGGGGCATGGCAAATATGCACAATTCAGCGCTGATTGCAAGCAGCAGATTTCTTAGCAAGGTGCATTTAGGAATAAAACCCGCTCTGTTGTATAGTTCAGGGGTGTACAGCTCCAGTTTTCAAAGCTCTCTTTTCTGCAGGAATCCAGTCTTTTCCTGATCCAACATAAATATCTCAAATAAATAACACAATTTAAAAAATAAGTAATTAATTATCTGTAAGGCAAGTTTATTTTTATTTATTTGTATAGCACCTTTCATGTACACAACAGTTCAATGTGCTTTACATAAAACATTAAAAGCATTACAGATGTTGAAACAGAAATAAAAAAGAAAATAAAAACAGAGCAAGAAT
>JBAMHX010000008.1:14017444-14039836 GCA_037177515.1 Pseudomugil tenellus | reverse complement strand
GGGAAGTCCTGTTAGAAGACCATTACAGTAATCCAGTCTACTGGAGATGAAAGCATGGATGAGTTTCTCCTGGTCTTACTGGGAGATTAAACCTTTAATCCTGTTGATGTTTCTGAGTTGGTAAAAAGATTTTTAGTCAATTCTATTTTTTAGTAATTCTATTGACTATTGGATTCAATTGAGTCAAGTGTGTTACAGCACGGACACACACCTGCAGGACAGCAATTCGACTGAGAACTGACTTTGGACACCCCTTGTCTTGGTCACATTTTATAAAACAGCAAAGATGGTGCTTGAGTGTTCATAGGTTTTCCGTAAAGACTGCAGATGTTTGAATAGATATAAAACACTGAAATCACAAACTAAACTAATTACAAACTATAAAAATATTTTGAATGTTATGAAATGATTGTTAAGATCATAAAAAAAATATTTGAAGACATCATTTGGACTCAGAAATACTTGTTTTAGATGTCTAATCAGTAAAGTAAAATTTGGAAATGTGCATAAAAAGCAATATCATATCCCATTTAATTATAAAAAACAGTGCAAACTAGAAAAGCACAAGGAGAGCACAAACTTCTGCCAAGCTCAGTTTCCCCTCACTCGAATCCCAAAATATTACTTAGTCGCAAATGATTGTTGTCAGAGTGAAAAACAGTAGACAGAAACAGCCTAAAGGAAAGCGTCAGCTGCAATAACACGAGCGGCTATCTCGCCATGTTAAAGAATTCTTCAAAACCTTCCTGGATCCAGATGGTGATTCGAATCACCTCAAAAGTGTAATCACGTGTTTATCCTGAAATTTTCATGAGAATCCATTCTCAACGTTTTGAGCAATCTTGTACACAGACAAACAGACAGACATACAGATGAATGCCAGCGATAAAATAATCTCCTTAGTGGAGGTAACTATGACTTTGCTTCCAGACAGAATGCCTTAAAAGGTGTAAAAACACATTAAAGTCACCTAAAATAACTGGAAAAAACAATGAAACATATCAACCAGTGATCTGCCTTGAGTTTTTAATCCTACAAGAGTGAAACATCGTTTCCATTGTTTGGTAAAAAAAATAAAAAGATCACAATTCCATTGTGGGAAGTCCTGGATTTATAGGAAAAAGACTAAACCCAGGCGTCCCAATTACTCTCAAGGTTTCTTTTCATCAAGCAATGGTACAGAATAGAAGAATAATTGCAATTATTAGGTGTAAAGAACTAGTGTATAATTATTATAATTACATGGAGAAACTCCAGAAACCTGAATTTTAAATTTCACAAATCTTTTAAGGCTTAAATGTGAGCTACTTTAACCTGAGGATGTGTATAAAGTGTAGTGTCTGAAATATAAAGTCAGTATATTGAATTTTGTTTTGGTTTAGCTGGAAATGCAGTATCATCAAGAAAAAATTGAAACAGAAAGAAAAAAAGGACACAATCACAGTTTTGTATTTGGAGCAGCAGAGTATGCGTTTTGGTTCATGCACTCCAGTCCTGGCATGAAACTCCTTGTTCAAACTATACAGTTCACCTTGAAGGCAGATGACTGGAAGTGACAGTAGAGATAAAAGACTACCTCATCAACACATCCAAGGGAGGTAATAATGATAGACCATGAATAAATATTTTCCCAGGTGATTAAATTGGGAGGAGATGGTAAAAAGTGGCTGTGAGCACAGACTGAGAGTGTGCAAGCAGGAGGTTAGATAGGGAACAGAGATAAAAAATGCCGCTATCTGGGGCATAAAATGTTCTGGGAGGCTCAGAAAAAGCCTGCCCAGCTCCACCCTACCACCCCCGACCACCAGATGAAGGAAAAGAATGTCTCCCATGAGTTAAGAGGCAGCCAGAATCTCCCACTGTGTCACAAGGTTCAAGCAAGACAACATTCCCTGCAAAATAAATAGCAGCACACAGCAAATAGAAGGGGTAGGGCAAGGGAGCAGTTCAGGAGGGAAAAAACACTTACAACCATGTTACTGAGGATAGTTTTTAGTAAAAGGATGTTGGCTTGTATTTGAAAAAAAGGAGGGATTAAACAATGGCTTTAATCAACAAATTCTTTGTGATGTTTAATAAAAATAGGTAGTATGGGTTATGCTGGTCTATCTCTGTGTTTTTGCATGCTGCTCTATGAACATGCATTCCCACATGGCGGGTTTATACTGACTGTGCATCAAGAAAAGACGCTTATACTCTGGTTGATCAAGTAACCATGAATTTGGAGAAGTGATTGACTTTGACATTAGATTTTGCAATCTTATACTTTTTTTAATGTGTGAATTGCAAAGAATCATGTCTGCAGTATGTTTTTTACAGAGAAATTACAAACCGAAATGCTTTGGAGTTGGTTCAAATTAAAACATGTTTACAGTAGTTCTGAGAGCTTGCCAGTGCTGGGAGAGCCACATATACAACTCTTTTCATGTTTAGTATGATTTTAACTACTAATGGTTTCCAAAAATGTTAATGAATTTATTGGAGTTTGCAGTAAAGGAATGTTAGAGTGGATATGTAAATATTGATTGCAAAGCATTGCAAAAAAGTGTCCCTCTAGTAAGTGATGTTATCCTGAGGAATATTTTATCCATGTTCCAAATCATTCTTCCACCTTCAAAAAGCTTGAAATCCCTCAAACATTTCCTTATAAGGACAACTGAGGCAACAGTTTACTGCAAACAAAACCAGCCTGGATATGTTGGTATCTCAGACTGCTGTTGACTGCAGATCTGTCAGCAACCCCAATTACTCTCACTGAAACACTTGTTCTGCTCATTTAATAGCTTCCACACCAGATGGAGCTTGCAAGTGGCAATGGAAGCAGACATGACTTTCAAGTTGCTCAAAAGAAGAAGTAAGCATACTGCAAAAATACATACTAAGATTTGCAACCCACAACTAGTTACATGACATTGTTGAACAGTTAAATGACAAAACGTCAAAATTCAGATGGTCGTCACTGCAGGCACTGAAGTAAGTGCACATGATACAGAAAGCATTACTTGCATTTGTGCATAGCTGTAGATTTACTTTAAGCTTTTCTTCCATCAGATTGAAGATCATTAAACTGCTACTGTGACAGTTGTGTGAGAAGTCCAAACTCATAGCTGTAGTTTCATCTAGTTTTGTCTACTGCTGATGCAGCACCGTCTTAATCAAAATCAGGGCTGGATCAAATCATTACGCTAAAAATATGGTTTGCAATTGAATTTGCTTAAGGAAAGCCAAGAAACCAGTCAAACCTTAGTTCTCAGGTATCATTTGCTTAGATAGGAAATGTCTTGTCAGTCATTTTATTTGACACAAGTGTACTGATGGGGAAAGACAGAGGCACTTCCTCCAAGATGGCTGAGACTGACAACCTTCTGTAAGTATACATTTACATCTTACTACTCAACTCTGAATAGTTGAAGGTCTTTCCAAGCAGTATCCACAGCCAAATTGGTCCCTTCATAATAATAGATTACATTTATGTTGCACTTTTTAAAGCACCCAATGCGCTTTACATTAAATCCATTATTCATCTACTCCTCTTTTCTATTTTTTAATGGTAACCTACATATGTAGCCACAGCTGCACTGGGGCACACAGGAAATACGGCAGCCAATGTGCGTCAGGGGCCTGTCCAACCACCACAGAAACATTTCTTCACATTGCCAACACTTGAGGCAAGGAGAATGTCTCGCCCAGGAACACAACAACAGATAGACTGCCAAGCGTCCGGTCATTAAACGACCTGTTCTACCTCCTGGGCCACTGCCATGCAGTGTTGATATCATCACAGATATCAACAATGAACTGAAACATCCTAAACTAATTTCAAGTTGTGAACATCAAGTTTAGCCTTAGTACATTTAAAAACATCCAGAAAACATAATGTACTTACAAATCCCCTGGGCATAGGTCTAACTGGTTATCAGTTAACTACATTTATTGAGTTGCTACTATTTTTTGCTTGTTTCTTGAAATATTTTTTTCTTTCATATGTTACATGGGTAATATTTTCTTAACAATTTGGTTGAAATATATTACTTAGCAAAAGCCTGTGTGTCTATAACCCATAGATTTTAAGGAAGGACAGAATGAAGCTGAACAACACAGTTAAACTTCCAATTACGTCTTGATAATAAGTGTAAAACATTCTTAAAGTTGACCCATAAGTTCAGTTAAAAAGTAAATAAGAGTTGGGAAAATAATATAATTTAATCTTGCTTTAATCTAGATAGATTATAAAAAAACATAGCCAGTCAAACTGAGTTGTTGGAATATTAGTTTCTTTTTTTTCTTATAAACAGCAGATGTCTACCTGACAGTCACATAATCTGTCAAACATACTGTATGTCATAGTCATGACATGCATGGGCATGCAGTGTCACCCAAACAGATGGTCACAGCCGGGGTCTAGGAGGGGGTTGAGAAGAAGAGTAGAGCACACTGTAACTGTCAGGCCCGCTCCCTTGAATCCCACAGCTTTCTGCTACACTGATCCCAATCACTGTACACCTGCTCTCCATCTTCCCCCACATTCCAGCTCCACATGTAGGACAAACTGAAAGACTCAAGGAGGATGTGAAAATGGGAAATTACTCTCCTTAACGTCTAAGCCTCAACCTCAGATTGGAGGTGAAGGCTGATCGAAGAGGACTATGTCAGAAAAACCTTTTTTCTGGGCTTTTACAGGGAATTGAGATACAGTTGATAGAAGATTTGGTGTGGTCAGAGTAAAACTGGAGGCCATCTGCCTAGTCATGCTGGACTGTGATTCTGAGCCGTAGGACTCCCTAAGGTCCAAGGAACTGAAACATGCAGTTCTTCCATAAAGCCTCCCGTCTCCCAAAGTAAAATTCACACTTACTTTTACACAGTTACTTTTATCCGGTTTGTCCTTTTAATTTAGTAGAGCTGCTTTATTGCCCTACTTTATAAGTTCTACAGAGACAGCACTGTCATCACTTTCACCGATGCTAAAGCCTAAAATCTGCACAGAACCTGTCTTAACTGCAATTAATAAAAGATGTGGGTTGGTAAAGCTATGTGGAGAGCTGTGTTCACACATGTTGCAATATATATGTAACAGTGGGGCTTGAATCTTAAGTTGCAAAGATTTTATCTTACGTAACACTAGGAATGAGGTTTCTTTGCCATTTTGTGTTTCAAGATATAGATTTCTGTATCATTAAAACACAAAGGTATTGAGTTTAATCATTTCAATTCTAGAAATTTCTTCAGTACAAGTGAATATGTGATTCAGAAAAGTTTCCAACACTGTAACAAACCACCACCTTCAACATATGCATATAACATTCAGATTTTTTATGGAGGTTCCTGCTGTAAATAGACCAAATGTAAATTTTGATACTTAATTAGCATCCCACCTCATGTCTACCCCTCAATGCCTCCATATACCAAACTTCCAGTATTCCTCATCCATTTGTGGATCTTGTCTTCATCGAAAAACAAAGCTAAAAGTCAAATTGTCAGTGCACTCATTAAGATTTCAACATGATGTGATGAACCAGGTGTGTTTCTCAAACTTATTTTTTTTCTATTGTTGAAAGTACTGTGTGCAGTATGTGATCATTAGCAGTGCCATAAAGCAGCGTTGTTGTCACTCTGTGCATTCAAATGCAGATGATGCAAAACACATTCAAGCAGATAGTTCCATACAATTCTTTCAATTTACCAATAACAATTGCCCCAGAAAATACTGCAATGTGCCTGTTAAAGATGCTACTTGTAGGACTGCTAGCAAGGAAAACAATGATGGTAAAAAGAAAATTATGTTTTAGAATGCAGGGATAAAACTCTGTCATGAGTAAGACTGAATGTAAACCTCACAGGGTAAACTCGATAGAACTAAGATAAGCATCCTATGATCTCCAAATGAAGCCTGATGAAAATAATCAAATACAAATAAATAATTAAATAATGTGAAATCAAATATGTATGACTTCTTGGATGTCATGTCATTACAAAAAGCCGAGAGAACAAAGAAACAGCTACAGTATATTATTAAAATTTGGGTTCCCATTCATGGCCTTTTATAATATCTATTGTTTTGTTTTCCTTCTTTATTTTTCTTTAATTTAAGTGTCTGGATGTTGGGAGAAGAACAAAATATACTGCTGAAGTGCAAAAAATTACAAGCAAGTACTGGGAGGCAAATTAATTTTGATTAAAGAAAACATGATTGACAATGCCGTACAATGACAAATACTATATTTGATATAATCTAATGTTACATCAGGAAATACCTAAATGTTACCCTTACGTTGTTAATATATGAAAGATTCATTTGCTTTTCAGTTGTTTTTTTTCTTCAGATAAAAAGTATCTTGCTTATTGTTATTTAATAATAACCCTTTGGTACCCCTAAGCTCTTTTTCTACTTTGGCTTTTTTTTACCCCACGTAGGGGGTTATCACAGTACCAATGTTTTATTTATTTATTTATTTTATTAACTCTTCTGTAGCCTAGAGATCATCAACAACCCATTAGACCCAAGCCGAAAGAAGTTGTGTTATGAATTAAGTTTTCAGTATTTTGAATGAAAATAAATGCATTTCACAGTGTCATGAAGGGACAGCCATTTGTTAAGGATTGTAATTTGTTACAGATGTTGCAAATATTTACTAGTTGACAAACAAGCTACAGGGTTCTTTCCTGAATTATTTTTTTCATTATATTTGCTTACATACTAAACATGTTTAATTTGCAAACAACATGCAAAAGCCACACTATAAAATACTAATACTTTAATGATCATTTTTGACATATATCAAATTTTGAGGAGCACATATGATTTCTTCCATCTAATGAACAATATGGGCAGCTGTTTTTTTAATTGTTGTAAAATGATTGGCAGAGCCTCGCAAAATTCCCTTGTTCCGAAGGCCAAGGCCCCCGTAGGGTGTAGCACCCCCTGATGCTTTTTTACCTGGAGGCAGCCACACAAACTACCCCATCCGCACTAATAGGGAGGCAGAGAAGGGCTGACATGCTTCTTTCCATGCCTCCAAGCATAGTTGATGCATCCTACTGTTGCTGGCAAGACAAAATGAATGCTACCATGGAGACTGTTGTGAAAATGATAATGATGGTGTTCCCATCTAGTTTAAACTTTGATCAAATTAACATACGACTTTCAATCAGGATATCTAACAATGTGATAATATCCAGGCCTCTTTCTCACCATTTCCACCTGAATGTTATACCAACATCTACCAAGAAACTCCCTTTCTACAGCATTATTTTATTCACTCACAAATCCAATACTTTGGGATCAGTTTATGGGGACTGTAATTGCCTTGAAACTATTGTTGCATCATTAGACCAGAGCTCTAAGATGGCATTTGCAGGGAAAGAAAGGGCATGGCAAACAGCTTCTACATAGCTCTAAAGGTTAGCTTTAATCGCTCAGTGAGGAATCCTCCTCTAACTCCCCATTCCTGGCTTAATTCTATTCCAAGTTCCACTCAAGCCTCTGCATCCACCCCACAACACCATATGTGGCAAGAAACCTGATTAATTAGATAGTGGTTTAGTTTGTTGAAGAAGGATTTCGACCTCTGACACGTTATTTGATTATACTCGGACTCAAACAATGAAACAAAATATAGTAAAATCAATTTAGTATTTAAATGATTATGTTAAATGTGGTATGTTCAAGTAAAAACTATAATGTTACCACGAAGCCCCTATTGGGGCTCAAGTTCCACCATTGAAAGGGTGAAAGACAGGTTCGGGTAAAATAATCACACTACATTGGTCTTTTCATCCTTTTATTCTCAGATTAGACTTCACTTTTATAAAGAGGTGTCTTTGTTCACATGGCAACAAAACAAAGTGAGAGATCATTTTATTGCCAACCTGAAACAAAGACAGCATAATGCAGCCCTTACCCTGTCAGTGCATATACCAACTAATGACAAGATTGTCAATGACAAGTCCTTCATTTTTACACCTCTGTCTATCTGACTTTTCAGCCATTAGCTTCCCTTCAGTTAAAACCCCTTTTGCAGTATACCCAAATTCCCATGGGTGCTTCTTTCATAAATGCATAAATGAAGGGCAAATTACTATGCACAGGACTGAATTTTTAAAGTGCAGTCACACACATGTTCATCAGCAGGGTATCATATTTTTCTCTCTCTTTCTCTCCTGCTTTAGGAATGTATACAGTTTCACGCAACAAGGCAGTATGGCAGAAAATCTTGCCAGGACTACATTTTCCTCAGCTCCATCAATGGCAAATGTATTTCTTGAGCTGACAGTTGTAAGACTGACACACATCAGACACGCACACATATGCGCACTAAATCTAGGTCAAAGATCCATTAAAATTTCAACAAAGTCCTCTGCTCTGCTATGGAGGTGCAAAGAAAACAATTTAAATGAATGTGGAATGCTCACAATGGTGCACTACCATGTGACTTCCACGGTGGATAAAAGTCCTGATAGCCTCTCCATAGTCGCAGAACAGAAAACCACACACACACACACACACACACACACACTATAACTCATATAATTGTAGTTCTAGCTGCAGTGAAAAATGTCTCTGACCTTAAAGCAGATTTATAATGCTAATACAACCCTAGTTATCCAAATGATCAACTAAACCTAACACTGACCACACCGTACCTGTGTTGGCATGGTAAAGAACATCTTCAATCTCCCTGAAATTATTCTGATTAGAGGTTAAAAACTAAGTAAGTACGAGGACAATAAATTAAGTGAACCAATAAGCCTGAGGCCATATTGATTTGGTTGAATACTTCCGTCCTGCAAAACTGGAGATTCTGAAGCTCGTATGTTTTGTCAGTACTCTTTGGATTTACTGTTTACCTTAACTCAATAGATGGTCCAGTAGCATTATTGTTTAATCTACACAGTAATCAAACAGCTGAATTTGATTATCCAAGGAGCCAAATGGTCATGCAACTCTTGTCAGATAAGAAACAACAGTAACCAAGAAAAACAGTGTAGTTTTTAAGAGAATCGCTGAGACGAAGAAGAAAAATGCTTTTTGTTGCACCTCAGTTTTGACAAAATATTGTGCTATCAGAACCTCCTGTCACCACTCAAAACACATCCAGGCAATTTTGTTCAAGTTTGTTCCCTTTTACTGGCATGTATTTGCCACTTCTTCAGGTGACAGGTCATTCTGAAGAGGTTTTAAATATAATTATCCATCCATCACGTGGAACTTTGCTATTAAAATAAGGTAATTACAAGGCCGTTGTAGGGAAAGCAAAGGAAAGTAGATAAATATATAAATAAAGCCAACATGATACAATCTGAATAATGACTTGCATTTCATTCTCAGTAAAGCACTTGACGGTGACATTTGAAAAACAGTGTCAAATTCAGGAGCAATTCTCAGTGGTTGCTGTCAGAGCCTAATTAAACTATCCCCCTTTGGAACTATCTGGATGCAGCCTCTCTTGTCTAAGTAAGTTTGTATGTGTTGCTATATGTGTTTGTGTGCACATTTAGTTGTAAATGCATCCTGATAAGTGTGCACTTGCAGCTGTGCCAGATATTCTCTGTTTCTGCGTTGAGCCACAAAGCTTCTCTGATGAAGAACCGAGCTGGAAAAAAAACAAGCTACACCAAAAGGAGCATCTGAGTTAAACTATATGTGCTGTTTGCAGTTTTGCTTTATTAATACGTCAACTATAAGCTGCACCGTCTTAGGACTGAATATTAGGTTCTGGTACCATTTTATTAGTTCTCTGATGCTAAAAAAATAACTGCTGTATTGACAAACAGCTCTCAAACGGGGGTCATTTAGAGTCTCAAAACAAAACATATGATCTGTACGTTAACAGTAAGTGTTAGCTTTATTCACTAACAGCCATTTTACTTATATGTGTTTACATATTTAGCACTTTCATCTCAGTGCTCTTGACATCTGCTAATTTCATCTTTCTGCAGGGCCCATGAGATATGCTTAATGTTTATATTCAGGTGTGGTGGACAGGATAGTGTGTGTGGTCAGATTGCGGTGTTTTCTCTCTTTTTCTCTCTTTTATTTTCTGTTGTCTCCAACTTGACATGTAAATTGTAATACATATTTAATGCAAAATAAACAACAAATTCAAACTATCAATAGGATCTTTGTATATAAATATATACATAAAGCTTCTTTCGACAAAGCAAATTTGCTCAGCAACAAAACAGCAAGCAGACCACCATTCTGCCTGCTTTAATGCTGGACAAGACAAGAAAAAAAAAACAAACAAACAAAAAAAAAAAACAATCTCAAAACAGATCAAATCTGTTGAGGGAAAACTGGACCGCTTCCATCCGCCCATGTGCACACAAACACCAAATCAAAGCAATATGTGTATGAAAGCTTTGGCCATATTCAGTCGCATGGCTCAAAAAGGCTAAAAGAAAATATCAAGTGAAACAGGATGATAGCGTGTCCTACCATTCTTCCCTTTACATCTCACTTCCAAACCTCTTTCACACATTATTTTATTCCCTTTTTTTCTAATTGGCAATATCATGTAATGAAGGTCATCTACGCTGTGCTCTCACCAATAGTCTCTGCACCTGATTGAGAACAGCACAGTTCTAATTATCACAGAGGAACTTATCAGCTCTGACCCACAACAGCCTCTCATAGTGTAGCATGTTACCACATTTGTGAAAACACACGTGAAGGCACACGCACACAAACACACACACGCACGCATTGATTTCAGATGAAAAGAGGCCAACAAACAACATGAAATGCTCCCAGCCCACTCACTTAGCTGGCGTCAACCCATTACATGCCACGATGACAGTAGCCCTCATACATTCCTTATTAAGAGCACAACAACCTGCCCGGGGTTTTAATTGGGAAAGTGAGCAGGTATTGGCAGTGCATCAGATAGGAGGGCTTGATGGTTATTTCAAGTGGTCTGATATGAATTCCAGGGGGTTCCCTTCGTGGCTTTGTTGTGCTTATTAGTCGTCTGAACAGATAGCAGATTGCATCTTAATTGAAAGTCCCACCAGTAGTTTTGGTAACCATATTGTAAAATGATCCAAGCCTCTGGAGTCTGTATTTCTCCAGGTACATTGTCACAATTAAGGAAGCTGGGAGAAGCCATATTTTGGGGGAGAAATCTATATAAAAAAAGATAAATAAATAAAAAAAAAAGAAAACTCCCACACTTGGACTGGAGTTTTACAAAAAGCCTCTACTAAGTGAGAAATCTACTACTTGGAGACGTTTTGTGCAAATCATGATTCATACAGGACTAAAAACAGATTGAAAGGCTAATTACTTTGTACAACCTTCTTCTTAAAAACAAACCCTTAACTATATTGCATTTTCTATTGTTTCAAATGTTCCCATTCTATTTTTATAAAAGTATTCTTGTCAACTACTCAAGCCTAATTATCAATCATTCATTGTACTGCATGGGTAAAAACTGTTTCACAAATGCTGACAAAGTGAAAGAAAAGTGGTCAACCGTGGTTTTGGAGAAAGGAACAGCACAGAACAAACCTGCATGGTCCGAATCACTATCCCCTCTGAACTGTAAGCACAGAATGTAAAACATCTTCAAGAATAAGTTGTTATGGTTTCCACTTGTGCTCCAGTGTGGGTCTTTATCTTAAAATGTGTGTGTGTCTGGATGTTTGGTAACTACACATCTCCTACAGCTGCTGCACCTCCTCAGCATCTGCAGATTATCAACATCAACTCTCCCCTGACCTAAACTCTGCCAGATCATTCAGCCCTACTAAGCAATGTTAGTTCAAACTTCCCTTGTTCTTTTTGATTTTTCTTAAACTCCGCAATGTTTAAACATGTTTTTTCCCCCCTCCAATACTTATACACCAAAGTGCTACCCATCAACCTAAAAATCAAACGGAATCTTACAAAACCAGTCTGTTTCTCCCAGTTATTCTTAGTTCTCCGTTTAGACAGTCGTCACATCTTTCTTTGCATTTGGCAAAGAGTTCGGTTTAAGATCTATGTTACTGACTGAATCAAGCAGTCCAAATTGCTCTGGCTCAAAATGGACCCGACACACACCTATACCGTGAGACACAGAGCGAGAGAGGGAGTGAAAGAAAGTTTTGTGAAGAAAATACAGGTTCTGTTTGCCAATTAGGTAAGGGACTGCATCACCAAGAGCTAGTATCATACTGTAATAACAACTGGCTTTATGCACAGGTTGTCTACTTCCTGAACTTAGACCTCAAAGATGTGTTCATATTTAACACTAATAGTCATTCCAACAGGCTGTGCAGTGACATGGTGGCTACTGCACTGTGGCCTCGCAGCAAGAAGGTTGCTGGTTCAAGTTTTGAATCAAACAGTAGCCTTTCTGTGTGGAGTTTGCAGGGTTCTCTCCAGATACTCTGGTTTCCTTCCACTGTCCAAAGACATGTGTCATAGGGTAATTGGTCACTTTAAATCATCTGTGAGTGCTTGTTTGTCTCTCTGTGTTGGCCCTGTGATGGACTGGCGACCTGTCCAGGGTGTACCCTGGCTCTCGCCTGCGCATTGCTGGGACAGGCTCCAGGCACCTGGCAACCCTGAATTGAATTAAGTGGTATAGAAAACGAATGAATCATTCCAACAATTTTGATAAGTAACTCTGGCTGCTATGATGGAGAAAGATCCCAGCAAGACAATACTGCTGCCACTATGTTTATCTTCTGGGAAAAGCTTTCATGGGATAAGAAGAGATTTTGATTTTGTACCATATGCAGTGGTCTTGGAGACCACTTGGGTGTTATGTCTTATTGCTAACTCTCTTGGGTTTCTGACTGAATAGGGATGTTACATGAAATTGGAAATGTCAATGTGCAACTAGGAATTTAACTGAATGAACACATTAATAAATAAATAAATATAATTAAAATAAAGGAAAAAAAAGGAGAGATGCTGAAAATTCCTTCATTTTGCCTTCAGTAACCACTAAATAATGCAGGCAGGTTTTACTCCACAGCTTTCTACCTAGATGTAGCTGAACCAATTAGAAACTGATCTTTGGAAACAAATAACTATGCATTCCAAATTAAAATCATTTGAACTTCAACAAACCAAATAAAACATATGAAAACTCATAATGTCCCCATCCAGTTTTTGTGTTTGTGTGTCTTCTATGAAGTCCGCCAGGGGACACATGATTATTTTTCTTTTAGGCTACCATGCAATACTTTTGCATTACCATGCAATAAGGTACCATCTACAGCCTGTTAAAGGTATTTTGCTCAGTTTCTTTAGGGTCTAGATCTGATCTGTGCCTCTCCCTTACAGCATCAGGTCAACATAGTAGGCACATAGTAACCCTGACACATGTCCATATTAACAGATGTGAAGTATGATGTGGTAACTTAGTTATTTAATGGATTAATTACAAGAGGTTTTCTGTAATCAGGATGGATCCCAAGTATGTTGCTGCTTTACTGATGGATCTGCTTGTGTTTAGACTGTTAAGAACAGTTGGCATTATTAATTTATATTCTATTAAATATATTCAAATTTCCCTTCATTTCCATAACTTAATTAGTCAACAGTTTGGTAAGACACTGTTTATAACTGACAAATAGTACATTAATTGTGTAAAAAAAAAAATAGGACTAAATCATCTTGTATGAAGCACAAAATATTTGTTAGACTATTTGTCAGCTCTCTTCCTCACTAGCGTCATCTGACTGCTGTGACGTGTCATTTATCAGCTGTTATATCGAGTCATGATGAACCTGATGGACCCAACAGATCCGCCAGGTTGGCCTCGCCGTCTGATGGGCTGTGACACGGAATAAAAGCTTCCTCATCATGTTGTTGGCGTACTTGGCCTGCTTTCTGATTTCTAGTCTGATTCCCTCCTTAATTCAGTGTTTGTCTGCTATTATTTAGTCGCCTAGTGGCTCTGGCAGTGGTCTTCCTCCCTCTGATGACGAAGAAAAGGAAAGATGAAGTTTACAGTTTGAAAGCAAGATGTGTTTTAAATAACAGGAAGTAAAGCCTAAACAGTTGACCATTCCCCTGGATGAGAATACGATGGGCAAACAAAAGACAAAGAGAAATCATGGAAAATAGATTGAATCAAATTAATTTAATTAATATTTTATAATTACAAATAATATATGTGTCAGGAAAGAAGATAGAAGAACCAGTGCGTTCACAGTGGCCAAACTAGAACTTGTCATTATTTGAAAGGAAATGACAGTAACTGCAGATGTGAGAGCTGGCAGGGTATTAAAAGAAAGGTTTGGCACAGATAACTCCTAAGATCTGCATTGCAGTGCAGAAAAATATTACAGTCAAATACTGATCATGGTTATTGGGTGTCAAAGTTAAGCCGAAGATGTGGCCCTGAAGCAGGGCTTTAACTGTGCTGTATATTACATTGGATGTCCTGCTCAGATAGAACTCCACCAGAAACTGAAACCCAACTTCGCATGGTTCCCCTTCACATAATGAGGACTTTTCACATTCTGTTTTAGAGAACATTTAAACAAATGCATGCGATTTGGTTGGTAAAGTAAAACCTGGAAGGTCCCGGAAATGCTCCAGATGGCACAGCAGGAACTAAAGTGAGCTAACCTGCATGCATGACTGGGCCAGCTGCCCCAACACAGTGTAGAGAAACCTGGATGATTGTAGTTGACTCCTTTTAATTGAATATGAGCTCCAAAGTTCACAGTTCCTATAATGATTACAGAAAGTGCATTTTTTAAACAGACTGTGTTAAAACAACTCAAAACTGAGTGAAACTAAAATATTTAAGCAAACATGACACATATTGCATCTTTAAAAAAAAAAAAAATAAGGAAATTCTACTGAGATGTGTTGTCTTATTACATGCCTGCCTGACTGCAAAGAGCATGAGAAAATGCAATGTTCTCCAGAGATAATAAATCTCACGAAGCCATAAAAATGCAACCCTGTTTCAGATAACAGTTTTCTTAACCTCGCTCTATGTATCACATAACCTCTTACTGTTTCAAGACACGAGCACTACATTTTAAGGCAGACATCAGCCTTTCCCTCAACTGGTTTCATTTTTTTTAAGCTGCCTTGACACAAAGTAAAGGAGTGAACGTTACTTTACCAAACACATTTTATCTTCTCAGTGACATACAGCACTGAACTCGTGCTTTTGTGGACACAAGCTCCAGAGAGAGAAAAGATTCAACTTGCCTTGACACAAACCATGACCAGATAAGAAAGAAAAAGAGGGAGGGGGGGGGGGATCACACATTGACTGTGATATTGAAATACACTTACTCTTGAGGGAAATGAAACATGTGGAAGTTAGTACCTTGACACTGCTTTGGAAGATGAGTTCACATCTTCAAACATTGGCTTGAACTGTGCTTAACATACAGAATCCAATCGCTGTGATCTGATGAAATTTTGATGGCAGATGTGTTTTGGTGGCTACAGGTAAAGCTGTGATTTGCAAAACTCCAGTATGAGTGGGTCGAATGTGTGCTGCTGTGCACTGACCACAGATTCATTCTGCTGAGGGCTTCAAGCTATTGGCTTGTATCAGAGTGCCCCCTACTGGCAGGGAAAACTCCATGGTAACAGTATCTTTAGTGGATTTTTTTTAAGGAAATTGAATAGATCCAATAAAAATAAGGACTGAGATAAGCCAGTTTTATTTATTTTAGCATGAAAAAATAAAGTATGATAATAAAAGAGAGATTGTGACATAACATGCTCTTCTAACTTTCTTCTGGCTGGCTGTTATATAAAACCTCAGTAGCATTTGTCTAAACTGAGAACACTTACAAAATGACCAGAATTATTTCCTGTGATACGACTAGATGAACAGAAAGAAAAACTTCTAATAGGGGAAAAGAAATGAGTTTTATACTATTTACATGTGATAGTTTCATAGATATGCTATACAGACTGCATAGATTTGAGCTCAAGAATGAGTCATTTTAGAAAATTTCTGCTGCTTGTTGAGAGAGAAATCCATAAATTGGGATTATTGATCTATTCAATGAAAATATTGCAATAATTTGATCAGTGTTAAATTCAGTATCACAAGCAAATTCCACAACTGGTTTAGTTTCCGCCTTAATACTGGCATCCATAATTACTACAAACAAATATTTACTGAAAATGCTGGTTAATGATATCTGCATCAAATACCTGACATCAGTATGACTTTGAGCATTTTCCTCCCTGCATATTTACTGTGCTCTTTTTGCAAGAAGCAGATAAAAAAACAAGTTTGCAGAGTGTTAGTGCTGACTTGATGTAGAAATACAGAGCAGGAACAGTCTTCCTCCAGCTTTGGCAGCTTGTCCAGTCATGACTGTTGGAAAATAGCAATAATCCCTTGACCGGCAATCTCTCTGATCAGTGATTGGCTGCTTTGGAGACCTTGAACAGTGTACTGCTAGCAAAGAGCCGTTCGTGTTTTCTGGTGAGAATGTGCCACATTAATTGGGGCTTATTATCTTTTATCTGGAGGACACTGCCATCAAAATACATTGAAGGCACAAAGATTCAGACAACAAAACGGTGATGTTTATCACTGATTTGACAGCATGCTTTTCTTAATTGTAACCGACAGAGCAATAATCCAGCACGGACCGCCTGCCAGTGTCAGTGAGAGTGTGTCCAACTAAGCATTTCAGGTGCTACATGTGTTGCACGGATGACAAAGCGATGCACATATGTTTTTATATTTATCTTCAAGCCCCTGGATGGAAGCTAAGCACTTAAAAATCATTCTTTTCATCCCCAGACACATCTCTACAAAATCAAGTACTAAAGTAATAAGTGAGTTGTGTGTTCTTGTCAGTGGGGGGAAGTGATTTAGAAATCGTACAGCTAACTCTAGCTCCAATAAAGTTGACACAAGTGAGGTGCTGTTTACACAAATCTCTGCTGTGCAATGTTATCATTTTCCTTAGGTGCAATAACAGCCTCCACTGGTGTACCTATTACATCTTCCTCCCTTTTATCTCTCACTTCATGTGAAATAATTTCACTTCCTAAAATGTGTCATTTTACATCTACATCTGTCTTCTTGCCCAGACCTCAGTTTTTTTTTTCCTTTCCCCATATGCGTACTTAATTTTAACTGTGGTTTGCTAGCATGATGTTTAAAACAAAACCTAACAATAAACATTTAATTAATTAAAAAAATATATTGCACAACTGGTATTTATCAAGTAATCATGCACTTTTTCCTCTTGTGTTACTCAGGAAAAAATGTTAAAACATGAGGGATGTGCTGCCTGCCTTACAAGTAGAGGCAATAAAGCTTGTTTATGTCTTTAAGGCACCTGGATAAGACCTTCATCAGGGGCTTTGTTGATGAAAGAGGTCACGAAGGCAAGTCAAATGAAGGTCAGATGCATTCTGGCATTCACAGGTATTAGTAGTTAAAAGGATGAAACTAAAAAGAGCAGCACTCATCACCATCATCATTCTATATCACAGTCACATTGCTTTAAACAACTGCCAACTTTCCATTTCTTGCCTCAAGCTGGTTCACAATCTAAGCCACCCCTGATGCGCTATTAGTGAAAACAATGTGCCCAGAGTTTCTCGTGACAATGAAATGTCATTAGAATTAGTTGTAGCTCACATGCTGGTATCAGTGCCCACCTGCGTCTCTGTATGTATAAGAACACCCTGGGGGTGACTGCATGGGATTCTGTGAGACACCACCACCATTGGACCACAATGGCACGCTAGCTGCTCCGCTGTGGGGCCCTTGGTACTTCTCTAATAATCTCCCCAGCATGTGTTTATCTTTGTTGGACCAGGTTGTGTGGAGGAGGCAGTCGGGAAAAGGAAGGTAGACGGAATCCTGCCAGCCTGCGTGTGAGGAGCCCGCAAATCCAGAGAGACCGCTGGCTTTGTGTGAGTGTGTGTTCATGTGTGGGTCTGTCTGACACACAGAGATGGCAGCAGTACAGTCATGCCAACATGAGTTATGGTCTTTCTTACATAGACACAAATACACAAAATAAAAAAAAACATGTAATTGCCTTAAAAAGAAAAAAAAGTGTCTCCTGAGTTCCATTCTGTCTAATGTGTTCAACGTTAATCTTACCCTTTGGGGACGTTTGTTTTTGTGTTAATTACATACCACCAGGAGCCATCATTAACAAACACGCACAAATATAAGCATGCATCAGGATACACCCAAACACACTATGTACATAATCTAGATCCACATGCCGAAGAGGAGATGAGGTGGGGCGGTCCAATATGGGCGAAGACAAGCTAATGAAGTATTACCAGACAGTGAGGTCATTCTGAACTCGCTTGGGGGCCAAACCATCTCCCACACCTTTTAATGAACAAACTCACCCTCAGATGTGTAGTGAGACATTTGGACCAGAGTGGCCAGCGTGCCCTGCTCAGTCATCCAATACACCACCAGCTCATCACATCCTGCAGAGGCATTTGCTTCCACCACTGTGCAATCTTTGGAGAATATCAGTGGAGTGAGGCAAACTGCAGTCCTGACACATACACACAAACAATTAACCTCAGAGAATTTCCACTGCCCTCTTTTCTGCCTGGCATCAGTGCTCATTACATTTTGCTACTCAGTGAAGTCATTACAGGAGAAAAAGAAAGGGGGGGGGGGGGGGGCTTAAGAAACATCAACACAAATGCAAGTATTTGCTTGTCTCACTAATTTTAAGTTCAAAGAGCACAAACTGACAAAGTTGCAAGGAATTTTGTGTTTTTTGTGGGGGGGTAGGGTTCCATTTTTTGAGGGCAGACCGCCAGTGTCAGGGGCAAAGTAATGACCGGTATGCACCTGTCTTCCCTCACCTTCACTGAACAGCAGGACAACTAATTACATTGCAGGCTGGCTTCACACTTTCAATTATAGATACAGCTGTAGCAGATTTGTAAAAGATGTATAGCATTTCCGTAGGAGAAATTGCTCCAGATAATTTAGGACAGATAACAGGAAGGAGACGGGAATACCTCTAGAATTAAATCTCTGGCACCACTGCTCCTTATGGCTATGAAAATGAGGGTAAATGCAGAGCAAAAAAAAAATGTGCATTAGGTTTTGTTCTAGTTATTTCAGAGTAGTGTACCGCACAACAAGGAGTACATTTAAAGCACATCTGAGAAGCGCTTGGTAAATGCAGGAGACACAACATAACAATGCAGCTGCATAAAAAGGCTAATGCAGAAGATTAATAATAGTACAGATTTAGTGTTTGTTTAGTTTGTTTATTTTTTTCAAATAGTCAGAAGAAATTCTGATATATTTAAGGAGCAATAAATGACCAGAGACATTTGACATTAGATTATGATGATAACCCGTTGAATAAGGACAATGCCTACATATCTCTGATTATCAAGAGAATATAACACTTGGAAACCAACAATGAAAGAATAACAAAACGAATGAACGGACAAACAAATTCACTGGTCACCATAGGAGATAACCAAAAGGTAGAGACAGACCACTCAGCTTACATACACCCCCTCCTTCTTTATTTCTAAATCCTATTTTGTCTGACGAATAATGGCATGGTATACACAGCGTGAATAATGTTCAGCACTTAATGTTAAATCATACTCACATTGAAAAATTGTAGATGTGAAGAAAAATGCAAAGATTATTTGCATTTTACTTCATTTTACTTCAATCATTTCATTTGAATAAGTAAAAAGTTACGGTTTTCAAACTGTGAAGAGAAGTATTAAACTAATGAGGAAAAGTGACTAGTTGCCATGCAAAAGTGGAAGAAAGGAAGCTGTGAGCTGAGGAATTCTCATTACTGTTAAATGTTACTGTGGATGGTTAGATATTTATATTGTTGCAGCCAGAAAGAAACTGAAAACTTAATGCAATAGTCCTGTGAGCATAAATAGAGAAAAAGGAAAAACTACCACATCACAGATGTGAAAGGAAACATGCAGAAACACTTTTATGGCTACAGCAAAATGGCTTTTGTTTGGTTATGAGCCTTCAAGCTCACCATAGCGATCATTAAGCAGCACGTGTAAATATCTTAAAATAATAGCTGATAAACTGTATAAAAAATGTGCATATGTATTGATATGCTAATGGATCATGTGCTTGCTTTTCTTTATGAAGACTTGCTAACTGGAGATGCTCAGTAAAGGACATTATATTTAAATATTGCACAAGATATTAAAAAAATGCATTACAATTGTGTGACTTCATGTATGAGTCAGCGTGTAACTGGTGGACATGGTGTCAGAGAAAGCTCAGAAAATGGAAACAAATTCCACTAATTCTGACAAGTTCCTAAACTGTCCAAATCGGACAAGCTAACGAATTAGCTGACCTTTACTTTAATTAAAAAAAAGAGTGATCAGAATGCAAATCATGGCAATGAGATATTTTGCATACAGAAGTATAACGTGGCATATTCGCAAGATAGGAAATGTTCACAATACCTCTTCAGGCTTAGGTTTTCATTTCAATAAAGCACTACTTTAATCAAATTTGTAATATCTCTACATTTGATTCAGACACCACATATTCTATGTATTTTACTGCTTAATGTGAATAAAATTAAAGTCAATGTCTATCAGTGCTCTAGGGTTATTTTAATCTTGCATAGTATGTCTGGTGTGTTTTTGTACCTCGGGGATGCCTGTGGCTTCAGGAAGGTTAATAAGCTCCTTTACCTCAGCTGCAGAGGAGAGTTGGAAAGGTAAATCGTAAGGCCATAAGGGCCGAGGCACATCCACGCAAATCTACACAGTCAAAGCAATTTGTCAAGTTTTTAAAACCACCAGCTCCCCTACTGGAAATTTTACAACCGTAACTGGACCTGTGATCCTCTTAGAGCACCATGTTGATACATGGGTTTGACATCAGTCAGCGCACAAACAGCAATGAGTAGCCGGGGTCAGGGGTCTGTGCAAAATGCAGAGATGATGAAACACCTGCTGGAATACATTGTTCAGCTCCTCACCCGCCTACTGTGGATTTAAATGTTAACCAAGCCTGTGATACAAGTAAATGTGCTTGATTTGGCGCTGTGTTTCGGGCTTTGGTGTTCTCAAATACACTGTAAAAGCAGATGCTAAACTCCCATGACCCAACCCTGCCTCCATTCTGAAGTGTTACTGATGTAGTTCGCTTTTACTTGAGTGTGTAGGAGGAGCAAAACTGCAATAACAGTGCAACACCAACAAAAAAAGCCAACAGCTTACTATGGTTCAACTGTGACTGAAGCTACGCACCAGGACCAAACTCCTGAGAGATCATCAGTACAGTCTTTTTTTTTTTAATCCATTAAAATACTTTACAAGGAAAAATATCAAAGATACAAGTGGAAAAGGTATCAATAATTCAGTCTGACCATGACCATGACTTGCTTTTCTGATTTATAAAGAAAGAAAAAGCTTCATGGACATAAACATGGATTTAAAAAAAGTAAAATATATTGAAATTAAAAGATAAACTATAATTTATTTCTTGCATTATTTCCCATTTTTAACAATAAAAATGATTCAGAAAATAAGAAAAAAAAAGTTAATATCCTTTTCAAAGAAAGAGAAGATCCAGAGATGAACTTCCAACCAATGAAAGACAGACAGATTTAAAATATGTATGCTGTGGACACTGTAGCGAGACAAAGACAAGAGGAGAAAGGTAGAAAGTTACTGACTTTAGTTCAAGAGGGATGACAGGGAGCAGGAGGTGGTGAAATGCCCAGAAAGGAAAGGAGATGGAGGATGTGGAAGTAAGCACAAGAAAGAGAAGATGAATAAAAGAAAAGGTAAAAGCAAAGGTTAACTTTATCAATGTGTGTATCCTGAAGGGAAACTGAGAAGAGTGTGATGGACAGTTTATGTGCCTGATATAGAGAGGTGGTGGGCAGTTATTGGAAATCCAGAGAGGACCCCCCCCCCCCCCAGACACACACGCAGTCTGACCACATATTCAGGAGTGCACTATGTATTTCTACCTAATACTTAGTGTATGTGTTTTATTTACACTGTAATAGATGGTTTATCCAATCAACACATATTTTTAAGTGACTGCAGTTTCCAAACAGCTAACAATGCTAACATCCCAGATGTTTCTGTGGAAGGGACACATCTAGGTTATTAATTTCTACCTTAAACATTTTCATATTGCTTCATAAACAGTCTTCTTTATTAAAACAAGTTTATTTTATTGGCCCAATCTTCTATTTGCTCCTCACAATATCCAAACTAGCATAACAGCTACAGTATATGTAGAATGATGTGACTGAAATATCACTGATGGTTTCAAACTAAAAAAGTGGAGGGAAAAGATAGATTGTAAGTCTGTAGTAGTAGACGTAGATCTGACCCTGCGCATATGTCATGTTAGGTAAACACACACACACACACACACACACACACACACACACACACACACACACACACACACACACACACACACACAC